>OZ038485.1:94037312-94087312 GCA_964036315.1 Acanthosepion esculentum | reverse complement strand
CAAAAAAAGAAATCTACATTATAACCAAAAACGTTTTAGCTTTCTCTTTTTTTAAAATATACATTTTTCTCTCGTTGGAATAACTATAAACCTTTCCTTATATATATATATATATATATATATATATATATATATATATATATATATATATATATATATATATATATATATATATATTTCATTAAAAACGACTGACAAGGTGCTTTTATTTAGTTTTTTATATAATTTCTCGTGCGATCTAATAAAGTTTTTCTTTTCAGAGGATAAATTATATAAAAATTGTCCGAATGTTCTTTTCCGAGCGCTTTCGGCTATACATTTAGCCATTATCAAGGATTATATTTCAACTGTTAGAATTAGAAATAGTTTGTTATGTGTATGTTTTTTATAAAGTGATTCATTTTTTTGTTTCAAAACACGGTCAAGATATTATGTCCATGTTCAAAGTTAATATTATTAAGTGTTGGTTTGCTTATTTTTATAAGTAAGGCTTCCATTATTTTTAGCCTTTTTTTGCAAGTGGATGATGCTATTATATTAGTGTTGTCGACAAGTATATTCCGAATAGTGTCCGGTAGGTCTCCATGAATATTTAAATGAGATCTAATTGAGCTATTGTCAGAAAGGTGTAGGGTTAATCTGCGTGTTAAACGATTTGTAGTGTGGCCTATATAATTATTTACGAAAGTTGATTCTTGAGGAATACAATTCCTTAATGGACATTTGAATTCGTAAATAATGTTTGCTCTATTTAATTTTGTTCTAGGAGGTGAATTATTATTTTTAACTATAAGGTTACAAGTTTTAAATTTTTTATAATAAATAATTAATCTAATTTTTTTGCTATTATCAACTGGTGCTATGCATCTTTTTATAATGTTATTCATTTTTAATGAAATGTGCTTGAAAGAAGGATTGCTGCCTAAATACACAAATATATATATATGTATATGTGTGTGTGTGTGTGTGTGTATGTGTGTGTGTGTGTGTGTGTGTGTGTAGGTGTGGAGGTGTGAAAATAATTTGTTAATAATAAATATTCAATGTTTTAGCAGTTTGGAATTGGATCTGTGAAATCGAAAATTTACCCGACTTAAAATAACTTCTCCATTTATCATCAATACGACTTGAATAATTTTATTTACTTTTTTTCTTTGAGATAAAATAACTTGTTTGCTGTTAAAACGGATAAACAAGTCTATAACGAAATACGACGACGATAAACACGTGTGTCATGAATCGACGACTATCCATAAAAAATCGATAGGTTCTTTTAATTTTCATTTGTTTGTTATTTTTATTCCTTTCCCAACTGGGTATAAATATCTGGAAAGCGAATTTAGCAGTTCAGTCCGTACTCAGCGCGTGAGCTGTGAAATTCGTACTCACTTCAGAAAATAGTACTCAGCTTCCGGTATCCAGTAGTGTGGGTCGGTGGAAACCAGAAGTAGCGGCGCCATTCTCTACGACATCAGACAAACAGAGAATCAAACACTTGAACTCTCAATGAAAAGAAGCTTAAGATATATTTGTAAAAAACAAAACAAAACTAAACCAAACAGTTTATTGTTGCTTTCGCCATAACGTTAGTCTTAAATTGTTAAACTTCTTACACAACGGCAATGCATCATCTTTGCAGGACACGAGTTCAAACTACGTCGGGGGCTATTATTTTCTTTTCTATCTATACTATTTACCTAGTCAAAAATGTGTGTAAATTGCTCTCTCGATTAGTTTGTAACACCCTATTTATCATCTCTCAGTTGCGTCTCTGTCTTTGGGCAGAGTGCGCTGCGTGTGTGTGTGTGTGTGTGTGTGGGGGGGGGGGGCTCCGTCAAAGGACAGAGTCGTAACTAAGGAAAATTATACTGGGGAACAGCTGCCTGAGACCGCATCATCTCATTGCAATAGAGGGAGGAATCGGTGCTCGCACCGAGGCCAGTGCAACCGAGGTAGGCAATTTTTTTTCCTAGCCTGGGTGTACACGCTCGGGCTCCCCTTATTAAACCGAACTTGTGTGACAACCTGAGCTCGTGGTGTGTGTGTGTGTGTGTGTGTGTGTATGTGTGTGTGTGTGTGTGTGTGAGTAAATACAATTTACCTAGTCAAAAATTAACAATGAAAATATTTAATCGAAGATTTTCAGGAAACCATATATATATATATATATATATATATATACACACACACACACACACACACACACACACACACACACACACACACACACACACATATATATATATATATATATATATATATATAAATCGTATAGATTACAATATTTCTGGTAACATATTACAATGTTTATAATATCTTTAAATTTTATAACGTATTCTTCGATCTTTTGGCTGGTATAATAAAAATCTTTTTCACGCTGTCTCATGATAAAAATCTTCGCCCTGAACGTGATAACATCATCGCGTCTTTTGAATTTAAAAGGATTTTAACGTTTATTTAGTTTGTAAAAAAGTAGCAACATGATTACGCTACAAGATAATTGGCAAATGTTTGTTTAAAAAAAAAATTTGACTAAAAATATTGACCCTGAAGATGAACAATGATGTTCGAAAGCGCTAGGTCATCGTACGGACAATACTTATTTCGAAATCATTTTCAAATAAAAAGTCTCATTAGAGAATATGAGAAAATTCAAAAGAAAATATGCAAGACTATGTTGTCTTTAACATTCAATACTACATGTTTAAAATATATATATATATATATATATATATATATATATATATATATATATATATATATATATACCTACTATAGTTAAATAGGAAATTATAAAAAAGTCCCCCCATATAATATTACCAATAGGAACTGTAGACTGTGTTTAGAAGAAAAATTATCAGTATTTCTTTTAATAATCAAATTAAATAATTAAATAGGAAGAATGAAATAATGGGTCGATGTCGACATATTAACAAATATTTTCTTTGTTACATTAATAATAATAATATAACATAATAAATCAATTAAAATATTTATTAAAAATATTAACTAAAGTATAATTATTAATAAAAATTAGCAAATATTACAATTTAATTAATAATATATATATAACATAACAACTTCTATATAATACAAAATTAATTTCTAAAAAATAATTTTCGAATTGAAAAATTTAATATCAAAAAAAAAATTACAACTGGAAGAAAAATCTACATCTGGAGAAAATGAAAGACGTAAAGAAAACCAAATTTTTATGAACTTGTGTGCGTGTAAAAGAACGTTAAGAGATAGATAGATAGATAGAGAGAGAGGGAGAGAGAGAAATAGATAGATAGAGAGAGGTATGCACTTATGTTTTATAGATTACGTAAGGATCTATTTGAACTGTTAGGAAAACTCAATCTATTCGGGAAGGATGTGAGACTAACCCAGAAATTATTCTGAGGGAAAATCGCCTGCATATGGATAGGAAACGAATTTTGTAGGTACACAAAACTAGAAGAGACACTTATACTTAACATCAATACGAAATGAGTTGAAATTTCTGGGGCACATAACGAGGAAAGTGGGTTGCGAAAATTTGATACTCACGGGACAGATTGAAGGCAAGAGGGCCAAATGAAACCAATGCACAATCTACTCGGCGAACTTGAGCGAATGCATGGCGGAGCAGACAAGGATATCTCATCTCACTGGGTTTGTTCAACATTGACAATGAGACTATCTTAAGGGAGCTCTCATATTAAACCCAGTTTTATACATACATACATGATATTCTTGATGGTAGACACAGAAAGCCATTTTTAACCGTTGAGCTCAGAAAATGTTTGTATACAGCTGACAGTTGAGATATTTCCGAACGAATTTGGCGCTATACATGACATCCATATGAAAGTCTCGATTAGATGAGGCTATTTAAGAATATCACTTGAGCTTTCAGATTAGTAGATTTGGTTTTGTAGCAATTTGCGTTGTTGGCAGAAACTACCCATAGCGTAGCCTATTCTATGTTATGTTTCCTTATCTCCTATACCAAATTTGTTATAACTGATCCAGATATCGGGGTATTTGGAATTTTTGGTGTTTATTAATTCCGCACCCTGAGTTTTTATGACGGATTCAGAGTATTTGACATGACTGCTTTCATTCCAATTCCAGAGCCTAATTAAAATTTTATATAGAGATACAAAGAAAGATGAAAGTGCCTGATATCGCCAAACGGCAGATGGATAGAAAATTATGTGGATCTGTTGATAGACAGCACCATTTTCAAGAAATTTGGTTCTATGTGTAAGTCCGCATAATTCTGAATCATAGATTACAAGATAATATAAGTGCTTTCCCAATGAATATATTTTTCCGTATTCGCCCTTGCATGGAGTATTGCTGGCATTTATGGTCTGGGACCCCTGCTGTTTGCCTCGGGGTTCTTGATAAGATCCAGAGACGGATAGGCAACGTGATTGGCCCTGATCTGTCATCTCGTCTGCAGTCGCTCTCTCACAGACGCGATGTTGCCTCGCTCTGCCTTTTTTACAAATACTTCCACGGTAATTGCTCTGAGGAGTTGCGTTCGCTTGTCCCCAGGCCTCGTGAATTTAAACGCCCCACCAGGCTGGCACCCCGCTCCCACCCATACACCGTGGAAACTGTTAGATGTAGACGTCCCTTCTACTCCAATAGCTTCATGTCTCGCACATCTCGCCTATGGAACTCCCTTCCCTATTACTGTTTCCCTGACAAATACAATCTCCAACGGTTTAAGTGTAGCGTCAATCGACATCTCCAGTTGCCTTGATCTATACACTTCCCTTCTCCACGTCCTTTCATCTTTCATTCCTATCTGCTCTCGCTCCGGATCTTTTGTGGCCCCCTTGCTTTGATCGACCCACTGTCTTTCTCTTTCTCCACATCCCCTCCCTTGCCACTCCTATCTGCTCTTCCTCCAACCCTTCTTTAACCCCTTGCGTGATAGTGGCCTCCGGCCTTGCTTGGGGTGATATGATTAAAAAAAAAAAAAAAATCATTTTACAATGCACGGCAGAATCTATCAGTACTGTGTTTCTCGACTGGTAGGAAAAATATGGAACAGGTGAAGCATCTCGAGTTGCGTATATATCTACATGACAAATTCAGTGTAAGTATATTTATACTGATAGATACGGCATATTAAATAAAGTAATATGAAACCTGTCCACGATGCTATCATTTATTATTTGTTATTAGAGGCACGGTGAAGTAATGGATAGCGGCTCGGACTGAGAACTGAGTTCGAATTCCAGTCGAAGACCGATGAATAGATCGCGAAGCAGAGTTAAACTGGAAAAATAGGACAAGAACAATTCAGCTTTGTGAAAGACACAAAAACAAGAAATGCTATATTTATGACCAAAAAGATAATCTGAGAGAGAGAGAGAGAGAGAGAGAGAGAGAGAGAAAGAGAGAGAGAGAGAGAGTATGTACTTATCCTTTATAGATTACATAAGGATCTATTTGAACTGTTAGGGAAACCCAATCTATTCAGGAAGGATGTGAGAATAACCCAGAACTTATTCTGAGGGAAAAACCGCCTGCATACGCATAGAAAACGAATTTAGTAGGTACACAAAACTAGAAAAGACACTTTTACTTGACATCAATAAGAAATGAGTTGAAATTTATGGGGCACATAACGAGGAAAGAGGGCTGAGAAAATTTGATACTCACAAGATAGATTTAAGGCAAGAGGGCCAGATGAAACCAATGCACAATCTACCAGGGGATTACATTCACTTACATGCTAATATCCCTAGGAAAGGTATGAATCCTCTTCTTCTCCCCCAGCTATGGGTAAATAGCAGGACGGGTTCTATAGCCTTGAATGGCAACTGATCCACTGCGGGGAAAAATCTGCTTCGTGTATCACTGACTGATTAGAAAGGTAAGAAGAAAAGACTATTAATTGCAATAAGACAAAATTCCTTGAAGTCTGAGCTGTGTTATCAAAAGATGCTGGAAAGATGTTTGGTTCTGTTATATCCCAGGTTGTTGGGATGAACAAAAACGAATGAACAGAAAAGACAAGTGTATTTTAACACAAAATAAAACAACTTTTATTCATTTACTGTCTGAGAACAACAAGTATTTGTTTGGATTTAAACCATGAGTTTCACGTGCGTGTCAGTTTGCGACCATGTTTAATTCAGAAGTGCCAATCTCGACTTCCAGTCAAGGGAAGCAACTCAGTTGTATTTTGAGTTATCGTCCTTTACAGGGGAAAGAAAATAGCTTCTCCTAACAGCTTCATTGTATTGATCCAGAAAATACCTAACTCCCCTTGCCATACTCTATCTTTATAAAAGTCAAATCAAACCAATAATGGAGTACTGCTGCCATATCTAGACTGGTGCTGCCATATCCCCACTGTCCACCCTCGACAGAGTTACAAAAGTGCTTACGCGGCCTTGTAGGTGATGAATTATTCTCCACCCTGTAACTCTTATCCCACAGACAAAGCGTTACCAGCCGTTCACTACTCCATCGTTATTACTATGTGTTGTGAGACCAATACTTCCCTACATCATGGACTCTTCCAGTACTATATTATTATAGGCGTGTTAGGATTAGGGGTTATCCTATACACCTGCAGAAACTGTTGTAATGCTCTATCCGTCGGTGTGCCTAGTGCCTTTTTTAAAGCTCTTTTTAGAGTGTCCATGAACCTCTCGGCCTGACCGTTCGACCTGGGGTGATACTGAGGCGTCGTAATGTGGTCCACTTGATACGACTTGCAAAAGTCTCTGAATTCACTTGATGTGAATTGAGTGCCGTTATCAGTCACTACACAATCTACCACGCCAAAACGCGCGAATAGCTCATGTAAAAATCCGATCGTGCAGTTGGTGGTTGGTTTTTTACATTGCAGGACCTCAGGCCATTTTGAGTGGCTATCCACAACAATAAGGTAGTACATGTTGTCTAGGGGCCCTGCAAAATCCACATGAATTCTCTGCCATGGATGGTCTGTGTTTGGCCATGGTTTGCACGTCGGGGTCGGAGATTTTGCTGCAAGCACACATCCCTTACAAGATTCTATCATGTCTGCTATGTCTTTGTCCATATTTGGCCAATATACGTAGCAGCGCATGAGGCTTTTCGTATGGCTCTTCCCCGGATGTCCCATGTGAAAATCCTTAAGGATTTTTCTTTGTAGTCTATTTGGAATCACTACTCGGTCATTATACAGTAGAACATCCTCACAGAGGGAGAAAACTTCAGGCACATTTAGGTCTTTGTTGCGAATTTTGCTTTTGATACTTTGGATGAATTCATCCTCTCGAGACTCCCTTTTTATGTCGGCCAAAGTAACTGGGAGTTCTCTAATTGTATTCGCAATCATATTTTTGATTTCATAATTCGTCCTTAGTGTAGCAATGATGGAGTCTTCAAAATCTTCCGTATTTTTAGGAATGAGTCGCGATAAACTGTCCGCATGACAAATATTTTTAGATTTTAGGAACTCGATCTTAAAATTGTAATTCAAAAGAATCGTTCCCCAACGAAGTAATCTATTCGCCGTATAGACCGGTAGGCCTTTCTTGGAACCAAAAATTGTTATTAGAGGTTTATGGTCCGTTTGCAGTATGAACCGCCTTCCATGTAGTTATCTATGGAACTTAGTGACGGCGAATATTATCCCTAGAGCCTCTTTCTCTATTTGGGAATATTGTTTCTCTGATGGTAGTAAAGATTGTACTCTGGGAAAATGTCGTATCTTTTTCAGAGTTTTTAGAGCCGTTACATGAATTTACAAGTAATTCTTCAAGATGTTTTTGCTGTAGTTCTGTTTTCTGAAGTGTAAATTGTTGCAGTTCTATTTGTTGTTTATGTCACTCCATAAACAATTGTTTCTGTCTTTCGTCTGATTTTTGTTGGTGGAGTTGCTGTCTTTCTTCGATTTTTTGTTGTTGAAGTTTCTGTTCTGTTTGTTGGTCCGACTGTAATTTGAGGAATCTTTCTTCCAATTTCTGCTGTCTTTCATCTGATTTTTGTTGGTGGTCCATCTGGACCTTTAACATTTGGACAATTATTTTTTGGAATTCTTCCATATTTAGATATTTAGACAAGTAATGAAAGAACACACAAAACAGAAATAAATAAATAAATAACAGCAATTACTGTTGCTTTGAAAACCCGTGTACCAAATCTAGTAGTCAATTAATAAAATTAATAAGAACTATTTACTGGTTTAGATCTTGCGAGATAGTGTTGTTCCGTTAATTTCAATGTGACCATTTAAATTTTCTCCACATTTATTATATTTTTTTAGAAGTGTGGGGAGAAAAATATCACTTAGACAGCAAAAAAAAGAAAAATTCACTGGATTTTTTTTCTACTTTTAGGAGAATTTGCTTTGCTTTTTTTTTTTTTTAGAAAAAACTCACCTCAATCATTTTGAGGGGAGGGTAATTTTATGCACGAGATTTGTAGGAATTCAAATCAATTTCACAAAATTTTTTAACACTTTGCTAAATGCGCGACTTGGTGAATAGTTTTTTCGAACTTGAGCCAACCGTAGAGCTTCGAGCTCTTGAGTTTGTCAGTTTGTTTTGTGCACAAGCTGGGTTTTTTGTAAGAAGTCGTTCTCGATACTTGGTTGCTCGTTTATCGCGTTTCGTTCGCTGATGTAGTAATGCCAGCTCAAATTCTAGTTCAACACTGATGTGGGAACCAGTTGGGTTAAACGAGTCCTCTGTCGCCACTGATGTGGGACTGGGGCTTTGGGGTTTTGGTGTGGGTGCGTGTCTCGAATCCTCTGTCGCCACTGATGTGGACCCGAAGTAGGGGCCACGGAAGGAAAACACGGAACGCAATACTTCCCTACATCATGGACTCTTCCAGCCGCGTACGATACCAATATCGGACACCACTGGATAGTAAGCTCTGCTTACACTATTCTTTGTAACTTTTCTGTTTAATATATCTTTCTTACCTCTAACCCGTGTTCCGTGTTTTCCTTCCGTGGCCCCTACTTCGGGTTCACATCACTATGGCAGGTATTCGGACGAGTTACATTTCTTAATACCGTAGAAGTCCTCATAGTCGAACTTCTTATTATTGCCGTTTAGATGTAGGAATATGCTAAATTCTAATGTTTTTCTTTTCTTTACAGATAATTATTAGTAACATAATGTCTCGTATAACAGAAACTTCAACAGGAAGAAAAAGGCAAACAAATTCTTTCACTTTACGTCAGAAATTAGAGATTATTAAAAAACTGGACTAAGCTCCTAATTCGTCGAGAGAAAGATATTGATGAGGTCATCAAATTCATGGAGAAAAAAAATCTTTGTTTGGTAGTACAGAATGTACAAGTGCCCATAATTGGCAGAAACGCCCTTAAAAAAACTAGAACAACGAAAAGTAAGCGAAATGAGAAAAGAAATAAAGACAATTGAAAATAAAACTTATTGAGCATTAAACATTACAAATTAATATTTACTTTCGTGAGGCACTTCATTTTTCATATATTACGATATGTTCTTGTGTTTTGTTAAGTTATAGTTATATTACACATACCACAATACATCCGAATCCACCCTCATATCCAAACTACTCTGAAGTTAGGATATAAGGACTTCTTATATATATATATATATATATATATATATATATATATATATATATATATTAGGGAAATCTAAGAGAAAGTGGAAAAAGTTTTAAACTTTTCCTGCGCATGTGTAGTCGCATTAAAGTAAACATCACTTTACTACGATGACGCCCTAGCGGATGAAACCTGTCACTCGAAAACATTTTTCCATTTTGTCATAGATTTTCGCTAATATATATATATATATATATATATATATATATATATATGTATATATATATATATATATATATATATATATATATATGTCATAGTAATATGAAAAAAATCTCTTTCAGGACACTGCAAACTTGTCATTCCTTTCTTTCAGCTATTCTGCGACGCCCGTTGTATTAAACTGCTGGTATATCACGTATATACTAATGTCTATAATGGAAATTGGAAATGCAAACTAGAAATATTCTTTCTTGTCTGGCTCTCCAATTAATAGGAACATTTCCATACAAATAAAGAAAAAAAAAAGTGCGGACGCGATGGATAAATTGCCGTATAAATTACGCCAAAATGAAAATAACACTGACATCTCATTATAACAGATATATTTACCAAAATTACAAAAAAAAAAACAATCTTAAAATACTAAAGAGTAAACTTATTCAATAAAATCACCATTATCTCCAACAACGGCCACCAGACGATTTCGGAATCTCCTGCATCTCTTACGGACGTTCTCCTTGTTGGGGAATGCTGCCATAATCCTTGCCTTCCGTTAATCTTTGGTATTGAAAAGAGTTTTCTTGGTCACCCGCTCAACTGCACCGCATGCATAATAATCAAGAAGATTGAAGTCTGGGGAGTTAAATTGTCTAACACGACTGGATACACCTGCTTGTGTGGCATGGTGCAGAATCCTGTTGCCAGACATAAGATCTTCGTAACGTCGCCATCACTAGTGATCACTCCAAACACATTCGTAATCACCATTAGACTCATGAAACTCTTTTCAAGTCCTCTGCACTATCCTCAGATTTATACTAAAACACTCTAAAATGTTCGTGTTGGATCTTCCAGTGCGAACGCTAAGTAGTACAGCAAGCCGTTTCCGAATTTCTGGCGAACTGAATTGCGTCATTTTGCTTTTTTTTTCTCACAGACGGTGCCCAACTGACCCTACCTTACTGTGCAGTCGACAAAATAAAAATAAGGAAACGTGTATGCGCAAGAATAAAAATATAAAATGGCGATAATTTAAAAATTCGCACCTTGTAATATATAATTTTCTATATTATAGTAAATTCTGGAAAAAAACTTCTCGGAGATAAAGAAAATATTTTAAGCAACACAGATATGATTCCGCAGAGAAATGCTGGGACTACCTTGGACAAAGAATTTAAGTAGAAAGGAAATTTTCAAGGAATAACAGTCAAAAGGAGACCGATGCTAACAACAAGAAAGTGACTGATAGGACAAATAATAAGGAACGAAGGCCTGGAGAAGTTAACACTCACAAGGTATATTGAAATCAAGAGAAATAGGAGAAATAGCGACTAATCTTCTTGGTAAGTAACTAGTTGACGGCGTAAGAATACCAGGTCTTGTAAACTTACTTGTGCGGAATAGTTAATGGGAGAGCCGAGTTCCATTTCCCGTTGGGTTCGTTATATTCACTTACGCACAAATACTCTTGGGAATGTTCAGGGTCTGCTCCGTGGTCGTGAAATGTTGCTAGTTTGTTTTTGGCTAGTTTGTTCAATTCTACAAGTTAGTCTTTTCCTCGCTGAGCCGCCAGGGTCAGCTCAGGTGATGGGGCGATCAGCTGACAAGTTCTGGTCATCTAGATGTTTAGAGGCGCATCTTCTGCAACCACCTCTTCTCAAGCTTTCCCAATTTAAACGTTGCCTGATCGTACAGGTACCGCCGTTTCAACGTGATGTGGCCGTAACTTTCCTACTTAACGAGTCTAAGTGAACGAATGGTAAAATAAAGACATATCACGGAAGAAGATGGCTTCCAGAATTTAACACTCACAAGGTATACTGAAACAGTGAGTAACCTACTTAAATAGTATGTGCAAATGGATGAGGGAACAGAAACAAAGAATGTAAGTGATGGGTCAAAACTTAGAGCAACAAATCAGTCGATACTAGAACTAAGTGCCTCCCATATGGTGGCAGGATCTGACACAAGGCCTGTTTAAGGTAGAGATCCAAAGCGCGTACAACTGGGCTAAGGCTAAAAATGTCCCAGTAGAGCTTGGGTCGATATTCCACCCAGTCCCCCTTTTTGGCGCAATGAAGGAGGGGCAGTTGCACCCTATAACTATTTACTAAGCGTAGCTTAGATGTGGTACAAAGACGAAGGTATGGAGCTTCCAATGAGGATCGAACCCACTACCCAGTCGCAATTTTTCTAGCAAACCAGTCAATAGTTAATCCTTTCTTTATTCCTTTCAAATCTTGTCTGTGAGTTTTTGCGGTTTTTTTCCGAGTCTCCTATGAAGACAGTCATCTGCATATCTTACGTTCTTAAGATTGTCCGCCGATAATAAATCTTGGAACTGAATCTTGAAATAATAAAGGGTACATTAATGTTCCCAGGCTACCGAGCAATTCTGCTGAGCTTTGTCGTACACTTTTTTAGACGTGGGTTTCGTGCCGATCGCACAAATATAACTTTAGTCTCTTAAAATTCTGACCGAGACACTGTATAAATACCGATTAAGGCAGACGCCATCTTGTTTTGCTATTTGCAAAGAAAATTGTCTGATGCATTGAAATAACGGAAGTAGTTTTCTTTCAACGGAAATGTAGCTTCGCAGAGGAGGATTTTCATCGATTGATACACAATCCTCTTCTTCCATTAAGGAAGCGTTACTGCATACTATCAATATATATATATATATATATATATATATATATATTGATAGTGTATATATATATATATATATATATTGATAGTGTATATATATATATATATATATATATATATACATATATATATATGTATATATATATATGTACTTCAGTAAAGATATATTTTCTCTTGTGAAGTATTGTTTTGTACAAAAATTCCAATTCTCAGTGCGGTATATAGCATTAGAACATACACACACACACATTTATATGTATATATATAAATATATTTGCTTCTGAGTGTGTCTGATTATAATATATATGCATATAAGCTAAAATATAAGAATATATATTTGCATAAGTTATATAATAACTATGCAATATATCAGATCCTTCACCAACCTTTTCCGGTGTGGAGGGCAGCAAGAAACAAGCTTTGTTAGAGGGCGGATGAACCTACTTTCAAGGTCAACAGTCAAGTAGACTGTGCCCCATAGCTCTGCATGCAGCCGTTGCAGTGATGACACAGCATTGTTGGGTGGAGGGCTTGCCAGATTGAGGTCAATAGCTAAGGTGGAGCCTTCCATCGATCGAATTACCAGCCACATGTCCGTATCCAAGGCGTGAGTTCAAGTCGGACATCGGCTGTGGTTTTGACCTGAGGGGTGGGCTCAGCCAGGTTTCCTTGTCCAAGGTTCCTGTGTACAGGGAAGTCGTAAGATGCTCAACAGCGCAACGACCACACTCGGTTATAGGACTGATGAGGACGATGACATTTATTATAGGGCGTTTCTTCTACGGGTGTTCACCCCCAATCTGTGGTTGACTGGGGCAAGAAATGGCTGGTAAACTTTAATGCCTCAAAAACAAAACTGTTTTCTTTTGCCCACCACAGAGAACCCTCCCTGCTTGCCTCCCATTAGAATGTCTGATGCTCAACTCCACGAGAGCGTCTCTCCGCGCCTGCTTGGTCTCACACTGTCCGCTGACCTAAGATGAAACAACTACATTGAATCAATAGCTTCATCTACCACAAGGAAAGTTGGTTCTCTGTGTCACGCCAGAAAGTTTTTCTTGCTTGAGTTCATTCTTCAAATCTATAAATCAACCATTCGCATGGAATAATGCTGCCATATATGGTCTGGAGCCCCTGCTGTTCGTCTCAAGGTCCTCGACAAAATCCAGAGACGCATATGCAATGTGATTGGTCCTGATCTGGTTTGTCGTCTACAGTCATTTTCTCACAGACGTGCCGTCGATTCCCTCTGTCTTTTCTACAAATACTTTCACAGTAACTGCTCCGACGAGCTGCTTACGCTGGTGCCCAAACTGCATGAATTTAAGCGTGCTCATGGGTTGGCATCTCAGTCTCACCCTGTCACTGTTGAAACGGTTACGTGTAGCTGTCTCTTCTACTCAAATAGTTTCATGTCTCGCACTTCCCGTCTGTGGAATACCCTTCTTACTTGCATCTTCAGATGCCTTGATCTAATTCCCCGTCCTTCTCTTCATCCTTTCCTCTATCATGCCTCTTTACTCTTGCTCCCACTCTATGCAACCCCTTGCATGTTAGTGGCACTCCCGCCTTGCTTGGGGTGAAATGCTTAAAAAAAGGCAAGATCGTCTTGGGTATGGCATCCAGCAGCAAAGCCTCTGATCGAGAGATTGGAGGTTTTGAGGAGCGTCGAACCACTTCTTACCTGCTGTTGTCCCCAGGTTCACTCTGACCCAGAGTGGTAGCTCCTGGTAGGGTCACGTCTATTTGCAAATAGTGAACTTCAAACAAAAATCAGCAGTACATTTTTATAATAAAATAACTAACAATAGATTTTTATAGCAAAAAGACAATCAACACAACACTAAAAAAATATAAAAATTCATTTTTATAGTAAAATTACCAACAATACATTTTATGGTCTACGAACTATTTACATAAAAAACATAGCTTTACTCTGAAGGTATAAAATTATGTAGCAATTCTTTGAAGTTGAAAGCCTAAAGTTACATACAAAATATTTCGATTTCAGCATTAAATAACCCATAGAGATTGATATGCCGCTAAACAAAATCAACAATACTGTAACACTATTTAGGAACGGCAGGTTAATTAATCAATTAATTAACCACAGAAGTTAATTACGGGGATACTTAAACCGATAGATATAACGAAAGACATACTGAGCGATTACTTACACCGATAGATATAACGAAAGACATACTGAGCGATTACTTACACCGATAGATATAACGAAAGACATACTGAGCGATTACTTACACCGATAGATATAACGAAAGACATACTGAGCGATATTCTTTTTGTTTTGTTATTTTCCCAAACAGAGTATCGGTGAAAAGAAAAAAAAAATTTTTTTTGTTTTGTTATTTTCAAGTGCGATTCAAGATAACCACTTTACTTTCTCGCGGAAGTGTGATGCTGAGATATGCCAAATTATCTGCGAGGACAAAAGAAGGAAAGAGAGAAAGAAGAGAAAGAAACAGAGGGACAAGACTTAACAACTTAGATGATAAGAGAAGAAAAAATGCCACCCACAAAAGCGATGTTGTTTTGGGTGGTGAAATGACGAAAATTTTGATGGTCATTTTTTGAGGGATACCAGAGCTTCTGGGCAGATAAAACATTGGCTGTGTCAGGATGACGAACTTGTGTTATCAGTAGTTGATGGGTCGTCTGCCGACCGCACAGAGAGCCCTGGATTGAGATGTCGCCTGGACAGGACATCTGCATTTTGTTTAAGTTCGTTTGTGATAACGAAGGCTATGTTAGGGTATTTTAATTAACCCAATTTCGCCAAAAAAGAATCGTCCACTTAATGTTGACGGAGAAACTGGGTTGAGAAAAAACATATCCCGTGAAGTTGGATAAAAATTGAGATTATCAGTTGACGCCTATTGGCCGAATAGCCAGGCGGAGATGATCATGTGACGCAGAGAGGAGGCCTGCCACCGCCCATTGAGAGGATAGGTATGAGATGTTACTGCGAGGAAGTGGGAAAACCGTTGACGCCCTCTAAAGTATGGTGAGATACCCATATGAGAGCAGAAGAGGGTGGGAGTGGAATAAGATTTCCAAATACGGAAAATGATAATTATTTTTGGCCGAAAACAAAGAAAATCCTTATTGGGGATTTGAAATCAACGTGGTGGCCACACCACGTCCGACCCCACGCCAGGTTTTGATCGGCGTCCATATAAGCAAACATCTACGGGTGTTTCAGAGAGTTGAGTAGAGTCGAGTCGAGTAGAGTCGGGTCGAGTCCAGACAGTGAGTCAGAAGTCGAGACAGAGAGAGTCCAGTCAGTGAGTGAAGAGTACAGCCAGTACAGTAAGAGAGAGACGCGCCTCGCACAGGTGACCGCACGATTCCATGCTTTCCGACTTAGACTTCTAACCAAGAACAAATTTGTTGAAGCCCGACTTTAAGATTTTCCACCAAAACAAGTTTCCGACTTAGACTTCTAACCAAGAACAAATTATAGAAGTCTGACTTATATTCGCCATCCAGATATCCAGAACTAGTTAAGGAACGCAAAAGTGTTACAATCCACATTTTTTTTTCTTCGGGCTGGGAGAGAAAGAGAGAGACGCACTCCTGTAACTCAATAAACCGACATAAAATTAATCACTATTCCTAACCAGTCGCTCGCCTTGAAGTTGTTGTTTGTGCTTTTGTTTTTTTGTCTAGATTTATTGTGCAGTATCACCTTGACCCGGATTCGGCTGGCATTACGGCCCGACGTTTGATTGATCTCGTCAACCTAAGATCAAATCACAACGTGGGTAGGTTGAATCGAGATCAAAGCAGTTGCTTCGGTGACCAGGCGTTACGACAAGTTGGTGCTAGAACACAGCAAGACTTCAACCGATGTCCCAGGGTTAGCCCGTCACAAAGGACCGACGTCACATTTTGGCGTCGTGACTGAAAAAGAAGTCGGGTGTCACAAGTGCGCCGCGACCAGTATGGGTGTCACAAACGGTTCCCTGACCAGGACAGAGGAGGAGTTGGGTGTCACAATACCTCTTTATAGTAAAATTACCAACAATACATTTTATGGTCTACAAACTATTTACGTAAAAAACATAGCTTTACTCTGACGGTATAAAATTATGTATAAATTCTTTGAAGTTGAAAGCCTAAAGTTACATACAAAATATTTCGATTTCAGCATTAAATAACCCATAGAGATTGATATGCCGCTAAACAAAATCAACAATACTTATTTATAGTAAAATTACCAACAATACGTATTTAAAGCAAAATGACCAACAATACATTTTATCTGTAGTTGAAGGAACACAACTGTGTTCAAAATATATTTAGTTGAAGCCATAAAATTATGTTCAAAATATTTAGATTTCGGTATTAAATAACCCATAGAGGTTGATATACCGTCAAACAAAACCAACCAACTAACCAACCCAATACATGGCTCCTTTGTCCTTGTTAACAGCCAGTAATCTAAATCCCATGAGATCAATGCTGGCGTTTCCTAAGGCTCCCTTCTCGGTCCTACCCTCGTATATATATATATATTTACGATCTGCCTAAGACCATGATCTGATCTTTGGTGAATATCTACGCAGATGATACAACAGAGCATCTAGATGACCAGAACTTGTCAGCTGATCTCCCCACCACCTGAGCTAACCCTCGCGACTCGGCGAGGAAAAGACTAACTTGTAGCATTCAATACCACCAAAAACAAACTAGCAACATTTCACGACTACGGAGCAGACCCTGAACCTTTCATAAATGATGGTCGTTCCCTCAAATAGGCTTTGTGCCTTGAACGCCTTTTGGGACTCAAACTCATCCCAGACCTCGAGTGGAACTCACAGATACGATCCATCGCTAAAGATACTGGAAAAAAAACGGTCCGTTTCCTGTACTACTCCCGTAAGCATCGGAATCAGACTGCTATCCTTGATCTTTACTGGAGCCAGATCCCCACCAAAAATGGAGCTACCGAGTCCTCACTGGCCAGTCTTTAAAAGCGTCTACGTTGCCGTATGTGCGATGAATTTTTTCCGCCCAGCCAAACATTTCCCACAGATGAAACGTCGCAAGTCAAAATCGTCATCGTCCTTTCGGGTTCCGCAAGTTTAATTTCCGTATGTGTTGTAATAAACAGAGGAGGAAATATCGATATACAGACCAATATACGCAGACTTAAATAGTTACTTATATAGATAGATAGAAGCATAACGTGATAGATAGATAGATAGAAGCATAACGTGATAGATATATAGATGCATAACGTGATAGATAGAAGCATCATGTGATAGATAGATAGATAGAAGCATAACATGATAGATAAATAGATAGATAGAAGCATAACATGATAGATAGATAAATAGATAGATAGAAGCATAACATGATAGATAGATAGATAGATAAATAGATAGATAGGAGCATAACGTGATAGATAGATAGATAGAAGCATAACGTGATAGATAGATAGACATGAAGCATAACGTGATAGATAGATAGATAATGGTACTATTAATACAAGGAAACATTTGACATTCATTGAGCGAGCAGCAAGCAGTGCTTATTTTATAAATTTATAAAATCTTTCTTTTAAAACAATTTTTCAGAAAAATGATTTTCTCAAGTCCAGTAGCTGTTATCCCTCTTTCCAGTATTGATCGGGTTTTCCTTCCTAAGCTTCTATTTGAAGTGGTGTGGATTGTCAACACCTTGATTATATCATTAATTTCTCTTCGAGTTACATATGCTATCCTTTTTAGTTGTTGCTGCTGTTGGTAATCCTCAAGTGATGTGGTTTATGTTATTTGGCACAGTGCTTTGTGTGTGATTCTGTAGCGCCAATACACGATGTTCAAATAAGGATGGTATTTGCCAAGACCTCGGGATTAACTCGCTAGATAGATAGATAGATAGATAGATAGATAGATAGATAGATAGATAGATAGATAGATAGATAGGCAATCGGTCTGGAGAGTATTCACCGATTTGGTATTAACTATAAATAGCTTTCCTAGGACAGCGGCGCCTTAGTCCATTCTAAGGTACTCTATTTGTGATCTGACACAGAACCCCTTCCATTTCTCAAAGTGTCTTGAAAGTCCGCTTTTAAGATCTCTATCAGCCATCTTGTCACGTTCTCCTTAACCCTTAAACGCAACAATGGCGTTACATCTCTTGTCCGTCAACAGCCCACACAGCGCAAAGAGCCACACTTTAACTGTTAGGGAGCTAGCAGTATTGAGTGCTGCAATGTCTTTACTAAATAAACCTTGCGCGAGACGTCATTGTGAAATCAACGATCAATAAGTATACAAATTCATTATCGACTGAGTAAACCTCGCGGGAGAGTGTCTGTTCCAGCATGCGCAATAACTTTGAATAAAAGTTACATAAAGACTGCACCATCCATTCTCGGAGATATCTAAAGCAGCTGGATACTTTCCGGACAAATCTCGGACGTAGCGAAATACGAAAATAAAGTACGCATTGGGATAGAGGAAGATGCCTTCCAGACGCTAAGCAAAGTATTGGGAAACAGGAGATATTCACTAGTAGCAAAGAAAAGAGCACTTCACTGTTACGTATTATCGTTACTCCTATATGGCAGTTAATGCTGAACAAATTTCCTCACATAACTTGAAGATTGACAACAGTAGCAAAAACTAAAATGGATAGCACATGTTACTTGAAGAGAAATTAATGACATAATCGAGATGTTCACTTTCCACACTACTTCAAATAAAGGGTTAGGAAGGAAACCCTAATCAATATTGAAAAGAGTTACTGGGCTTGGGAAACCTATTTTACTGAAAAAATATTCTAAGTGAAAGACTTTATAAATTTTAACCAAAAGTAGTACTGGCTACTTGGTCTATTAATGCGAAATGTTTCCTTATAAGGAAATGGCTAATATTACTGCAAGAGCAGATACTAAATCTAAAAGAAGGGAATAGCAACGACAGTTTCTTGTTCAATGTGACAAGACTTGACCAGGCACCTGATCAAAAACTGACAAAGGAGAAATTAGCAGCATAAATACAGCTTCAGGATTGAATCACTTTTAACCAGCAAGGCTGCCAAGCCTCCAGTTGCTGCTGAATTAAATACAATTAGCTTCTCTATAGATCTAACAATGGCCACTTCAAGGTGGTGTAATGGTTAGCAAGCTTATCTTGCTAGATCAATTATGACTGAGTAGTTCTATCCTCACTAGGTGCTCCGTACTTTTGGCCTTGTGCCACATCTAAGCTATGCTTAGAGAATCCCTAAAGGTACTTTCTGTGGTATAATAGTTAGGAAGCTTGTCTCGCTAGATCAATTATGACTGAGTAGTTCTATCCTTACTTGGTGCTCCATACTTTTGGCCTTGTGCCACATCTAAGCTATGCTTAGAGAATCCCTAAAGGTACTTTCTGTGGTATAATAGTTAGCAAGCTTATCTTGCTACATCAATTATGACTGAGTAGTTTTATCCTCACTGGTGCTTCATACTTTTGGCCTTGTGCCACATCTAAGCTATGCTTAGAGAATCCCTAAAGGTACTTTCTGTGGTATAATAGTTAGGAAGCTTGTCTCGCTAGATCAATTATGACTGAGTAGTTAGTTCTATCCTCACTAGGTGCTCCATACTTTTAGTCTTGTGCCACATCTAAGCTATGCTTAGAGAATCCCTAAAGGTACTTTCTTTGGTATAGTAGTTAGGAAGATGTTGACAATCCACACTATTTCAAATAAAGCATTAGGAAGGAGAACCGCATCAATACTAGAAAAAGCGATAACAGCGACTGGACTTGAGAAAGCTAGATCTTGACATTCCACACTACTTCAAATAAAAGATCAGGAAGGAAAACCCTATCAATACTGGAAAGAGTATAAACAGCTACTGGATCTTTTAAAAGAATTAAAAGAATTAATTTAATGAGAAGACTTTGAAATTCATGCAAATTGTCTTCGGTTCTTGATGAAAGACACCTGGCAAAGTTTTATACCAACTGCATGTTTTTCTCTTTTATATTTTTATTTTTTAGAAATAATAATAATAATAATAATAATAATAATAATAATAAGGATAATAATAATAATAATAATATTAAATGCAGATTTTGTGATAAATATTCAGAAAAAATTGGCCATCATATATCAGGTATCACAGTAGCAGATGAAGACGATACTTGAAGCAAGAGAAACTTGGTTCTACAGAAGGATGCTGAGAATACTATGGATAGAACATGTGAGCAACGACGATTTTTGGGAGAAAATGAAAACAAAAAGGACATTTATACCTAACATCAGGAACAAACAACTGAAATTTCTAGGGGACCTAATGGAGAAAAGAGGCTTGGAGAATTTGACACTGACAGAACATATTAAAGGCAAGAGGGACAGAGGAAAACAGCGCATAAATGTATAGCAGACAGGGTTTAGGAGATATAGCAGAAAGACAAAATTTACTAAGAGATACGAAGGACGGGAAATTGTGGAGAAGCATGATCGCCAACGCGCTGAAGGAACACAGCGCATAGAAGAACGTACGTATAGACATGCCTAGAAAGTAAGCAAGCAAGAAAGAAAATGATTATGGTAGGCACGAATAATAGACAAACATGATATTCTATTTTCTAACATTTAACGATAAATGAAGAAGTGCCGAATGGCCAGTACAAGAATCGCGAACACATAACAATGCAAAATGTCTATGTATTCACTACAGACGTGACCACTTGAAATAAATTATAACATTGAATTTTATGGTGCGTGATTTTAACCAAAATTTGCTTGCTGGAAATATAAGCTACCCTTTAGCATAACAAACATCGCTGTAGTTTTCTTTATTGTGTACATTCAGTAACTATAAGAGAACAATAAACAAAAACGCTTCCAGCAAGATACATTTTTGATTTTAGGTTCGAAAATTCCCATTATTTATTCAGTCCGGGCGGAATAGGCTTCTTGAACGAAATAATAGTTTCAAACTTTAAAAAAATGCTTTTAAAGATTTTTCCTGCCAACCCAAATTATTTATCTTTCGAGCAGCTTGCTGGTGAGGTGGGTGTATATGCCCTACCGGCGACAGCAGATATATTGTTTTTTTTTTTTTTAAAGACTTATCATTCCTTTGTGGGTTATTTAAAGCCAAAACATGTCTGGATTGTATGAATAATATAATTTTTTTCGAGTCAACAACTTTTTGTGAAGAACAATAACTTTTTCAGATACAAGTTCTGTCATTTAACGTATAGCTGGGGAGAGGGGAAGGATTCATACCTTTCGAAAGCTATTTGCAAGAAAGGAAATATAACGAACCCGACTAGAATTCGAACTCTGTTCTCCGATTTCTCATTCCGGGCCCAAATCCATCACACCACCTGCACATCCCTGAAACACCAGCAGTCTCTTTTTTAGCCTATTTAAGATTTGAAAGAAGGCTTGCCATTTTGAAAATGGATTATCTTCTTTTTTTGGCGAGTCTCTTCAGGAGTATGGCAATAGTGGCTCTCCACAACTTCCTATTATTTGTAGCTCCGAGTAATGTAAACTTATTTTCTTTTTTTTTGTTTGGCTATCCTAAAGGCAAGCAATTTAAACAAACTAGCCATGTAGATTACTCGATTATTCCTTCGACATTCCGGACTACAATAAATCTTGTGAGTGTCAAATTCTCCACGCTATCTTTGCTGTTATGTGTTCGAAATTCACTACCATATAATATGATCGATATTACTCAGCTAATTCAACAGACTTTTCTTTTTTTCTAACGAATATTCACTGTTTCTTAAAACTCTGCTTAGGCTCTGGAGGGCATCTTTCGCTATTCCAATACGTATTCGGAATACAGTTTCTGTGATCTGGAATTGGAATGAAAACCGTAATAGCACATGCCATGAACCCGTCATAAACTTTGGAATTAGTAAATATAAAACACTTCAAATACCTCGGCGTAAAGAATAGGCTGCGTTAAAGGTAGTTTCACACAACACTGCAAATTGCTACTAAACCAAATATTAACCTTAAAACTCGAGTCATGTTAATCCTCGTCAGATCGAGACTTTAATATCGTTATTTCTGTACAGCAGTTAATGATGAACAAATTCCTCAAATAACTTGAGGATTGACAACAGTAGCAAAAACTAAAATGGATAGCACATATTACTTGAAGAAAAAATAATGACATAATCAAGATGTTGACAATCCACACTACTTCAAATAAAAGACCAGGAAGGAAAAACCGCATCAATGCTGGAAAGAGCGATAACAGCTACTGGACCTTTTAAAATAATTAAAAGCATTAATTTAATGAGAAGACTTTGAAATTCATGCAAATTGTCTTCGGTTCTTGATGAAAGACACCTGGCAAAGTTTTATACCAACTGCATGTTTTTCTCTTTTATATTTTCATTTTTTAGAAATAATAATAATAATAATAATAATAATAATAATAATAATAATAATAATAATAATAATAATAATAATAATAAATGCAGATTTTGTGATAAATATCCAGAAACAATTGGCCATCATATATCAGGTAGCACGGTTTTAGCAATCACTGAATATAAAACACGACATGATACAGTAGGCTAGTATCGGCACTGTAAAATAGGCAAACTTACGGGAAGGAAACTGCAAGAAACTTGTATGAACATTACCGGCACTCGGTTTCAGAGGTTGGATCTGTAGCAATTATATTAGTCTTTACAATACACACAGACAGAACAATCAAAGCTAATCGGCCAGACATCGTGATCAAAAACTGCAAGAAGAGAATGTGCTTTCTTATTGACATGGTTGTTCCTGCAGATTGTCATGTATCTTTGAAGATCATTAAAAAAAACTACTATCAAAATACGAGGACCTTTAAAGGAAATCTAAAAAGTGTGGCACATGATGACATCAATCAACAATTCCATTTGTAGATGGATCCCTAAGATTGATTGGAAAATGTTCCGATAGACTCAGTGAAGGGATTCCTGGTAGTCTATGCTTTAAAGAAATACAAAATATGTACTCACAAGTACAGCTCATAAATTACAAAGCGCTTTATCGATGTGAAATGATATTAGGTTGTGTATTTTTTTTTTACACAAATGATCAGTGGGAAATTTTATGAAGTAATTTCTGACCTTAGGTCTCTGGTTGGGACCAGGAAGGAAATGAGTATACATAAAAAATCCAAGGAGAAAATAATAATAATAATAATAATAATAATAATAATAATGATAATAATAATAAAATCGAAATCTCATAAATGTGGCACATGGAAACATCAACAATCCCTGTTGTATTTGGAGCCCTCGGATTGATTGGAAAAGATTCCAGTAGGAAGGGATTCTTGAATGCCCATGCCTTAAATAAATAGAAAAAACTGTTCTCACAAGTATACAGCCCACAACCTACGAAGGGCTTTATCCATGTAAAATATATATATATATATATATATATATATATATATATATATATGTGTGTGTGTGTGTGTGTGTGTGTGTGCGTGTGTGTGTGTGTGCGTGTATGTGTGTGTGTGTATTTTAATTGGTCAGCGAAAAATGTCATGATGCCATTTCTGACCTTAGGTTTTTAGGCGGGACTCGGAAAGAAATGCGTACACACCAGAAATCAAAGGAAATAATAATAATAATAATAATAATAATAATAATAATAATAATAATAATAATAATAATTTCCAACAATCCGTCTCAAGGCGAGAATAATGACATAATCAAGATGCTGATATTCTACACTACCCCAAACAAAAAGCAAGGAAGGAAACACCATTAACACCAGAAAGAGCAACAACAGATACTGGGCTTCAGAAACCTGTTTTTCCTGAAAATTGTTTTTGGAGTAAGATTTTATAAATTTCAACCGACAGTAATACAATCTACTCGGTCAAAGAATGTCGAATGTTTCCTTATAAGGAAACAGCTATTACCATTGCCATAAATTCTAATGTTTACAATTTGTAGCTGTCATCTTAGGCTGTTACTCTTACTGAGAATTGCTTACAATTAATGATTTCTCCTTTCTTCTCGCTTTCCTTTATTATCTTGTCTAAGACTTTATTATGTTCTATTCCTCCTGTTAAACCGTTTGCCTCTTCGCAGCCAGGTATCGCTACAAAACCAGGAATACACAAGCGCAATAGACGGATCATCGCTTCTCAGGTGACATACTTCTTATCAGTAATAGAAATGAAATATTTTAAAAAGAAAAGGTATAAAAAGCCATAATAAGAAAAATCTCAGAACCATCTGACATCGAATATAAACGTTTACAAAAATACAACG
The DNA here is from genome assembly GCA_964036315.1 of Acanthosepion esculentum. NCBI lineage: Eukaryota > Metazoa > Mollusca > Cephalopoda > Sepiida > Sepiidae > Acanthosepion > Acanthosepion esculentum. The sequence continues at coordinate 94,062,616 of OZ038485.1, read as the reverse complement.
TCCTCGGCATGACGATAAACTACATCCGGCAGCAAGGCATCTGATGGGGATGTTTTCAGAAGCGTGGAACCACTTCTTAACTGCTGTTGTGCCTAGGTCCGGCCTGACTCGGGTTGATAGCATCTGTTAGGGTTCCAACTGAGGCGAAATAATTAAACCCCAAACCCCAAGAAGGGGCCAAAACACTATGAAAGTATAAAAATATATTTTATGGCAAAAATATATTTTTGGAAAAAATTTAAAAAAATATTAACAGCAATACTTTTTTTTTTTTTTTTAAAGAAATTACTAATGTTCCCAAGAAAACTAAATTTCGGCATTAAATGACCCATAAGTTGTTGATATACCGCTAAACAATCATCTACCATGTATTCAATTGTGAAAACAGAATAACATCATATTTTTATTACTTTAAATCTCCCAAGAAAATTAAATTACGGCATTAAATGACCCATAAGGTGTTGATATACCGTCAAACAAACAAACAAACAAACAAACAAACAAAATAAAACTAAAACAAAAATACACCACTGATGTCCTTCGGGACGGTAAATTAGTGGATACAGGAGTTGGTTAAACATGTGTTAAAATAATAGATATAGAAGTTGGTTAAATATATGGTAACTTATAGGACTTGGTTAAACATGTGGTAACTTAGTGGATATAGGAGTTGGTTGAACATGTGTTAACACAGTAGATATAGAAGTTGGTTAAATATATGGTAACTTATAGGACTTGGTTAAACATGTGGTAACTTAGTGGATATAGGAGTTGGTTGAACATGTGTTAACACAGTAGATATAGAAGTTGGTTAAATATATGGTAACTTATAGGACTTGGTTAAACATGTGGTAACTTAGTGGATATAGGAGTTGGTTGAACATGTGTTAACACAGTAGATATAGAAGTTGGTTAAATATATGGTAACTTATAGGACTTGGTTAAACATGTGGTAACTTAGTGGATATAGGAATTGTTTGAACATGTGACGTCGTAAGGTAGTTGCTGTGAGTTCCATCCCTGGATCAGATTTTAATGTCACCTTTTCTGTCATTTATTATAGCACTTTTCTGACAGCTAAATTTCTATACTCACTTGATTCTGACGCCCCCAATCTGCAATTCACATCTTGGTGTGTCCCTCTTGCTAACGACGATACATTCGTCTTACAATTAATGGTTAGTTCTTCGGAACGGTAGGTTAGTGGATATAGGAGTTTTTTAAAAACATATGTTGCCGTAAACAAGTTGCCATGAGCCCGGTACATGAATAATGGTAGTGAAGCACCGTTGCACCCGGAACAAATAACAATTGGCGTTACAGGGACAAAATAAGACAGTAATCAACAGACTGTCCATATTAGTCAAACAATGGACATCTGATGATAGCCAGAGGGTAGCTGATCGAAACGTTGTGTATATTGTAAAATCTATAACAGCCAAGATGAGAAGAACAGTTCTAAATAATTAAAACATGCTACTAATGTATGGAGATCCAGAACAAAGAATTATTTCGCTGAATATCTTCAATTTTTTTTCCTGCATCCAACAACATCTATAAATTCACGGAATGATGTGATGACGATATTTAGAAAAATTTTGGAAAGTTTTATTTTGCGACGCGTTTCATCCGTTAGGATTTCATTGGACTCGGCTTTGGACTCGGCTTTGATGATGTTGCCATGACTACACATACACACGAAACGAGAGACGCTGGTAGTTTCAAAATCTTTGAAGGAATATTTTTTTCTCAATCATGCCAAAGTCATCGATACCCTTTTTCATTTTCTTTCCATCAACTTTGGCCCTAACTATCCCACACTGTGACAATATAAAATCTACCAAGAAAGCTGATATATTGTAAGAGCCTGGACGCATATATATATATATATATATATATATATATATATATATAGTCTGACCCTGACGATATATATATATATATATAGTCTGACCCTGACGATATATATATATATATATATATATATATATATATATATATATATATATATAGCCTGACCCTGACGATATATATATATATATATATATATCAATTATGTGGTGCGTGTTCAATTTATATAACGTAAATCATTAATACGAAAAGCAAATTATTCATTATTTGTTTTTCGTATGAATGTTTTACGTTATATATATATATATATATATATATATATATATATATATATAGTCTGACCCTGACGATATATATATATATATATATATATATATATATATATATATATATATATATATATATATGTATATAGATGACCCTGACAATCTGCCTAAGTGAAACCTTGGTAGGTTTGTCTGGCTCATTAGGTTTGGCTAGGTTTGCTCTACTTTTGTATCGTGCTCTTTAGTTAGTTGTTTACTCGTATCGGTTTTTTTTCTTTGGGCTTTGTGCGATTATTTTCGACAGACTTTCATGTTCCTGGCACTTTCTTTTTTAAAACCTTTTTTTCCCTTCCAGATTGATTTGGATATTATTAAATCAAGAATTCGAAGTTTTTTCGACACGAGTATAGTTACCTATATATATATATATATATATATATATATATATATATATATATATATATATATATATATATATATATAGTTTACGAAAAACTAGGTAATCCGTATGGGTAGACCCAAGGAGGATAAAATCCAGAGATCTCAATGTAAATCAGAGCTAATAATTTAAATAAAAATAAAAACAGACCACTTTAAGGTTCCATGTAATAAATTATTTCACCACAGCCCTTTTAAAGGACCGCGGATCATCAGACTTTACTTCCAAAAGTTGAAACAAAAAATGAAAAGAAATTTACATATTTTTGACGGGCAGTACTAAGCATATGTAAATTAACGAAGTGAGGAAGTGAGGTGGGAGAGGGATATGATTAAGTTAGATGTAATTTAAAATTTCTATTCTTTCATATTTACTATTATTTGAGAAAGTCCAGACACTGACACATTTAATCGGTTAACTTAACGGAAGTTATATATTGATATATAAGGGGTGTGGAGAAAAAAGACATAAACAGAAAAAGAGAGAAGGAAGTCATGAGAGAAAGTGTCACTAACTTTCTTTGGAATGAAAGGCCCGAAATAGACGCTGTCGTTTTGATTTACTTTGAGAGTTCATAAATATTTGATGTTTGATATAAATTTGAATGTTTAAACAGTCTATAAGGAATTTAATTTGATGTTTGTTAGCGATTTAAGTTTTTTTTAAAAACTTTATTACAAAACTTTAGGGGATTTAATATGAAATAGTCGATTAGAAAAATATTCATAGAATTTACATTAAAATACTAAAATTTTATTTTAAAATATAGGTTTACTTCTAGTTGTAATTCATTATTAAGGTGATATCTCTATCAGTTTGAATTTTATTCATGAGTTTAATTTGCGACTATTTTTAGATTGGTAATTTCTCTTACTTAAAGTTTAGTTTTTAAGTTAATATGGAGTGATATTTGAAGGTAATATTAGAGATCTTGCTCTGTCATATATTGTATACACATCCATGCAAGTTTCACATATACATACGTTCTTTTACATGTGCAGTCACTCATACAAGTACACATGTGCCGATATACACGGGTAATTTCATGTATTAATACCTACATATATCTTTTTAAATGTTTACGCATACTCATACACACACACACACACACACATATATATATATATATATATATATATATATATATATATATATATATATATATGTGTGTGTACTTAGAATTTCCCTAAAAAAAAAATTAAAATAATATTAGGTGATGACTTTAGTATTCAATTATCAAAAAATCTAAATATTTTATCATCAATAATGATTATTAAAGGGTAATACATTTAAATTCAAAATTAAATTATCAATTTAAAAGAATTTTTCTCCATATTGTAAAGAATTTTAAACTAATAATTCCAATTGGAGAATATTAAGGGAGAAAATGGGGTAAAACATTAATAACAGACCTCTAACTCCTTTTATATATATATATATATATATATATATATATATATATATATATATATATATATATATATATATATATATATATTCTAAAATATCTTCTAGGTTTAAATAACATGCAAAAGGTTGATAAACCGTAAAAAACAAATAAATCAAACTATATATATATATATATATATATATATATATATATATATATATATGTATGTATTATAGTTTGATTTATGATTAAGTCAAATAAATGAAGATATATATATATATATATATATATATATATATATATATATATATATATATATATATATTGATTTATTTGTTTGTTACAGTTTATCAATTTTTTGCAGGTTATTTAAAGCCAGAAACTATTTTTACATTATAAGAATTTTATGAGATAATGATGAAGTGTTACAAGTTAATGTGAGCCATAAAGAAATTTTAAGTAAAATGAAAACGAAATGATCCCTTTTGACAAGAATCAGTATGCGACAGTTGAAATTCTTGCGACACACAATGAGGAAAGAAGGCTTAGAGAATCTGACACTCACAGGAAGGCAAGGGGGCGGGATATTGAAGGCAAGAGGGTAGTTTATATGATATTGGCAGAAGGGATAACTGGTCTGATAGTAATAAGACTGATTTTATTTAGGGTAATGGAGGATGAGAAGTTGTGGAAAGTCATGATCGTCCACGTCCTGAAAGGATACGGTACATAAAAGAAGATGATCACAGTTAGTTTCAGTAGCTGAAATTCACCAGACTGCAATCTCTTGATTTTTACCACAAATTCAACGTCGTTCTCGCTGATCTTAGGAAATGCTTTTTCGTCTCTTTTTTTTTTAGAATCGTTTTGTTTCTGTCAAATTTATTCCGCAAACTTCTCTGATCACTTGCTATATTAACTTTGTCTTTGACAGATACAGCTTTAGGGATATTGACTTTGTCAGCATTACCCTAAATTGTTTTGTTTTCGATGAGAACAGACGCTAATGGCAGGTATAAAGTTTTCAGACTGTAATTTTGACTTAAGACTAGAAACTTGTTTTGCATTATTGTGTTAGTGTAATCGAATCACTGCACTCTGAAAATCGGAATCAAAATAGGATTTTACATCAATTACGAAAAGAAAGACTTTCTGCAATATTTATATTCGACTTTTGCTTATATTTGTTACTCATTTTGTTTAGCATGTGGAAAAGAGATTAAGACAACGCGAATAGAATCCAGTTTTCGCCGTTGAAGTTCTAGTTTTTATTTTAAGCACAGAAGGATTATCCGTTTTTAACACTATCAGAAATGAAAAATCACTGGTTGATTTGACGTCATCCATCTATCTATTTATCTATCTATCTATGAGGAAAAAAAAGGAAAAAAAACAAAATCCGAATATGCAAGTTTACTGTTTTAATGTTCCAATGTCGACATCAGACGTTTCGGTCTAGTAGACCTTCTTCAGGACATAGTTGAAACATTAAAAGAGTAAACATCAAAACAGTAAACTTGCATATCGGATTTTGTTTTTTTTTCATATTTTTCCTCATACTGTCGGATCTATATCCATATATTTGCTTACATCTATCTATCTATCTATCTATCTATCTATCTATCTATCTATCTATCTATCCTAGTCTGTTCTTTCTTTCTTTCTTTCTTTCTTTCTTTTATCTATCTATCTATCTATCTATCTATCTATCTATCTATCTATCTATCTATCTATCTATCTATCCTAGCTAGTTCTTTCTTTCTTTCTTTCTTTCTTTCTTTCTTTCTTTCTTTCTTTCTTTCTTTCTTTCTTTCTCGGGCTGTTCATTTTCTACCTACCGACCTATCTATCTATCTATCTATCTATCTATCTATCTATCTATCTATCTATCTATCTATCTATCTCTTCATGGCATTTTTGAACAGGATCAATGCGTGGTGTTTAATCTCCTCTTTAAAAAATAGTGAAACCTGGTTCCAGAGATTCCTATCCTGCGGCAGCCCCACATTCCTTGTAATAAAAAGGGAGGATTTATTGATGCTTATGCTAATGCTAATGTCACAGGAGTCGCAGAGACTGGGCAGAATTTTGTCTTTGGCACCTATTTATGTGTACGGACATTCTAGATGAAATCAAATTCGTGTCACATCCTATCACAGTGGGGAGGTGGGTAAATATCTATCTATCTAATTAAAAATTTGAGCTTCCATAAATGTGTTTTACGTCTATCGGCCTTCGCATTCGAGTAATCTTAGTCATGAAAATGTGTTCTCAGGCAGGGATCGAACCTGCGCCTGGACTACCATTTGATTCGGCATGTTTAATCGCTCGATCAAGGAGAACGCAACAGTAAGCAAGGCTCAATTTTCCATCATTTCTTGAATGGGAAAGCAGATAGATGTGCTCTCCGTGAAAATAGTAAAAAGAAACTCGCCCAAGTCTCGACGAAGAACCAGGTGTTTTTTCAGTTCTTGGCCCTTTCTCTAAGAAACATGTACGTATTTAAAATTCATTCTTGTATACCTTCTTGGTTTTTCTTCATTTATTTCTTTTCTTTTTTGTTTCCAAATTACTAATTTACTTAAGTATTAATCTATTCTTTCGCTATTACTAATTGTTTTAGTTTTCATAACTGTCTTATTTCTAATGGTACTGAATTTAATCCACCCCGTCTTAAGTTTTCTATTAAGTTTGTCGAATATAAGTTGGCCTGTGAACCAAACGCCTGGACGCAGTTTTGAAGCGATTTTTTTACGATGTAAATGGTCAGACTACCCACCTCCCTTGGTCTCGGGTGTGTGTGGAGGAGTGTAGTCGCAGAAATCAGTCTTTGCTAAATCTCGACTAAGAATCACGTGCTTTTTCAGTTCTTGGCCCTGTCTCTAAGAAACATGTACGTATTTAAAATTCATTCTAGCTTGCCTTCTTGGTATTTCTACATTTTTTTCTTTTCTTTTTTGTTTTCAAATTACTAATTTACTTAAGTAACAAATCTATTCTTTCGCTATTACTAATTGTTTTAGTTTCCATAACTGTCTTATTTCTAATGGTACTGAATTTAATCCACCCCGTCTTAAGTTTTCTATTAAGTTTGTCGAATATACGTTTTCCTCCTCTTTCTCTTTCCAAATAAAATAAATAGTAGCAGCAATCACATAAGTGATTGCTGCTACTATTTATTTTATTTTTCTTGTTTTTCAAATTTTTCCTCTGTAAGTGAAGCGTTTTGTTTGCATTTTAGTATGGGGCAACAGGACTTATACTAAGTCAAGACTTAAAACCTAATTACAAAAAAACAATTTTTGTTGTTGTTTTCCTCACCTTTTCCGTAAGTATTCCAGTCGAAATGTCGGTGACTAAACCGACTACCCCACTCCGAGTTCCGAGTGAAGTGGCTCGTTAGCAAGACACTAGAACGAAAAACAAGACCTAGCAAAGGGCGGGGGTACTCACTGAGTCAACTAGAGGTGGTGTCTCCATAAACCACCGTAGGAAAGGCAACGGGAAACCACTCCACTATCAATCCCAAGACAAATTATGGTTAGTAACTCAGATAATCCGAAACCTAACGGCGTGTAGGGGGTTATGTCTATGGGAATTAGCCCCTCGCTCGGAAAGGACGGACATGCGCAACAGGTGTCACCTGACCGTCATCCAGCGACTGCTAGCATTAACGGCGTAAAGGGTATAAAAGTCCTCGGAACCTATCCCTCGTCCAGAAAGGAACGGCATGAGCGACATGTGTCACCTGACCGTCATCCAGCGACTGCTAGCATTAACGGCGTAATGGGTATAAAAGTCCTCGGAACCTATCCCTCGTCCAGAAAGGAACGGCATGAGCGACAGGTGTCACGTGACCGTCATCCAGCGACTGCTAGCATTAACGACGTTAATGGGATAAAAGTCCTCGGAACCTATCCCTCGTCCAGAAAGGAAGGGCATGAGCGACAGGTGTCACCTGACCGTCATCCAGCGACTGCTAGCATTAACGGCGTAATGGGTATAAAAGTCCTCGGAACCTTTCCCTCGTCCAGAAAGGAACGGCATGAGCGACAGGTGTCACCTGACCGTCATCCAGCGACTGCTAGCATTAACGGCGTAATGGGTATAAAAATCCTCGGAAACATATCCCTCGTCCAGAAAGGAACGGCATGAGCGACAGGTGTCACGTGACCGTCATCCAGCGACTGCTAGCATTAACGACGTTAATGGGTTTTAAAAGTCCTCGGAACCTATCCCTCGTCCGGAAAGGAACGGCATGAGCGACAGGTGTCACCTGACCGTCATCCAGCGACTGCTAGCATTAACGGCGTAATGGGTATAAAAATCCTCGGAACCTATCCCTCGTCCGGAAAGGAACGGCATGAGCGACAGGTGTCACCTGACCGTCATCCAGCAACTGCTAGCATTAACGACGCAAAGAGGATAAAAGTCCTCGGAACCTATCCCTCGCCCAGAAGTGAACGGCATGAGCGACAGGTGTCACCGGACCGTTATCATGCGACTGATCGCTTCAAACACAAAATAACCCTCGTGACATGGAACGCCTGGACACTGAACAACTGCGGTCAGTTTGATAATATTAAACAAGAGATGAACAGACTTAACATCAACATTCTTGGTATATGTGAAACCAGATGGCCAAACAACGGTGAATTAGTCAGCGACAAACGCAGGATAATTCATGCTGGCGGTGAGAAGAACGACAAAGGAGTAGGACTAATACTAGATAGCGAAGTTATGAAATGCGTTCTAGGATACCACCAACTTTACGAAAGAATTCTGGTAGTGAAGCTGAAAGGGTAGCCTTTCAACAGGGCTATTATAGTACTGTACGCACCGATGGCACAAAGCAGGGAAGAGGACTTCGTTCTATTCCTTGCTGGACAGTGCCAAGGCTCTATACAAAACACAGGAAGTCATCATTATCATGGGAGACATAAACATCAGGGTAGGAAGGGAAAGGGCAGGGGATATAGCAGGAGGATTCGGATTCGGAACCCGCAACAATAAATGGTGCACAACCAATGACCAAGTAATAGCCAACACATGGTTACAAGAACACCCGAGACGACTATGGACATGGAGGAGCCCAAGTTTAAATATCTGGGAAGCGTCTTGACAGAAGACGGTAAATGCGACACTGAGATCTGTAGGCGTATTGGGATGGCCAAGGACACATTCCAAAAGCTGGGCAGAGTACCGCGAGACAGGAGGATTTCTTTGGTAAGAAAGAAAAGAGTACTGAACAGTTACGTGACATCTGTACTTCTTTACGGCAGCGAATGTTGGACGATTTCCTCAAAGATGAAGAAGAGATTCGAGGCGACGGAGATGTGGTTTTACAGAAGGATGCTAAGGATATCATGGACCGAGCGTGTGAGTAACGGTGAGGTCTTGTGGAGGTTGCAAACAAGGAGGAGGCTTATACTTAATATCAAGAAGCGGGAGCTGGGACACATAGTGGGGAAGGAGGCCCTGGAGAATCTGATACTCAAGAGAGAACAACGCGTGACATACCTGGCGGACTTAAGCAAGTGGATGGCAGAACGTGGTCTTTGGGAGGGAGCAGAGTGAAGGAACTTGTTGAGAGCTGTAAGAGATAGAGGGAGGTGGAGAGCCATGATCGCCTACGTCCTGAAAGGACATGGAACATAAAAAGAAAGGTTAGACAAGCCTGATCACACACTCTCTCTCCCACTCTCTCTCACACACACAGACACGCATATATATATATATATATATATATATATATATATATATATATGTATATATGTATATATGCCGGATGCAACAGCAAAATTGTCCAATTATTAGATTAAGATCTGAACATTTTACCTTAAGATGGTTAAAGATACCTTACTGAAATGCTCCGAGGTTTTTACAACACTATTCTAGTGTAGTTTGAGCAGTAAGAATGTATCATTGTTCTCGAAGATTCGTAATGAAATCGATCATAAACGAAAATGACATGTTCATCATTAATTAATCATAGATCTGAAGCTCATGAAGTAATGCAATTAAGTTCATATATATATATATATATATATATATATATATATATATATATATATATATATATATATTATTCCAGGATAATTTTCCGATGTATTCAAGATGATATTCGCCCTCTCAAACCTGGAGTAACAAGATGCCTCACATGTTTCACGTACAATTTCATTTCCAAGTCTGCTCTTTGGACTGTCATAGTTGAAACTCCTCTCTCACGTGCCAAACGTCTTATGGATTGAGTTGGATCTTTTCTAATTGATCTCTTTAGCTGTAAGTTGAAATGATGATCCCTCTTCATTTTGTGACCTCCTGGTCCAGTTTTCCGCTCTACTGTTCCGTCTTTTTAAACTTATTCACCGTTCTCGTGAATGGACTTTGAAGGTGGAAGCCAGAGTATGAATGTTGGTGCCATTACTGAAGGCCCAAATGAGGGGTTTTTCTCTCATGATTGCTCAGTTGCGAAGAGAGTGAATCTGAAACTTTTTCCAGCTGAATAACTGAAAGTGTTTTTCAGTTATTCTTACGATAAATAGTAAAGATGGCTAAACGTATTATCAATTAGTTCAGGAGTTTTTTTTAGGTATTAAACATTTTGTGTGATGGATAAATATGCTGTTACACGATTTGGACAAATCTGTTACAACCGGTATATATATTTCTTTTAATTTGAAAGAATAATAGATAAATAGATAGATCTGACAAGCACATTTTTTTAAATTTACGAGGTACTCATGTTGATATCACTAACGATTATGCAAATTAGATTGCCGTCGCTTATTTAGTATTCAGACTTACCAAAATTGCTATCGTTTCCCATTCGCTTCCTTCAAGATGATGTCTTCACATTGCAATCACGTTTGGCCAAAGCGATGGCAACAAACCCGAAGATAGGTCAAACTGTTTGAGCCTGGAAGTTATTGTTTTTCAGTCTTACAGGGCATGGGATTATACTGTAAAGTTCTCGGCTGGACAATGAATTATTTTAATAAAAGAAAAAATAGAAAAATAATTTTATAGTTGAAATGGCTATATGCAACACTAAGTTCGATGGTAACAGTTTCTTCTCTAGCACTTTTTGCTTGTGGAACTCCCTTCCGACTTCTTGCTTTCCAGCCAACTTTGATGTCCATAAATTTAAATTCAATGTCAATCATTATCTACTGACCTCCTGGTCACTCTTATATATATATATATATATATATATATATATATATATATATATATATATATATATATATATATATATATATATTCGTAAATAGAGACTGATACTCCTGTACTTCTGATAATGCAAGTCTCTCACAAAGGATTGAGTCCTCTAGGTCACAGGCGTGCTTATAAAAAAATAAATACGCAAAATTAACTTTCACTCTGTCGGACGCCGATAGACTCATGGTTAGAATCTCCGATAAATATCGAATCGTTCGAGTTTCGGTTCAGGTTTACAGCGATCGGATGTCTAGCCACGCTAAGGTGCTGTGGAACAGTCTGTCTGTGGGTGATGTATATGTATATATATATACATTTCTTTAGCCATTGTAATTTCTACTTCCACTTTTCGAGTTTGTTTTTCTTTTTTACCTCTTTCTTTTTTATTGTTATATATTTTTGTTCGCTTCTTTGTTTGATTCTTTCTTTTTCCTTTTTCTTCTTCTACTTTTATACATATATATATATATATATATATATATATATATATATATGTAAATGTATGTATATATAATATATATATGTAAATATAAATATATATATATATATATATATATATAAATATATATATATATATATGTATGTATATATAATATATATATATATATATATATATATATATATATATATATATATATATACTAGCAGCATGGCCCGACGTTGCCCGTGCTTGATTCAAAAATCGTACGACTCATACAGCAATCGCTATCACTTGACTTAAAATATTTTTGCCCTTCCTTGCCTTTAAAGGAGTGCCCTTTGCCGTGCTGATGTTGCTACATGCCTTACTTCTTGCCTATCTCACACTGCGAATTTTTTGTAAGCTCTGTACTAAACATTAAATCTGTTACGAAAAAGAACTAAACAAAATTAACACCAAACGATCAGCTTTAAAAAAGGACTTGTAACTGTCGATGGGAGTTGGGAAATGCAAAGTCAGTTAGCTGACGCGTTTCGTCCTCTGATAAACTTTATCAAAGAAGGTCTAAGGATTTTATTTTGTTAAAAGTATTTATAAACAAAATAAAAGATGCTGATATTTCTTTTTAATTTCAGGACGTACATAATTATGTATCAGCGTATCTGAAGTGTCTGGTTAAACTATGGAGGCTGCTAATGGATGTAATTTAATGTTTAACCAACAAAATTCAGACAATGTTGTTTTTGATGAATTTTTTTTTATATATAATAGAATATTTATTTCTAATATTTTAGTTTGGGAATCATTTATGCGTAATTGATTCCTCTTCTATTGTTTATCTCGTTTCTTAATAATCATTTTCGTTTTCATGTTCTTTTACACTCAGTAAACCCTTGCATATTTCAGGTTTTATTGCTGTGCATGGGGACGAAATGATTAAAAAGAAAATTCTCATTTTTGTTAAATTTTGCCAAGTGAGATTTTCGACATTTTTGAGATTTACATATCACAACAAAGTCAGAAGCTGAAACAAGTTTATCATCAAGAAACGACTTTCTTTCCTGTTTTGCATATTTGCTTTGATTTCAAATAAAATTGTATTCCATTACGTTTCTTTCTTTTTATCGCTTTCTATTTTTCTTCGTATCTATCACCGACGGACCTCTTTTTTCTTTCTCGCTGCTGAGTGTCTTTTCACTCAAATGCATCAGGCATATTTTTAGGGTTTTTTTTTTGCCCAGAGAAATTTTCCTTTCTTTTTTCTTTCAATTTTTGACAGATTTCTTTTTCGTTTTTTCTCTCTAATTCATTTAACATGTTTCTTTGGACCTTTCATTTTTAAGCTTCCCCTCCGTTTCACACATTTGTATTTCTTGCTTTGTTTAATTCTGTCTAATTTTAGCGTGTTAACATTCTTTCTTTCTTTCGTTCGTTCTTTCTTTCTTTCTTTTATCACTGTAATTTCTTCTGTCTCTTTTAGAGTTTTTTCATTTTTATTGTTATATATTTTGTTCGCTTGTTTGTTTGATTCTTTCTTTCTTTATTTATTTATTTATATTAAATCTGTTGAAACTTTGCTCCTCTTTTCTTCCTTTATCTTTGTTTTCTCATTATTATTGCTTTCTTTCTAACTTTACATCTTTCTTTCTCTCTTTTAACTTCATTCATTCATTCATTCATTCATTCATTCTTTCTTTCTTTTCACTAATTTCATCCTCTCTTTCAATATTTCATTTGTTTGTTTGTTTGTTTCTTTCTTTCTTTCTTTCTCGGTTCTTTCGTTCTTTTTTGTTTCTTTCGTTCTTTTTTGTTTCTTTCTTTTCGGTTCTTTCTTTCTCTCTTTCTTTCTTTCTTTCTTTCTTTCTTTCTTTTACTGTGTTATTTCCTTCATTTTGTTTTCAGAATTTCATTTTTCCTTTTTCTTTCTTTCCTCAATATTATATGTTCTTTCTTACTTCACATTTTTTATGTATCTTTCTTTCTTTGCATTTTTTTTAACTTCGTTCTTATTTTCCTTCTTTTTTCATTTCATTTCCTTCGTTTGTTCGTTCGTTCGTTCCTTCCTTCCTTTCTTTGAATCATTCATTTTTTTTTCAGTCATGAAAAGTATCTGCACCCGGAAAAATATAATTTCGATGGCACTTCCAAAGATGTATCATTTGAAACTTCTTAAAATGACAATAAACTTAACACCAGAAATCTTATCAAAAACACGGTCGGCTTCAAAATTTCGATCAATTTCGCTGCTTGCTTTTCAGCAGTCATTACCATGCTTTATAAATCCTAAAAAATAAATACAAAACACCAAGCATAATATACTTGTAGATTATAATAACAACAACATCTGGATATAATTTTAGTCGAAAGTCATTCTTTATTATTTTTCAAGTTTAAATCAACGAAAAAGAACAACGAAAAGGAAAAACAAACAAAAAGGAGTTATGTATGTTACATGAGGACAGAGGCAACTTTTTAAACATATATTTGATCTATTATAATAGCATTTGTAACAAAAAGTTATTTGTCTTTTTTTTTTCAATTAAATTTATAATTTTTCTGGTTTTGATGTCGTCAGCCGCTTCCTGTAAATATTCGCCTGGATTGCGTTTTTCTACGATTTAAAAAAAAATCCCTTTTGTGCAATTCGGCAGATTTAAGGCACTACATTGTCAGGACGTGGCAATCGACTTACATATTTATGTACGCATAAAGAAACTCCATAGAACATTAATAATAAAGAAAATACAAACAAAAGAAATTACAGCCAGGAAGACGTAACAATAAGATTATCTTCCTTGCCAAAACTAATATTACACATTTACGTATTTACAATTTATATTATATATATATATATATATATATATATATATATATATATATATATATATATATATATATATATATGTATGAAACTGTTTTATTTTCTCACGTTTGATGGAACCATTCTAGGTAACATCATATAAATGCTAAACTTGAAATTATTTTATGTGGTTTTTTATTTTTTTAAACTTGAAATTGGTTGCATCAAAACGTAAGAACTCAAAACAAAGAAATTAGTTACACAAATATACACAGAACAATTCTTGAAAACGAATGTATCAGGATTCGAAAGTACTCGGGAACATATATATATATATATATATATATATATATATATATATATATATATATATATATATATTTTTTTTTTTTTTTCCCTCACAAAATATATACGGATGTGATTCTGACGTGTTCTTGAGCCGGCCAACTTACCCAAATTGCACCAGATGAACATGAAACTCCATTTATTTTGGAATCTGCTCTTGGTCGGGGCGAGAAGTTTTCAGTACTCCGAGTACACAAATACATACGAATATATATATATATATATATATATATATATATATATATATATATATATATATATATATATATATATATATATGACATAGAGTAAATTTCTGACTTTGTTTGCCTGTAGGATTTTCCAGCACATAATCCATAACCGTTGCACCTCAGGGAGGAGTAGATAACAGCGACTGGCCTCATGCCGTGCTTAGCGAAACTTAGCAAATCTGGAGTGGATTACATCAATTACCTTTCTATAATTGTCAGCAAGGTTTTACACTACGGATTATAAAAGAAAATGACACAGTGAGTTGAAAAATAATGTGGCGTATCAAAAGTATTTTCCTTTTTACAGCCCTTTACCCCAAAGCTTCTTTCGTGTACACAGTTAAAGACACCACTAGCTTATTAATATTACACACACACACACACACGCACACACACACACACACACACACACACACACACATACACATACACATACACATATATATATATATATATGGGTGTGTGTGTGTAATTTTGTAGGTTTTATTTAGCTTTTAAATGTAAATAAATCGTTCACTCGCCAGTAATTTACAATCGTCAGATGAGATGCATTGATACGCACCGAAACACGACTGCAATTGTGTAGCGATTTCGACATGTTTTCGATGTAATATGCTATTATATATATATATATATATATATATATATATATATATATATATATATATATATATATATATATATATATATATATATATAAGCTATATCCGTGTGCTCAATATCAGTGATAGAGCATATGCATATATAAAAATGAGTAGAAAATATACGAACACACAGGCACACACAAATATATATGAACGTGCGTGTGGGGGTGTATGGCTGTGTGTGTATGTGTATGTGTGTTTTTAGGATCTATAATAATGTCTGAAACAAGAGTGATGAGAAAAAGTGGAAAATTTATTAACGACGCGTTTCGCCAAGAAATGTTTTCCACTTTGTTTCATCATCTTCACTAATTGGGATACTATTATGCTTCTCGCAAACACATGTGTGTGTATGTGGGAAGGTATGGATACTTCCCTTCACCCCAACTACGGGTTAGACTAGATTGATCTCTGTGGTAACCAATCTAAGAGACGGAAATCTCTTGAATCCCAGTCTGTGGAGAAAGCAACTGAAACTTCTCAGCCATCTTTCTCTCAAGAATGCTTGATTATTCATAGAAGTTAACTAAAGGGAACATGTGGAGAGCCATGATTGCAATCATCGTAAAGGGCCATTGCATTTAAGATAGAAGATAGTATTGAGAAGGACCTTTTTTTTCGGAAGTTATAATGGAGGATAGTGATATTTTGATTTTGGTAAATTGGGAGAATTTTTGTCAAAACTGGGATTGAATGCCACAGAATATTTGAATAGTGGAAAAAAACATTATCTGGTTGTATTACTTTAAAGTGGTTGTAAAAGGGGTAACTTCCCACTTGAAACATCATCAATTGTGGATTATGGAGGAACAAAGAAAAGACTACCAGCATTCAGAAACTTTCAGGGAAATCGGGATCACAGAAAGACACCATCTAGTCATCCATACATGAACTTAGTAAATACACAGATGCTCTTGAGATGGCCTCCATCTTTAAGAACGGGAAATACTTTTGACGCACCATAAAGACAATATACTTTATTTCACTGCTTGTAACAGTAAAATGTTATTTAAAACATAAAAATAAAAACGGAATGAAGCTTTCTGTCAATGAAGATCCTCCGCTGTTTTCTTCACAATCTACACGTTTGCATGAATTTCTTTTTCTTTTCTAAGCCCTTGTTTTAGTAAGTTGCAAGGCGGAATGCCAAACCGATCCATATTTGCAAGTATTCTGACAGTATCAGAAGCAAGTAGGAAGGATGTCCGAAAAAAAATTAAAATATTGCCAAAGCTGGGTACATAAGCAACAGTGAGTTAGTCAATGTTTCTGGAACAGCTAGAAGACGCTTCAAGTTTAATCCTGCCATCACAGTGCAACGTAAAGATATAAAACGCAAGTACGTCTCAAATTCAAGATGAACTTATTGATGTGTATGGCGAAAAGACAATAAGCAGAAAGCAAGTATAATTCTTCTTTAGTACGTTCACAGAAGAGCGCGTGTTTTCATCCATTTTAGGCGGCAGGAAAATCGAGATAGAGGTGACGACATTTTCAACTTCAAAAGATTGAGGGAAGCAAGTCGTCGTCCATAATGTGTCATTCTGTTACTCTACATCCTGCCAATCTGGTAGACTTGTAGCAAAAACGATGTGGTTGGATTGATTGACAGCAGCCAGCGCAGAGTCCAAACTTGGCTCCAACATATCATCATCTCGTGAGACAATTTCAAATGATATTTAATCAGGTTAGCCGTTACACACAGGTAACGCCGTTGTTGCAGATGTGTAAAGATCGCGCCAATCGTTTGAGTGTACATTTTTTTCAAAAAAGATATATATGCACTCGTGGACTGTGCGGACAATATCGATTGAGTGATTAATTTTTTTACGGTCTATCAACCGTTTTGTACGCTATTTAAATTATTTCATAGGTAAAATAATGCTAAAATAAGGTTAAAACATTATTGTAAGATTGTAAGAATAAAGGTTTTATATTGGCGAGTGAATATTGCATTAACAGTTTTTCGAGATGATAAAGATTTTTAGATACAAGTCCTAATATTTAATCCATAGCTGAAGGAAAGAAGCGATGGATTCATAACTTTCCTTATGATATTTGCGGGTGAGTCAATATATCAGATCTGACTGAAATTCTACCTCGGATCTTCGATTTCCAATTTCGAGTCATTATCCGTTACACCGACCACATGTCCAAGCTTACAGTACCTGGTATTCACAAGCGGCCACCAATCTTGGTACTGACCAGTCTCGGCGTTTCTTAACTTCGGTGAATGTACGAGAACCATCGTTTCAAGGTGATATTGCCGTAAACTCTTTACTTCGGTGATCGGACGAGTCCCGGTGTTTCAACGTGATATGGCGGTAAATCATGATTATATTTTTTATTCATTTCACTCCAAGCAAGGTGATAAAGCCGTTAAGATAGAAAGGATTTATGAAGTTTTTCTATCTTAGTTTTCAGACATCCCTCCTGTTCTTTTTGCTTGCAATCATAATCGTTTGGGTTTTGAAACAAGTATTGTAAAGAACAACTTGTTCGGAGTTAATCCCTGCTTGACAAGACCGCTGATAGCAGATCGGCGATTAACAATAAAAAATCGAAAATATGTTATATTTTTTCCTTGTTTTAGTCGAGAATATATTTATTTTAATCTTTCACGCTTTTCCTATTTCATTTCTTTTTTTATTGCTCTAACTTTCTAGCAGCAATAAGAATGACATATAGAGAATGGGCCAAAATCTGGAAGTTTAGAACCATAAAATATCTGTCTATATTTCTGATATGAGGTATTATGTAAACTATTTACATCATTCGGACTATTGTGCTCATTTTTGTCGCCATATTTATTACAACGTTTCGGCCATTGTACGCTCCGGCCTTCTTCAGGTGGTTGGAATGTCGAACTGAACCCTTTATTTCGCTCACTGGGGGAGACTGTTCCACGATCTATGTTTAATGGATGTCACTTATCTCCTGTTAAAGGGTTCAGTTCGACATTCCAACCACCTGAAGAAGGCCGGAGCGCACAACGACCGAAACGTTGTAATAAATATGGCGACAAAGATGAGGACAATAGTCCGAATAAAGTAAATAGTGGACCTTAAAACAGTTTAAGATTATTGCATGTACAACTACTACACGGTCGTAAAAAACAATACAGCGTAAAACAAATACAGAAAGTAAAAAAAAGGTTATATACCGTACCTATGAACACTAATGTGTATGTCCCATTCCTCATAAATACGTTGGACACTATTGTAAGGTGGGGGGGGTAATATGGTGTCTAAGTAGTCCAACACTATCAGTGGTTTACCTACTTCACGCCGCTGGCGAGTATTGTATTTTGTTGATGTTATAAAGATTATCATTTTCATTTCCAACCTCCGTTTTGGTTATTCCTCATTCAGTAACCCTTACTAGGTTACAACAATTTTATAAACAGTTAATATTGCGTTCAGTTTGCCATATTTTTTTATTGGTATCGCCCCATGCAAGGCAGTAAAGCCACTAAGACGCAATGCGTTACAGGATGTGGAAATGTCATTAATAACGAGCGGGAAGAGAAAAGAGTAATTAGGAGGACAGTAGATAGCGATTATCATTTTCATTTCCAACCTATGTTTTAGTTATTCTTCATTCAGTAACCTTTTCGAAGTTACAACAAAAAAGCCATACACGGAAACTGCCTTAAAATTAACTTTTCGTATCCGGATCAGTTAACGCATCATCCCTGTATGAAAAGCTCAGGAGATGGTGCGTACTTGTTCAAGCGATGTCATAAAACGTAACAACTCGGTATTTTTTTTTTATCAATTTATCCCAAACGAGACGAAAATGTTACTAAAGTGCAAGGGCTACTGGGAGTGAAAGCGAATGAAAAAGGTTTTAGAAGAAAAAGGTTTTTAGAAGGAACCGGAAACCCAATCGTAAATAGGAAAGAAAGAATAAAACTTTACACCAAAGAACTAGGGAAAAGTGTGAATCGAACGACAGGCAAAACTAATCTTAAAAAAAAAAACCAAGTGAAAAATTTAAGAGTCATGTCAGTCGCCGTCTTCTGTCTTCTTGAACCCTGTTACATTTTTTTCTCCTTTCCCCAATTCACAGCATTCTCAGTCTTCTCTTTCTCTTTTGTTCTCACTACTTGTAACCTACTGGCGTCTAGTGGCATTGTCCCATTGCTTGGGATGAAAAGATTAAAAAAAAAAATAATGAAAAAAATAACTTTCTATCGCAGAAACTCGAAACAGTTTAAGAATAGTTTTACTAATTCTATTATAACGTGCACGTGATGAAACAATATGTCGTAGGAAGAAAAATGGGAGGAACGAAGTGACAAATTAATAAAAATGAAAGCTCCATCTCGCCATGAATTTACTGTGACCGAATTGGTCGTGGCGCCGTCTATCTAAGACGAGCACCAGCTACATCATTAGACTCATTGCCGCTAACCAATACACCATCCGCCTGCTTATATATATATATATATATATATATATATATATATATATATATACAGAAATATAGTCTTAAAGTGTGCTATATTTATGGGGTAAAGTGCTCAATATCAGAGATAGAGCGTGTGTAAATATAAAAGTGGACATGGAAGTCAGCACTTAGAGGCGACAGTCTGTTTCATGCTAGTGCAATCGCCTGACGATTGCACTAGCATGAAACAGACTGTCGCCTCTAAGTGCTGACTTCCATGTCCACTTTTATATTTATATATATATATATATATATATATATATATATATATATATATATATATATATATACCATATCTCTCTATTCATATCCATCTATATCATTCAATTCATATCTATCTATCTATCTATCTAAACTATTAATTAATTATAGGACAGGGAGTGAGACACACACAAAGAAACATACGTGCAGACAGAGATAGGTATGCATAATGAGGAAGGAAACAGATATATATGTATATATATATATATATATATATATATATATATATATATATATATATATATATATATATATATATGTTGAAGAATCGATTGCATATAACATACATTAGGGCAAACTCCGTGGGAGTCTGTTAGATTTGGTAATGTTTCTTGAAGTATCAGCTCTAAAATATGAATCATAAGATCTATGACTAAAAGTGTCTCATCTGAAATCAAGATCTAAAATCAGCTAAGTGAAAAACATTTACTCATATTAATCCTATATATATATATATATATATATATATATATATATATATATATATATATATATATATATATTTGTGTGAGTGTGAGTGTGAGTGTGTTTAAAATAAGCATATTTAGGTAGCATATTTTAATTCAAGCAAGATTAGTTAAATAACTTAGACGTATAACTTTATCAAAATAATAATTAGCAAAAAAACTTAAAATTCTGTAAGCCCGTTACGTAAGAGCATTGCAGATAAAAACAAATAAAGTCAGCTATGAGTATAACAAAAAAGTTCTTAAATGTTTGTAGCAGCAAAGTTTTATATTTAAAATACTAAATTAAAATATTATTAAAAAGACTTTTTCTAACAAAGTTAACAAAAGTTACTTCCCTTGCATAAGTGAGAAAAAAAAAATGACCGCTGTAAACGAACAGTGAGACAAGTATTTTGAATTCATAGAGCACTTGTATGCATATCCACATTAACCTCCTGAAGATGGTCTCCGATGTGATTGAAACTACTTTGGAAAATAAAAATTATTTGTAAGTAAATTTTGGTATTTTTTAAAATCAATTTTCTAGACATGATACGTCTAAATTATTTAACCAAACCTGCCTGAATATATATATATATATATATATATATATATATATATATATATATATATATATATATATATATATATATATATATATATATATATATATATATATATATATATTAACTCGCTTATTCCTCTAGAGCATTTTCTGTAGTGTTTTGTTGATGGAATTATATGTGTAAGAGGCGTGGGAGGTGATGTAATAAGGCGGAAGTCGGTTATAATAATGTACCGAGTGGCAATGTGGCAGATGTGGGAAACGCTGAAATGCTGGATTTCTCAGTTTATCATTATCTATCTATCTATCTATCTATCTATCTATCTATCTATCTATCTATCTATCTATCTATCTATCTATCTATCTACAACAGAATATTCATATCTATCTATCTATCTATCTATCTATCTATCTATCTATCTACCGCAGTCTATTCATATCTATCTATCTATCTATCTATCTATCTATCTATCTATCTATCTATCTACCACAGTCTATTCATATCTATCTATCTATCTATCTATCTATCTATCTATCTATCTATCTATCTATCTCAAGCCTGTTGATTACTGTATTTACTCGTGTACCATGCGACGTTTGGCTGTCTAATTTTGGAGCTAATTTTAAGGGGGTCACCTCATACACGAAATATAAAATTTGCGTATGTGCCGTTGACCAAACTATACATCCATTTACTGTATTCAAAATGTACAGCTATATTTAAAATAAATATAATTTTGATAAATCTGATATTTTACTTAACTCTATCCAATAATACAGCATGTACTATTCACATGTCTTATAAAATACAAACATAGTGAATATTCCTCTACTCCATTGTTTACGTTTATACGATGTTTTGCTGTTTCGGTTGTTCGGTTATTTACGGCTGTATGCGTTTAATCCACGAATGTGGCGTTACTAAGAGTACGTTCATTATTCTCGTTTACTTTTTAACTTATTTAACTAGAAGATGGAATAAAGAAATAGAGGAAAAGAGTTTAGTCTTTTACTTGTAAAATCTTTTTTTTTTCTGACGATAATAATCCAACAATTTATTGTACTAAGTAACTAATAATAACAAAACAAAAGTCATTGAAACAAAGCAAGCTCAGTCGACCAATGATGACAATTCCAGAACAACGTAACTATAAACAATTTTTTTATATCCTCTGCCAGCCGCTATGATGGAGAAAGCATTACCTCGAACCGTCGCCAGTGAGACACGCTGCGAGAGCCACTCCGTTTCGCGAGGCTCGTTCCTTAATCGAGACGCAAATTTGGTCTCTCAAAAAAGGAACTCCTATGATACACGAGATATGTGATAAAATCATTTTTTATAAGTGAAAATTTAGGGGGTCGCACAATACGCAAGATCGTGCCTATCTATCTATCTATCTATCTATCTATCTTTCTATCTATGTGTATTTAAGCGCGGGTACATGTGTTTGCGAGTATGTGCGTGAGTGTGTGTGAAAGAGAGAGAGAGAGAGAGAGAGAGAGAGAGAGAGAGAGTGAGAGAGAGAGAGAGAGTATTTGCGCTAATGACCTTGAAAATAGTTGAAACCATCTTCCCTCAGCTTCGAATTTAATAGAGCAGACTTGGGTGGCAACCAGTCTAGGAGAAGGAAAACTCTGTACTCAAAACTTGAGCAGAGCCGTTTTGGGATCTTATCAGCTCACTGTGTACCATTTCTCTATGATCAATTCTTTCAAATGAGAACCTTTTTATACACAATCTTTCATTACTGTAATCAAATTTTCTGTCTGGGTAGTGGAGCTGTTTTTTTTTTCTAAATTGAACTGTTGGGCTCTAACAGATATCAAGATCGGTGAGAGAGTCCACCTTATTTCTACCTGGCCTTTTTTATCAATGCAGCGCTATTGCATGTAAATGATGCTAAGCGTTTATATATGATAAAATACTGCAATTATTTATCCGTAAATTTTTGTAAGAAACCGTGTAAGAATATGAAAAAGAATATAAAAAAACGATATTGAGAAATTAATATTTTAGCCACATCAAAAAATATAAAGGATATTTTCCCCATAATTCTACCTCAGTTGTGTCCTTTGACAAAAGAAAAAGTAAAAAAAAAAAATATCAATATTGTAATAATAAAAATAAGTTTACTAAGAATATTCTATTTTTATTTACGTCTATACAGGCGAAGAAATTGACTATTTGTAGCGGGTCGTGTGCAAAAAAACATGATAAGAGACTGAATTCAGAATTGCTCTAACCCCGCAATGACTGAACTGCATTGTGAAAAAAATAAAGAAATAAAAAAAATAAAAAAAATAAAGCCGTTGTGTTTACCAAATCTTGCAGTTTTGACGAATTAATTCCAACTTCTAATCAATCATAAATCGTTTTCGACACATTTAACTACGAGATAAACATTTAAATTGTTTAAAACTTCCCTTAAAAATATATCTACCAAAACAGATCAATAATTCCGCTTTCTACTCATACTTTTAGAGAGGCAAAATTGTCGTCCACCATATATGGCTATATGTGATAGAACAGCACGCCAGAAATGATTATTTAGTTATGGTTGTCAGCACGTTTAGGATAAAGATAAAGCTGAATTCAAAATCGTCGAGTTGGCTATCTTTCCCAAACAACACTCACGGAGATGCGGACAGAGCCGTAATAACATATAAGTTTTTAAAGGATACACTATACAAATAGAGTAAGTTGCCTGGCTTTAAACCAACTGAGCAGTGGTTTCCAAACGTATTTTTTTCTCTGGTTCGCATTTTCGGAATAAAGATTTTTTTTCGCCTTACCAAATTTTAAGTGATAAAAAGTATATTTATTTTTAAAAAGAAACAGAGAGAGGGATTCGAAGTCTGAACATTGTCATTGATAACTCTCTCCTCCAATTTGCGTACACTAGTGATATGTGCCGGAAAGGGATATATTTGATCGAAGTAGCTAAGTGGTTTTGGCTACTGAGTAGTACACGGTAGGAGTAATCGACTGGTACTCGTCGTAGTCGCAGGTAATATGCTTAGGCAATAGGTGTAGACCAATAGGATAGCCAATGGCGTAGTGCAAAGGGCGTCGTCAGTCCTCTTCTCCCTTGGTCTCTCCACCAGTCAGTATTTAAGACTGACATCAGCCAATCATATTCCAGTGAGGGGGAACACAGGTGTATGCATATTCCATTATATCAACTAGCTACTGCGTTCGTAATACTTGATATAATGCAAAAATATCACAATAATAAAATCTGTTAATAATTATTTAAAACTACTTATACTGGGACTCATGCATGCAATTACAAGTAATCCATAATAATATTTTAAATTTTGAAATCATATTCATTTTTGGCATATGAATTTTTAAAAACTATTTCTAAATCGTTGATTGTCTTTCAATACAACATGCTCAGCTTTCGAGAGATTTTTTTTAATTGGAACGATGAGGAAGGCAGGGCGACTTTATTGACACATCTAGACCGCCTGAGAGGACCGTGTTAAACGACCCGACGGCACTGATATAGAAGTATTTTCTTTATATCACTGCCTGGTGTTAATCAGTTGGACATGTTCTTTAGAGACTGATAAAGAGCACATCTGTTTTTGAGCCTGTGCAGTTAGGGAAGCACAAGACCAGGTAACGAGATGGTTATGCCTGGAAAATCAGACAGCCAAGGTAACTTTGGAGTCACATCTAGATACGTATGAACGCCCTTAATAGGAGACAAACAGAGAGGAGTGGGGTAAACGAGCTGTAGCTATTTCTAACTTAATTTCGCAAATATCTCAGTAGATATTTAAAATATAATTACCATGAAAGCAAGAGGTTCAGTCGATCGGAACTTACAAACCTGAATAAGCTCGCGTATTACTGATGATGAATTTTTGGAATCATTTTCCTGGTTCGCAGTGAACCTGACGGGTAAAGATGGGTTTTCGAACATCGTAAGCAACTTTAGGATAACAAAGAAACAGTGCAACT
>OZ038485.1:94017312-94032312 GCA_964036315.1 Acanthosepion esculentum | reverse complement strand
ATATAGGTAGCGTATCTTCATTCAAACATGTTTCACTGAATAATATAGAGAAATTGTGTCTACTTCTTTTCATGCGTAGTTTTCTTTTTTTTTAACCCAATTACTTTCGACCTTTTCTAAGATTATCTTCAGGGGTAAATTACAAAGATAAACTTATTGTAACTGCGATAAAATCTGCATTTCGTGATTAAAAAAAATCACTATCACATCGGAATGCAGAATTTATAGCAGTTACAATAAGATTGTCTTTGTAATTTACCCCTGAAGATAATCTTAGAAAAGGTCGAAAGTACTTGGGTTAAAAAAACAAAACATTCCGCCTACCTTGATGAATTTCCTCTTGACATCAAGAAACTGATTAGACAACTAAAAACGATTAGTATAAAAATAAGAAGACTCAATACGCCTAAATTATTCAATAAAACTTGTATATATATATATATATATATATATATATATATATATAAAAGTGGACATGGAAGTAAGCACTTAGAGGCGACAGTCTGTTTCATGCTAGTGCAATCGTCAGGCGACTAGTGCTGTTATTTTTCTCGGCTATTTATATAAGGGTCAGTGGTGCATTATGGGTAGTCTATTTTGGCGGTTACTTTTACCGGAAGTCGCTTATTTGTTTATTTATTTATGTCAAATTATTTTGCTTGTTTTTTGTTTGTTTTTTTATTTTTATTTTTTATCTTATATATTTATTTATTTATTCTTTTATTTTGATCGGTGTTTTTGGTTAACGTAGTAAAAATTTGTTTATATTGCTTATTGTTGGTAGTCTATAATGGCCGTCATTTACCGGAAGTTGATTGTTCACTTATTTATTTGGGTCAAATTGTTTTGCTTGTTTTTATTTGTTTTCATTTTCCTGACGATTGCACTAGCATGAAACAGACTGTCGCCTCTAAGTGCTGACTTCCATGTCCACTTTTATATTTACACACGCTCTATCTCTGATATTGAGCACTTTACCCCATAAATATAGCACACTTTAAGACTATATTTCTGCATATATATATATATATATATATATATATATATATATATCTTCTACAAATGACAGCTCAACATCCAAGCCCTCACATACCTCATATTAATTTCATTTTTTGTCGTTCATTTTAATTATTATGAGAGGCTTCGACGAGAAATTGAAAACGAAAAAAGGGGTGAAAGCACGAATACGGAAACATGTTAAGTTTTTTCATTGACGAAATTACTTATACGTTGGATAATTTATATTTAAGTATGTTCCCTATTAAATGAAAACGTTCAGAGATATACAGAAAATAAATTTCAAAAATTTTTTTACCAAGAACTTGTCCAAAATTCTATACATGAAAAACTGATGCAGGAATACACCCAATATATAAGACAATTTGTAAATATGTTTACGTTGTATATATATATATATATATATATATATATATATATATATATATATATATATATATATATGAAATCTCTGTACTGTCAATTTGCCTCATGCTAACTTCGAGCGAGATGTCACGTATAACTA
Source organism: Acanthosepion esculentum (assembly GCA_964036315.1). Taxonomy (NCBI): domain Eukaryota; kingdom Metazoa; phylum Mollusca; class Cephalopoda; order Sepiida; family Sepiidae; genus Acanthosepion; species Acanthosepion esculentum. Next base: position 94,030,790 of record OZ038485.1, on the reverse strand, counting down.
GAGATATTTGTACCAGAGTTCTATCAGAAATTTCGAAATCAGTCGTATTGACCGGCTAAGAGACGAAAGAAAATGGCCGAAAGCGTCAGCAAATATTCCAGTACCTATGCCTCGAGATCCTCGCTGTTGGACAATATGTGTCACTAGCGGGACTGAAGTGTCACTTTCGACAAAAACATAAAAACTGAATGAGGTTGTCGGATACTCATATGTCGAAATGGACGGCAGAGTACTTTTTATTTTAAGTTTAATTTTTATAATTGAATTTGAATTGAAGATTCAGTTTTGAAACATGGAAATTTCGGTGTTGCGATGATTATATATTAACAAAACAATTAGAATATATATATATATATATATATATATATATATATATATATATATAATTAAATAATTATTAGATAGAGAATGGTAATTAGCTTTCTTGATTAATTTGTGGATAAAAATTCATCATTACGAAATAAAAAATGTGTTAGAAACAAATCTGAAAAAACCTAATGGTAACGTCAATTTTGCATTTAACCTTGCATTTAAATTTGTAGAAAATGTTTACGTTCAAATATTTCGTTGATATATATATATATATATATATATATATATATATATATATATATATATGTGTCTATGTGTGTGTGTGTGTGTGTGTGTGTGTGTGTGTGTGTAGATTAATAGGCCGTTTAATGAACTTTGAGGAATAAAATATCAATAAGATTGATGGAATTTATTATATATTAGCCTTTTTGAATAACTTGATGCACGAAGAGAAAGATTTTGAAGTCGGAATTTTCGAACGCGACTGTATCCTTTTTCAACGAGACGAGGAATAAAGAAGCGTGTCCGAAAATACCGACTTCAAAATCTTTCTCTTCGTGCATCAATTTAGACAAAAGCCTAATATATAATAAATATTATTAATCTTATTGCCAATATCGTTAACATTTTGTTGGCTTTTTATTTGTCGAATTTCATTAACCAGCCTTTTAAATATACATATTAAAACAAACACGCGTCGACCATCTTTCGTCTTAACTATATATATATATATATATATATATATATATATATATATATATATATATATATATATATATATATATATATAAGTGAACATAGAAGTCAACACTTAGAGGCGACAGTCTGTTTCATGCTAGATGCAATCGTCAGGTGGCCTGACGATTGTATCTAGCATGAAACAGACTGTTGCACCTAAATATTGACTTCTATGTTCACTTTTTATATTTACACACGCTCTATCTCTGATATTGAGCACTTTATCCCATAAATATAGCAGATCTTAAGACTATATTTCTTCATATATATATATATATATATATATATATATATATATGTTTCGAAGATGTAACGGTGTCATCCATGAAATAATATCATTTCACAAGAACAATAGATAAGTTAGTGAAAACGATGTATAACTTTTACTTTAAAGAATAAGATAAAGTATAGTATCTTACTCCTAGAACACTAACCATGGGTATATAGTGCCCGGCGCAAATTTTCCTATTTTTAATTACAATTTTCAGTACCTGATTTTCTTACCTAAATAATATGTTTTTCACTTCCTGTTAAAATTAAGTCAATGTACAAAATTTGAAGTGCCTGCATGTAAAATACTCCAATTAAAGATTTATATTTAATATTTTTTTGATATTCTCAAATTCGGGTATGATATACCCATGGTTAGTAGTGGTGTAACTTTAATTGATCGTTAGTGTTCTAGGGTTAAGCTCAGTTTTCGAATTTGCAGATCGTACGTGAAAAAGAAAAAGAAAACTTTTAACGCTTTCAAAATCATCCACTGTCTTAGTTTTGACTCGCTACCTTCCTTCCCAAGTTGAACGGTTTTGGTCTTTCTAGCAGAACTGTTGATTTGATTCAATATTTCTTATCAAATCGCGTAATGCATGTTGTCTTGAAGGGGCATTTGCTTAGAGCTTTTTTAATTAATTGTTATATAGGGATAAAGTGTCACTGGCGACACTTGACTTTGAACAAAGATCGTCAGAGAGTAAACAGAGGCGATCCCATTATTGAATTAAGTAGACCACGTGACCATAGAGGAAACGCATATGTGTAGGAAGTAAGCTGACGACTAAAGATCGCTATTTCTAGTCTATCCTCTATTAATATACGGATCACTATTTCTACTCTATCCTCTATTAGTATACGAACCGCTATTCTCTATTCATTATACTATTTCTTTATCCGGATCACTATACGAGCTACTTGTCGAGCGAGTATTATCGTACAAGTACTATTAACGCGAGTGCTATTCGAAGGCGTCTGACACCAGTATTGTTCAACGGCGTTACTATAGTCGTATCGCCGACTGTAAAGTCTTTACTACAACGAGCATTTACATAAGTGGCAACGAGTGTTCGTTGGCATCCCAAAAGTGGCAACGAGTGTTTGTCGGCATCCCAAAAGTGGCAACGAGTGTTCGTTGGCACCCCAAAAGTGGCAACGAGTGTTCGTCGGCATCCCAAAAGTGGCAACGAGTGTTCGTCGGCATCCCAAAAGTGGCAACGAGTGTTCGTTGGCACCCCAAAAGTGGCAACGAGTGTTCGTCGGCATCCCAAAAGTGGCAACGAGTGTTCGTCGGCATCCCAAAAGTGGCAACGAGTGTTCGTTGGCGTCCCAAAAGTGGCAACGAGTGTTCGTTGACACCCCAAAAGTGGCAACGAGTGTTCGTCGGCATCCCAAAAGTGGCAACGAGTGTTCGTCGGCATCCCAAAAGTGGCAACGAGTGTTCGTTGGCATCCCAAAAGTGACAACGAGCGTTCGTTGGCATCCCAAAAGTGACAACGAGTGTTCGTTGGCATCCCAAAATTAATGAAGGTATCTCCCAAAGCTATATCCTTGGACCTATAAGGCTCGAAAATGACCTTTAATATGTTATTAACTTTGGTAAGAAATGGCTAAGAGGACAGATATCTTGTTACAGTTTCTTACTCTTTTTCTTGTTTTTAGCGAAGGTTTTTTATTTTTTTATTTCTTAGTATTTTGCCTAGCTTTTGGAAATCAACTTTAGCTGACCCAATACGCCTTCGGATTTCAGTGTCACACTTTACCCAGTTGATATTAGTCAAATTATATATTTCTATAACAATTCATTTGATGTGAATGTCAAGCGTTCAGATTGGTCACCAGAATGACGCTTTATCTAGCTAATGTAGTTTTATAATTGGGAAATAAAATTCGTTTTATTATGATGAGTACCTAACATCGTCGAAACGTGCCAGGAAAAAAAAAAGTTTCTAGCATATCATATATTTCATCCGATTATTATCCAATTTTCGCGTGGGTGCACACGCAAACACACACACACGCATGCACAAACACACACACACATACACACTCACATACACAATATACACGCATATACGTATACAGAAGTAGGTTCGTCAATATGTTTCTAGACTAATGATGAAAAATGCATTTATTACGAACGAGAAACGTTTTACGATAAAAAAATCCTACCATCTAACGGTATTAACGTTGACAACATGGATTGACAATTTATACAGAGAAAATATACGATCAATAACTAATAACTGTGCAAGGCTACAGACGTAATTATTGAAATTTTAACGCGCACACACTCACACGCGCGCAAACGGGCGTGAGCACAGGCACACTCATATATAGAAGTGAAAACTGAGGTCACCACAGAGCGGCGATAGTCTGATTCATAATTCAACGCGAACTTTAGGTCATATGTCTTGTGTTTTGGCTCGACAGTGATGCATTTTTATATTTACATCCGCTCTCACACTGTCATTGACCCCTTTTAGCCATACTTATAGCACACTTTAACCGCCCCCCCCCATATATATATATATATATATATATATATATATATATATATATAAAATAAAAAGGCTTAAACACTAATATTCCATGGTCATAATTTATGACCGTAATCGTAAATATGATCCAATTCATCAGACCTACAAATTCAAAAAGAAAACAGAAAAAAAAACATCTCCGGGAATAAAAAAATTAAATTTAGTGAGAGTGTATGTATGAGAGTGTCGGACGAATGCTAGAGTAAATGAAAGCTATAGGGAGGGGTAACAGACGAGAGAAGGACAGGAAGGTCTAAAGATGAAGGGGGGATTAAAATTTAACAGAGAGAAGTTTTAAAGAGGGGGAGTCAAAGACGGTTTAAGTGAGAGAAATATGAATATTTTCAAATGTCTAATACATTAAATAAAGATACACCGGAAAAGAGTATACATTTTGTGGTGATATATATATATATATATATATATATATATATATATATATATATATATATATATATATATGTATGTATATATATATATATATATATATATATATATATATATATATATATATATATATATATATATATATATATATATATATATATATATATATACTATCTACGTTATTAGATTAAAAGGTCCGTGAAGACAGACAAAGCCTTTCGTAAAACACACACAAACAAATATATATATGTAGAGATGGATATATATATATGTATATGCAGAGCTATACTCAGATTTATTTAAGTACTTTTATAATTTTGTTGTAAAAATGCAGAAAAAATTATTTTATATATTATTTTTCTTAAGAACCATCTCCTTCTTTGTCAATGAACACCACTGAAATTAAATATTATACTTAAGATAAACATTTAGTTCCTAACTGCGTCAACCAATGGACGTATTGACCCAACGTCCTGTGCGCCGATACCCAGGGGAATATACGTGATAATAGAATTAATTTGCGAGAAAAGAAAGGTTTGATTTCCATCTCTAAAAGATGTCCCCATGGTTTGAATAAAATATATTAAAAGTATGTTTCATGTTTTTTTTTTGTTTTGTTTTTTTTACAGAACTGCTAAGTACTTTAATCGCGGTAAAAAGGTAAATACAAAAATTCGCATAATTACATCGAAATTCTTAAGAAAGAAAATGGTTGACAGACGATATTAACAGGAATTTTTTAATGTTCATATTTTATTTATTTATTTGATAGAAGAACTAAGGATTCCATTATGTCCACCTTTCTTTTTAAGTTAGGCTGTCTTGCTACAATATAAGACATGAATTTCGTTTAAAACATATGGAATTTAAATAGGAATTGTCGCTTTCTTTAGAATTGAATGATACATAAACAAAACGTGACGGGAGAAAATAACCAATGTCCGTTTCCTGACGAATCAAATGGGCTCCTACAGGGGAAATATTTTAATTAGAATTAACTGCTTCTGACGCTTGAAGGTCGGTATGTTTTTTTTTTTGTTTTTGTTGTTGTTGGGAGTCTGTTTTTAAACAGGGGGATCTGTTTTCGTCCCAGTGAGAAGCGACGACCAAAATACAACCATCGAGACGCGTCCTTCGATCATAGCATGGGTCTTTCGTTTTATTTTGTTTTATTTTACATTTCATTGCGCTGGGTTCTTTAGCAGAATGGAACTTAAAAGATCGATAGCACGAGAATCCGTCGCGATCGGATTTACTGCAAAGCTGAAACGAATAAGCAAAAGGGCATGGGTATCTAATAACTCTTTCTTGAAAGTCGACGTCGCTGACATTAATTGCAAATTAAACTGGGAGGCACGCACACACAGACAGACAGACACAAGCACACACACACATATATTACATATATATATATATATATATATATATATATATATATATATATATATATATATATATATATATATATATATATACAGAGAGAGAGACTGAGAGAGAGAGATTTGAGCGCTTCGACGTGGTGCACTGGTCAGCAAGCTTGTCTCGCTAGACCAATTACGAATGAATATGAAGTTCTATCCTCACTGGGTGCCTCATACTTTCGGCCTTGTGCTACGCTTGGAAAATCACTATAAATATATAGATATTTTACACATATATGAGTACGTATGTAAAACAAGCCCTTATAAATTATATATAGAAATATACATGTATATATATATATTACGCACACATTGCATATATATATATATATATATATATATATATATATATATATATATATATATGTATATATATATATATATATAACGTGAACATTGAAGTCAACACTCAGAGGCGACAGGCTGTTTCAGGCGGCCTTACGATTGCGCTCTATCTCTGATCTTGTACACTTTATCCCATAAATATAGCACACTTTAAAACTATATTTCTGCATATATATATATATATATATATATATATATATATATATATATATATATATGTTCGAAATAACAAGTCATCGTGACCTGGTCTTCTTCAGATTGTTGATTATGCTACATAAAACGCTCTTTCCCAGAAACTGTAACTAAGGTCTGTTCAAGCGTCTGCAATAAGGATTGGCTAAACACCCTAGTAGACGGGTATCCTTGAATGCGTGTGACCAGCTATGCATATATATGTCACATATATATAAATATATACATAGTTTACACATATATGTGTATTCATATAAAACAAAGTTATAAGCACTTGTAAATTATATATACAAACATACATGTATGTATATTATGCACACACACAATATATTATTGTGTGTATGTGTGTTACATAATAATAAATATATACATATTTTACACATATCTGAGTACGTATGTATAATACAAGTAAGAGAGCTTATAAATTATGTATACACACATATATATATTGAACACACACACTAATTATATATATATATATATATATATATATATATATATATATATATATATATATATATATATATATATATATATATATATATATATATATATATATATATATATATATATATATATATATGTATATATATATGTATATATATATGTATATATATATGTATATATATATATATATCCAAGTCTGGGATTGGTGTATACGGAATAAATTCCAATAACCAACAGTTGCTATTCTTAAAAGAGTGCTCAATACAGAGTAGAGCAGATATAATTGTTTATTTAAAAATTGTAACATAAATATGTTATAAAATCACTACAAAAATAGCCATTTTGTTTCAACACCTCCGGTGTCTTATCAAGTGATGATGTTGAGTGTAGAATAAAGGGTTTTAAATGTTTTAAATTCAAATTGTTTTGAAACTTTTAAAACCCTTTATTCTACACTCAACATCATCACTTGATAAGACACCGGAGGTGTTGAAACATAATATACTATTTTTGTAGTGATTTTATAAAATATTTATGTTATAATTTTTAAATAAACAATTATATATATATATATATATATATATAAATATATATATATATATATATATATATATATATATATATATATATATATATAAATATATATATATATATATATATATATATATATATATATATATATATATATATATATATATATACTATGTCTGTGGATGATTATATATATATATATATATATATATATATATATATATATATATATATATATATATATATATATATATATATATATGTTAATATCGGTGACTGTTCTTTAAATATGGCAGTGAGATGTTTACGTAGACACTTCTGGCTTCTTTTGTCCAAAAATGTCTATCTCGAATTATGCATACAAAAAACATTTCCTCATAGAAATGACGCAAATATTTTTATGAAGAATTTTTCAAAAGGTAAAAAAAAGAAATTCCTTCCGCTTGAAAGAAATCGTAGTATATATTTGAAACGCTCAGATTCATTTCCTAATTCAGATATACAATAAATTCGCCATCTCATCTTCGCTAGACATTTATCACCAGATTTTTCATCTTGTGCTGCTTTGAATAGACGATTTCTTCCTCTGATTCCTCAAGATAACGAACTTGTCGGTCGCTTCGCTGCCGGAGAAAAAATATTGTCTAACTCGTGTTGGAGAGGTCGTCGTTCAAATTCAAATAAAACACCAGTGCCTCTAAGAACAATTGCTGGCCCCGACAATGGTTTCTGATAATAAAGATTGGCGGTATTCAATCTTTCTATCCATAATTATCATGTTAAATATCCAGAATTATTCATATTAAATTAAGCTTTGAAAATTTCAAAAGCTAACGTAGTCTACATTTTTTTTTCTCTCGGGACCCCATTTAATTTATATTTCTTGCCTCATTTGATTGTAATATATGAAAAAATATTCGTCAATATGAAAGGATTATGATAAAAATATGATTTATGATGTTTGTAATTTATTCAATCAGACAAACAAATATATATATATATATATATATATATATATATATATATATATATATATATATATATATATATATATATATATATATCACATTCATCACCTAAATACATATCACCTGAAAAAGCCTGGAACGGACAACGGCTAAAATGTGAATAGGGCAATAAAGATGAGGACAATTGCCCGAACGATATAAATAGTGTAAATAATACACCTTGATTAAAAAAAAATGACCTCTATTTCAAACACGGGTATCTAGTAAAATAAATTTACTTGATGTACCGTTTATATGGGAATCAACATATATACTTGCACAATAATCTATCATTTTGTACTATAAGATGCAAAGCAATGGTTTATCCTATTTTGTTGACGTATATGATATATTTCAAAATGGCAGCTGTCACAATATTTTCACTGGGATAGCATTAATCCAAACACATACAAAGTAAACAATGATTCAGACTCATCCGTACTCTGACAAAGAGCCAGTATTCTTTGCTGTCTGCCCATCGAAATCACAAAAGTAGTTACTTGTCATTCGTTTTGACAATGACTGACATCTTCATTTGTCACTGTGTGAAGCCTCTCAAGCTTGCATCTATCTTCGTCTTCAATGTATCACTTCAGGACGTTGTCGGTCATGACTCTCCAAAACATCCTCTCCCTTGCAGGTCTTACTAACATTTATTCTTTTTGCCATCCTACCAAGACAACGTTCCGTCACCCATAAACGCAATCTGGTCACGTTGGTAGCCCGTTGCAAAACCCCACCGCCCTTTCCACTTTTGCCTTCGACATGTCCCCGCGAGTGCCAAAGGTCTCTAAGCTCTTCATCATTATCAAGTGCCCAAGAAATTCCAGCTGTCTTCTTTCGGATTCTGAATATAAATTGTCATTTTTGTTTCTATTTTCCTTAAGACGTCGTCGTTGTTTATACGCTCTATTTTATTCTCAGCATCCTTCTGTAGAGCCCCACTTCTGCTACTTCCGATCTTCTTCACCCTTGGGAGGCGATTGTCCATCATTCGTTGAATGTCCCCTTATAATGACATCGGATGATGCTGTCTCGTTTAGAGCAATACTTTTAAGTGTATTCTTTAATCTCGGACCTTAATCGAAGTTTTGCAGTATGTCGACATTATCTTACGATACAGTTAGACTCATAAATAATCAGAAATAATTTCGTTATGATATAATCTTAATGTATTTAAAATCTATAAAAACAGTTTTACTGTATTTTTCATGCATCGCGTTTAAAGAAAAGCCAAAAATTAAATAAAAGCCAAAAAATAAACAGTTAAAACAAAAATAAAAATAAAATAAAAATGCGCAAACGGTGTTAATTACAGGAAAAAATTAAAATTTAAAAATTACATTAAAATTTAAAAATGACATTGAAAAGATCTACCAAAGAACAATTGCTTTATTTTTTTGGTTTTTAGTTTTTTTTAACGAATATTATTGCGACACTTCTAAATATAATCAGGGTGAGCATATTGTATGAATGAAAAAATATATATGTTCGCATCTGTTCCTCTATATTCATATCTTTCTCTCTTTCTCTCTCTCTCTCTCTCTCTCTCTCTATCTATCTATCTATCTATGTTCCTTTCCATATATCTCTCTATGTTCCTATCTATCTATCTATCTATCTATCTATCTATCTAATATATATATATATATATATATATGTAAACATCTATCTATCTATCTATCTATCTATCTATCTATCTATCTATCTATCTATCTATCTCTCTCTCTCTATCTATCTATCTATCTATCTATCTCTCTATGTTCCTTTCCATATATCTCTCTATGTTCCTATCTATCTATCTATCTATCTAATATATATATATATATATATATATATATATATATATATATATATATATATATACATATATATATATATATATATATATATATATATATATATGTAAACATCTATCTATCTATCTATCTATCTAATATCTCTCTCTCTCTCTCTCTATATATATATATATATGTAAGCATCTATCTATCTATCTATCTATCTATCTATCTATCTATCTATCTATCTCTCTATGTTCCTTTCCATATATCTCTCTATGTTCCTATCTATCTATCTATCTATCTATCTAATATATATATATATATATATATATATATATATATATATATATATATATATATATATATATATATACATATATATATATATATATATATATATATATATATATGTAAACATCTATCTATCTATCTATCTATCTATCTATCTATCTATCTATCTATCTATCTATCTAATATCTCTCTCTCTCTCTCTATATATATATATATATATGTAAGCATCTATCTATCTATCTATCTATCTATCTATCTATCTATCTATCTATCTATCTATCTATTGAAAAATTAGTGTTATATAATTCATGTTATGGAGTCGCCCAATCCAATATATTATATGATATTAATATCGTAAAATTTAAAAGAAAATCACGTTATTAAGTACTATGTTATCAACAACAACAAACACAATGATGAGCCTACACAATTGCTACTAATTAATACGAACAGAATTACCGACTTTTAGAACAAAATAAAATTCGACGAAATTAAATTTTTCAAAACACATTGTTGCCTTTTAATATGTCTTCTACTTCATTGTGCAAGTTAATTATTGAATGAAAACAAATAAAAAATTGCTGGCCCAATAATATGAAATTGAAAACACTGAAGATGAAATGCGTTTTTGGTTACTGAACTTAGTTCTTCTTTTCGATATTTTTGGAAAAAAATGCTTGATCGACAGTGATTATTGTCCAATCAAAATGGGTCGTCTACTTTTGTTGAACTCTCATGTTTGTATTTTATTTTGTGACTCATTTTTACCGCACGTCAATAGCAAAACGCAATTTTGTTCACTTCAGTATCATTTGTTAATGAGAATTGCCTTTTTAAGGTTTAATGGAAGAAAAAGCGTCTTCAATTCAATTCAAACGAATGCTATCTCTCAAGAAATCAAGCTCCGTTTTTCTAAAGAAAAAAATGTATCTACCTGAACCGAGAAGGAAATACGAATTCTTTTCTGATATATTTGTCGGCTGCTTCATTCAAGAAAAAAATATTATAAAACTATAATTCAACTTCGAAGTAGCGATCCAAATTAAATTTTATATTTCAGTAAAGCCTTTCTTATATTCGTAACTTCGAGAATTTTACAGGAATTTAAAATTGGATGTCTATGCATCAAGAACAAATTTAAATATAAAATTTTATACTGGGAGGCGGATTCAGTAAAAAAAAAAGGAGACATTTGATGGAAAATGATATATATTAAGATAATGATATACTATAACAGATAATGAAATCAAAACCCATCATGGTTATCTACCGGATCATAGCAAACATTCGTATCCGATTTTCACTATGAATATAAAATGGCGTTTGTTTTGGTGCCAATTTATGATGTGTTCTACACTGAAATCTCGCATCGTTCAGTTGCCAGTCAGACGTTGTTGAATGTTAAAATTTTGTCCACAAATGAATACCTTAAAGATGGAGGATGAAAAGTAGCCCTTTCGCCGTATTATGCTCTATGGATATCGAAAGGGAATAAACGTTAGAGTGATTTTAAGCTAATTGCTCCTGACTTGGGGTCTCGACTCCAGTCGCTTTCTCACCGAGGTAATGCGGCTTCTCTCTGGCTTTTCTATAAATATTTTCATGGCATCTACTCTAACGAGCTATTTTCACTGGTACCCTGACTGCGTGAATTTAAGCGTGCTACTAGGCTGGCATCACGGTCCCACCATTTTACTTGTCGAAACAGTTAAATGTAACCGCCTCATCTACCCCCCACCCCCCAAACAGTTTCTTCTCTCGTACATCCCGACAGTGGAACTCCCTTCCTCTTACTTGCGTTTCTAATAAGTATAATCTTCAAAAATGTTAAATATAATATCAATCGATATTTTCTGTTGCCTTGATCCCCATTCATAGCCTCCTCCGTTCTTTTTATCCTTTCCTCAACCCCCACCCTTATACTCTGTGGTCCCTTGCATACTAGTGGCACTACTGCCTTGCTGGTGGGTGAATTGCTTAAACAAAACAGCCCCCAAAAAACAAAAAACAAACAAAAAACGATCAACCACGCTCTGGACGACCTTCCGATATCGACGAAGAGGCTCTGCTTGCCATTGTGGAGAACAGACCAAAGATATCCACGGAAGTAGTTGCTAAGTGATTGAAAATTGACACCTCAACTGCCTTCCGCCATTTGAAGAGATTCCGGTTCAAGAAAAACTGTTGATTTTGGCAAATAGAAAAAGGTTATATTTTACACCACGTCAACACAAGACTGACTGCATGTTGCAAAACAGATCTTGAAAGAGTTGAAATGGTAAACCCTCCAGCATCCAGCATATTCTCCTGACTTGGCTACTTCGGATCTTCATTTGTTCCGGTCTCAACAGAACAATTTAAATGGCAAACAGTATTTACATTAGTCGGACTATTGTCCTCATGTTTGTCGCCATATTTGTCACAACGTTTCAGCCGTTGTACGCTCCGGCCTTCTTCAGGTGGTTGGAATTTCGAACCGAACCCTTTATTTCGATCACTGGGGTAGACTGTTCTAGTTCCACGAGCCATGTTTGATGGATGTCAGTTATCAGTTATCTCCTGCTGGTATTTGAACCGGACGATAGGCAGACCTTTAATGGGTCGTTCTGGATTGATAGCGAGGCTAGAAGGAGGAAAAGCTAAAGAAAGAAAGAAAGAAAGAAAGAAAGAAAGGAAGAAAGAAAATGAAGATAAAAGAGGTGATAATATTCTCATGGGCATAACGTCTGCTTCAGAGAAGCGGAAAACTTTATCATTGATTAATCTTTTTCATGGTACCCTCTTGCTTCTTTAAATAATGAAAAGCATTTAAGATAATCAAGCAAAGTCGGAAGTTTAAATATCTGGGAAGCATGTCTCGCACCTCTCACCTGTGAAACTCCCCCCTTTTCCTGTTTCCTTGATAGCTATAATCTCCAACTATTCAAATGTAATGTCAATCGACGTCTCCAGATGCCTTGATCTATCCCCTATCCTTCTCGTCATCCTTTCCTCTATCACTCCTATTTGCTCTCGCTCCAGCTCTCTGTGACCCATTGCGTGCTAGTGGCTTCCCGCCTTGCTGAGAGATGAAAAGCAAGAATAATAGGATGAAAGATAGCAAAAAAAAAATAAAATAAAAATAAAGATATAATTAAAACTTGATTTTTTAAACCCGCATTTGTAAAACATATGACTAAGACAACTAAGTGAGTGTAAAAAAGAAGCAAAATT
>OZ038485.1:93999812-94009812 GCA_964036315.1 Acanthosepion esculentum | reverse complement strand
ACTCTTTGTTTTCACGTCAAATTTCTTGTTATAGAAAAAAAGAAATTGACTAATTTCAACTTAGTAAAGTGTGACACTAAATTTCGAGGGCGAATTGCGATGACCAACAGCGCATTCCAGAAAATAAGCAGGGTACTATGAAATAGAAAAAAAAATATCGCTATAAACAAAGAAAAGACTACAGAAATTTTATTTGATATCTATGTGGCAGTAAGTTCTGAACAATCTCCTCAACGATGAAAAAGAGACTTGCAGAAACAGAATGGTGGTACTACAGAAGGATACTGAGTATACCTAGGACCGAATATGTGAGCAACAACGCAGAACATAGTTGGTGAGCTTGAGTAAATGGATAGCGAAAGAAATAGCAGAAAGATAAAATTTATTAAGAGCTGCAAGGGATAGGGAGTAGCAGCGAGCCATAATCGTCTACGTCCTGAGGGACACGGTACATGAAAAATCTTGTTATATAGACCGACATTAATGTGAATGAATGTTTGGACCTATTTGTTTAATAAATCGTATTCATTACACATGTAATCATTGGACAGAATAAAGTTTTTTGTTTTTGTTTTGTTCAATAAATACAAATCGTTATATTTGAAATCAAAAGTATCAATGTTTTAGCGTATTTGACATTATAAGTGGACGCCTTCTTTGATACTTTTATGGGGACATTTTGCTTAAAGTTCGTATTTTCTCGATTACAGATACAAATACGGAATTTTTCCAGTATATTTATATATTTATATATCCCAGTGGATAAAAAGCGTTGGTTGAATCCACTGACTTGACCCAAAGAGTTTTGAGTTCAATACCTGGCTACAGCAGAGACGAACAAGACACTTGGAGATTTGAGTTAAATGGAGATAACTGATACTGAGACACCCGGAATGAGCATGGCATGTGGAACTAGAACAAACTACCACGGTGGGCGAAATAAAGGGTTCATTTCTAAATTTCAATCACCTGAAAAAGGCTGGAATATACAACGGCCGAAACGTCATGAATATGGCAACGAAGGTGACGACAACAGTCCGAACAATAGTGTAAATAATTACAATGCCTCATCTGAGAAATATAGACAGATATTTCCAATATATGTCAGTGAAATATTCCCTTTCCAAAATTACTATTTATAATTATATTGAGATACGATCGACTCCACGAGAGCACCTCTTTCCGCGACTGCTCGGTCTCACATTGACTGCTGACCTGAGATGGAACAAATACATTGAGCCAATAGCTTCGTCCACCGCAAGGAAAGTTAGCTCCCTGTGCCGCGCCAGGAAAATTTTCTCGCCGGAGTCAATCCCTCAAATCTACAAATCAACCATTCGCCCTTGCATGGAGTATGACTGTCATATATAGTCTGGAGCCCCTTCTGTTTGTCTCAAGGTCCTTGATAAAATCCAGAGACGGATATGCAATGTAATTGGCCCTGATCTGGCATCGTGTCTGCAGTCACTCTTTCATAGACGTGCCGTCGCCTCCCCCTGTCTTTTTTACAAATACTTTCACGGTAACTGTTCCGATGAACTGCTTTCTGTGGTTCCCATACTTCATGAATTTAAGCGTTCTACTAGGCTGGCATCTCGCTCTCACCCTTTCACTGTCGAAACTGTTAAATGTAGCCGTCTCTTCTATTTCAATAGCTTCATGTCTCGCACTTCTCGCCTGTGGAACTCCCTCCCAGTTTCCTGTTTCCCTGATAGCTATAATCTCCAACTATTCGAATGTAATGTCAATCGACGTCTCCAGATGCCCTGATCTAACCCCTAACCTTCTCTTCATCCTTTCCTCTATCACTTCTATTTGCTCTCGCTCCAAATCTCTGTAACTCCTTGCGTGCTAGTGGCTTCCAGCGTTTAATTTGACGCCATGAAGATATGTGTTAATAAATCATACTGGTTATATATATATATATGGTCATTAGAGCCAGTGAAATGTTTTGACGAATATGTTTACGAAATCTTCCTCGTCATATATGTTATCATAAGAACGGCTTATTTCTTTACAAAATGTTACTCATCATATATGTAATCAGTAGAACGAATAGAAAGTTGGACGTGACTGTTTAATAAATCCTACCAGGGATAACCGTAATAATAAGGAAAAAAATAATTGTAAAGAAGTAGAATTAATGATACCATTTCTGTGCATTCAATTTGCGAACGTCGAAAGAAACTTTCAAAACTCTTTTTGATTTTATTTATATGGAAGCAAGTATTAAATAGACAGGGTTGATCAAAATAGGGGCACTGTATGACGGTAAAATTTAATAAAAATATAGTCGCCATTGGCAAAATGGCGCAACAAAGAATAATAATAATAATAATAATAATAATAATAATAATAATAATAATAATAATAATAATAATAATAATAAGAAGAAGAAGAAGAAGAAGAAGAAGAAGAAGAGGAAGAAGAAGAGCGTGCACTGAGTAAGATAATAATAGAATATTAGGTAAAAAAAGAAAGAACAAAAAACAAATACGAAATCTGGAGGAAATGATAGGAAAAAAAAACAAAATATTTACGGAAAAGAAAGAACGAAACAAAATTAAATGAAAAGGAGAAATTAGAAATAATATCTCAAAAACAGAAAGAAAGGAAAGAAAGAAAGGAGAGAAAGGAGGAAGGAAGGAAGAAATGGAGGAAAGAAGGAAGAAGAAGATTAAACAGAGAAAATAGTGCAAAGCAAAAAACGAATGAAAGAAAAAGAGAAGAAAGAGTAAAAAAAAAATGAATAGAAGTAAAGACAATCAAGAAAGGAAAGAAAAAATAGGAAGAAACAGGAAAAAACAAGAAAAAAACAGTAACAAAGAAAGAAAAAAATGTGAAGGAATGATAACTGAGGGATTGAAGAAGAAAAGAAAAGAGAGTGTGGAGAGAGTGAAAGAGAGAGAGAGAGAGAATGCAGGAAAAAGACTTAAATATTGGAAAAAGTAGAACGTTTTTCAAGTAGAAGACGAATAAGAAGGGACGAAAAAGGAAGTAAAAGAGAATGAAAAAAAAAACAATAAAAAAACTAAAGCTGAAATAGGGAAGCAAGGAGATAAAATCAAATGGGGGATATAGAGAGGTTTATGAAGAAAAGAAAGAACGCTAAAGAAAATCCTGAAAAAATTGAAAAGAAAGAAAACGTGAAGAATGAATAAAAAAAAAAAACTGAAAGAAAAGAAAAAATGAAAGAAAAGAAAAGAAATAAAAACAAAAAATAAAAGAAAAAAGAAAGGGGAAGGAGAAAGGAAATGCGTAAAAACAGATGAAGTTTATAAAAGAAAGCAGAAATAGAAGAAGAAGAAGAAGAAGAAGAAGAAGAAGAAGAAGAAGAAGAAGAAGAAGAAGAAGAAGGAGGAGGAGGAGGAAGAGGAGGAGGAGAAGAAGAAGAAGAAGAAGAAGCAGGAGGAGGAGGAGAAGAAGAAGGATGAGGAGAAGGAGGAGGAGGAGGAGAAGAAGAAGAAGAAGAAGAAGGAGGAGAAGAAGAAGAAGAAGAAGAAGAAGAAGAAGAAGAAGAAGAAGAAGAAGAAGAAGAAGAAGAAGAAGAAGAAAAAGGAGGAGGAGGAGGAGGAGAAGAAGAAGAAGAAGAAGAAGAAGGAGGAGGAGGAGGAGAGGAGGAGGAGGAGGAGGAAGAAGAAGAAGAGGAAGGAGGAGGAGGAAGAAGAAGAAGAGGAAGGAGGAGGAGGAGGAGGAGAAGAAGAAGAAGAATTGATTTATTTGATTTCTACGGCTTTATCAAAATTTTGCAGGTTATTTAAAGCCAGAAAATATTTTTAGATTATAAGAATCTTTTTTTTGTGGGGGGGATAATAATCGTTTAGTTAGCGTTCTGACAAAGGACGGTAAGTGCGACACTGAGATCAAAGACATACTGGGATGGCCAAAGACGCATTCCAAAAGATAGTCAGAATATTACGAGACACGAGGATTTCATTGGTAAGAAAGAAAAGAGTGTTGACCTGCTTCGTGATATTTGTCCTCCTTTACGGCAGCGGATAGTTGATGGTTTCCTCAAAGATAAAGAATAGGCAACGCAGCTATGGTTCTACAGAAGGATGCTGAGGATATCATGGACGGAGCGTGGGAGCAACGATGAGGTTTTGAAGAGGATGCAAACAAGGAGGAAGCTTATACTCAACATCCGGATGAGGCAGCTGAAATTTCTGGGACATGTAATGAGAAATGAGGGCTTGGAGAATCCGATACTCATATGGCGAATACAGGGAAAAAGAGACAAAGGAAAGCAACGCGTGACATACCTAACGGGATAAAGAAAGTGGATGACAGATCAGGGTCTGGGAGAAATAGCAAAGGGACAAAACTTATTGAGAGCTACAAGAGATAGACGGAGGTGGAGAGCCATGAACGCCTACGTACTGAATGGACACGGCACATAAATAAAAGAAGATACGAGTCTTATTAATTAGCACATAGGTGGGGAATTGATAGCTTTGTCAAGTTATTAGCGCGTAATTTAATATAACGAAGCCAATAGGAACTAGTAATCGGCTCTGCGATTAACCAGTCTGAGTATACGGCACCTGGTATTCCCAAGAGGTCACCCATCTAGGTACTGACCAGTCTCGATGTTGCTTATCTTTGGCGATCGTACGAGAACCGGTGTTTCCAAGTGATGCGGCCGTAAGCCTCGACTGATTAAATGAGCAAAAAAAAAAAAAAAAGAAAAGAAAAGAAAAAAGAAGTATTCTTCCTTAGTTGGTGACATTTCCCAAGTTTAATTTCAGATAAACATGAGATTTTTGGAGAGGAAGATTGAATAACGCCAATCTTAATGATAAAGAACTCTTGGTGGGGCCAAGAAGTCGGTCTTCGAAATACTGGCTAGTTTTTTATTTGGTCTTGAACACCGACCTCTCCAACACAATTTAAAAAAGAAGGAAGTTTCGACTGTTGAAAAGCGTGAGAAGAGGTAACAAGAAAAGAAAATGTAGGAATTTAGAGAAAATGAAGATAAAATCGAGAAAGAAAGAAAGAACCGATTAGGATAGATAGATAGATAGATAGATAGATAGATAAAAAAAGACCGACAAAGAAAGAAAGAAAGAAAGAAAGAAAGAAAGAAAGAACAGACTAGGATAGATAGATAGATAGATAGATAGATAGATAGATAGATAGATAGATAGATAGATAAAAAAGACCTACAAAGAAAGAAGGAAAGAAAGAAAGATATGAACAGACTAGGATAGATAGATAGATAGATAGATAGATAGATAGATAAGAAAAGACCGAGAAAGTAAGAAAGAAAGAAAGAACACACTAGAATAGATAGATAGATAGATAGATAGATAGATAAAAAAAGACCTACAACGAAAGAAAGAAAGCAATAAAGAAAGAACAGACTAGGATAGATAGATAGATAGATAGACAGATAGATAGATAGATAGATAGATAGACAGATAGATAGATGGATTGATAGATAGATAGATAGATAGATAGATAAAAAAGACCGACAAAGAAAGAAAGAAAGAAAGAAAGAAAGAAAGAAAGAAAGAACAGACGAGGATAGATAGATAGATAAAAAAAGACCGACAAAGAAAGAAAGAAAGAAAGAACAGACTAGGGTAGATATATATTTAGATAGATAGATAGATAGATAGATAGATAGATAGATAAAAAAGATCGACAAAGAAAGAAAGAAAGAAAGAACAGACTAGGATAGATAGATAGATAGATAGATAGATAGATAGATAGATAGATAGATAGATAGAGAAAGAATGAAGCAAAAGAAAATAGACAAGAAAGGGAAGAAACGAAAAAGAATAGTAAGAAAGAATAATTCAAAAATGAAACAAGAAAAACGAGGAGGAAGACGACCACAAAAAAAAGAAAGAATTAAAATATCGATCATGTCATAGGTTTGATTGAATACGAAAGTTTCTTGACTTCCATTTGTCTCATTAAACCAGACGCATACCAACGGATACTATTTCATGCCCGTCTGTCGTTAAACGAAAATGAAATCCGTTAAGTGCCTAATCGCCCTCGAGTAAATGAACACATCAGCAAAACCTTAATTACAGAATCATACAATCCTTTGCAGATTTGGTGTCGTCTAATTATGCCTGATTTTTTAGGAGCACTTAAATCTGGTCTTAATGAAGATTCTAAATAGATTGTTCTTCTTAATATGGGATATCTGTGCAGCTTTTAAATTGCATATTACTGTTCAGGCTTTTCTTCATTCATTTTGAGAAGTCTCTTATCAACAGCCGCCACTTGCGTCATTAAACATTTTAAGGAAAGTGACAACATAAGATATGCAGATGATACAGTGTTGATAGCGTACACAGAAAGGAAACTACAAAAGTTCATACAGAAGGTAGCGCATCGAGAAGGAAGGTTATCAGTAAAAAGGATGAGCCCAAAATGCAAATTACAAATCGGGGATGTTAAAATCAAACAAGTACGAACATTTAAATATATGGGAAGTGTTCTAACAGAATACAGAAAGTGCGACACTGAGATCCGAATGGGATGGCCAAAGATGCTTTGCTAAAAGCTAAGAGTATTAAGAGACAGAAAGATTTTATTGGAAACAAAAGAAAAGAGTACTGAAATTTTACGTGATATCTGTCCTTCTATAGAAATATGGTTCTACAGAAGGCTGCTGAGTATACTATAAATCGAACATACGAGCTACGACAAGGTTTTAGAGAAAATGGAAACGTATTCTTCACATCAGGAAGAAACAGTTGAAATTTCTGGGGTACGCAATGAGGAAAGAAAACTTGGAAAACGTGATACTCACAGGGCGGAGAGAGGGAAAGAGGGACAGATGAAGGCAATGCGTGACATTCTTGATGGCCTTGAGCAAATGGATCGCAGAACAAGGATTGGGAGAAATAACCACAAGACCAACTTTCACTGCGTCTGAAGAAAACCTAAGGTCGGAGCTGAAACGACACTAGTTTGATTTATGTTCGATTCACACATAAATAATACCGTCATCGTTGGGGGGTGCGATGTGCATTTAGACTCACACCTGATCGTATAAAAATTCCCGTCAAAAATTGTTATGGAGTTTGTTCCCAGTAAGCACAGCTATATTTTGACCTTGTGCCACTCTAATTTGATATAAAATTAGCTAGACGATCAATCCGAATTAAAAAAAATAAATAATAAAGAGATCTCTTTTAAGGCGCTCTACGGTGCACACAGGAAGAAAAGGAGGTTGCTTCGACAAAGCACTGGGAGGAGGGGGCAGGTTCGATTCCTGCGGTAGGACACAATTTCTTTCTTGAATTTCTTTTCGAATACGAAAAGGCCGAAATACATACTGTTTACAGATCGCGACATCTATCAGTGAGACGAAATTAACATTTTTCTTATTGCATCATTACAAAATTTAACACATCAGCAGATAGCTATTAATGTCAACAACTGAGCACAAATAGTTACTAATTAAAAAAATTAGTAATTAATGCATAATATTATCCATAACTACACGTACAAGAATGTGGTTTTTGATAAAAGTTAAACATAAATAGGTAAAAAATGTATATATTGTTGAAAATTCCTTTTTCCACAATATATTAGGTTGGTGCAAAAATAATGTCGTTTTCTCACATATGTTAGAACGTCAAAAAACGACATTATTTTTGCACCAACCTAATAGTTATTTGTGCTATGATATCATTCTTATTATCTAAACAATAATAATACTGAATATTTTTTAAACATTAAAGTATATTTAATCATATCACCCGAAAACCTGTCGGGATCTATTAAAATAAAAATGAGGCGTCTATTTCAAACACGAATATCGACTATAATAACGGATGTCTACATATCTGGGAGGCGTTTTTGACAGAGGACGGTAAGTGCGACACTGAGATCCGTAGACGTATTGGGATGGCCAAGGACACATTCCAAAAGCGAGACAAGAGAAGTTCTTTGGCAACAAAGAAAAGAATACTGAGCTGTTACGTGACATATGTCCTTCTTCACGGCAGCGAATGTTGGACGATTTCCTCAAAGATGAAGAAGAGACTCGAGACGACGTAGATGCGGTTCTACAGAAGGATGCTAAGGATATCATAGACCGAGCGTGTGAGCAACGATGACGTTTTAGAGAGGTTGAAAACAAGGAGGACGCTTAGACTTTACATCAGGAAGTTTCTGGGAAGATGGAGAGCCTGGAGAATCTGATATTAATGGGTCGAATAAAGGAAAAAAGAGACAAGGGAAAACAATGCATGACATGCCTAGCAGGCTGAAGTGGATGACAGAACATGGCCCGGGGGAGGAAGTAGAAGAAAGGAACTTGTTGAGAGCTGCAAGGGATAGAGGGAGGTGGAGAGCCATGATCGCTTACGTCTTGAAAGGACACGGCACATAAAAAGAAAGAAAGAAAGACTATAATAACGTTTGAAGGAACAAAAACGTCGGATTAAAAATAAATCCATTAATTCTTTAGGAATTGTTTTGATTACATTTAGTATACGAAACAATAGATAAGGGCTTTCGAGAAAGTGTGCTTTACCTAAAAACGGAAAATAGAGCCTTGTTGTACCGTGATGCACTTCTTAGGCGAGTTGCAATGCGCATCGCGTCAAGCTTCTGGTTCCTCCTTCAAAGGATGGGTAAACATGTTCGATTTCTGCCGGGGTGCACATTTTCTTTATTGAGATCTTGAATACGCAGGACGGCGTTTTGGTGTTCTAGGGAGATATTTTACGAGTCTATACTACGATTTGTTTTCATTTTTAATCAGTTTCCTGATTTCTTTGTTGAAGTTTTGCGTTTCAGTAGTTATTTTTGTTCGTTTATTTTTTCGTATATCTCGGTATCGTTGAGTAGGGAGTTATTTTTTTCTACGAATGAATTCTTGTCTATTATTACAATCCATCAACTCCTCTATCACAACCACAACAGTCCTGGCTCTTAAAATATACCACCATTCTTGGTAGATTTTTTGTTGTCAAAAGAATAAGACTACAGATGAATTTATATTGAAAAAATATTTTTTTAAAATTGTAAAACTACCAGCATCTCTCGTTTCGTGCGCATGTGTAGACGTGGCAATATCAACAATGCCCAGTCCTATGAAATCTTAACGGATGAAGCGCGACACAAAAACCTTTTGTCATACTATATATATATATATATATATATATATATATATGAGTGAACATTGAAGTCAACACTTAGAGGCGACAGGCTGTTTCATACTAGACGCAATCGTCAGGCCACGAGTGTTGTATTTTTCCGGTTATTTATATATACTGGTCTGTGGTGCATTGTGGGTAATCTGTTTTGGCGGTTATTTTGCCGGAAGTCGTTTATTTGTTTATTTATTTATTTGGGTGAAATTATTTTGCTTGTTTTTATTTATTTTTAATTTTTATTTTTTATTCTTATTTTTTAATTTATTTCTTATATTATATATTTATTTCTTATATATATATATATATATATATATATATATATATATATATATATATATATATATATATATATATATATATATATATATATTTATTTATTTATTTTAATTTTAATCTGTGTTTTATTAATGTAGTAAAAATTTGTTTATATCGCTTATATAATTGTTTTGTTTTGGTTTGGGAAGATAATTAAAACTATTTATTCAATTTTGGGGTTGATTGCTGTAGTTTATTCTAACTATTATTTTGACGGGAGCAGTTTTTAATTTGTTTATTACTTCATTTATTCATTTGGATTATCTTTACTTGTTTTTTTCTAACAGTTAATTTATATATATATATATATATATATATATATATATATATATATATATATATATTCGTGTGTGTGTGTGTCTCCTGGGATCATATATAGATAAAAAATGAAACAATCCGACAAAATGATATGATAAAGAACAAATACGAAATGTTTATCAATCTAACAGGTTTCAGATAATTTTGAAAATGAACATTATTTGTCATGAAGAATGTACTTCAAGAGCGTACTGATAACAATATTACCAACTACAAACACCAAAAACACAATTTTA
>OZ038485.1:93982312-93989812 GCA_964036315.1 Acanthosepion esculentum | reverse complement strand
GAAAGCTATTCGTGTTTACAGAAATTATCTAAAAATATATATTAATCACGAGCTTAGAAAAATTAATTTAATTTATTCCTGGTAGGTTTACCATTAAAATTAGAAGATAGGGAATTTTTTTTATCAATGATATTGTTTCTACTCATCACACAAATATTTTGATATCATTATTTGGTTGAAACAAAAGTTCGTAGAATTCTTAAGTGTATTTCGATGACAATATTTAGATATTTGTACGTATGTTTACTCAATCGCATAACAGGTCCAATCAAAAATTATCGGAACTGTTGCTATGGTAACGGAGATAAATTACGCAATGTGAAGCCGCTTGGAATAGACTGACTTTGAGTATTGTTGCGTAGGCACACTAAGTTATAACGTTCTCGCTCATTTCCTTTGTTTATAGCGGTGGCAGGAAGGAAAGTGTGTAGAGTGTGGTCGTCTCACCACACCACATAAATTCCATCAGTGATCATGACTTGTGCAGAAGTTTTTGGCAAGCACAACATTCCCCATGTCCGACAACTACCGGTGAGTGCATATTTTATTTGCTGATAGTAAAAAATAAGGCTTAAAGTTATAAAAATCTGTCGGATTAACAAACAAACAAAAAACACTTCTTTACTACACACACACACACACACACACACACACACACACACACACACACACACACACACACACACACACACACACACACATATATATATATATATATATATATGGTTCTTTCGGCCTTGTGCCGCATCTAAGCTACGCTTGGAAAATAACTATATTTAGGGTTATGACCTTTTGTAACCTTATGTTCCCGTGTCATAAATCGATTAATTTCAAAATAATAAAAAAAAAACATTAATTTGTTTTAGTTCTTGAAATAGGTCAACTCCAACCCGAAAATTCGATGTTACCATATATGCAATAAGGGTAAAAATCAAAATATTTTCAGATGCTTTATTTTTCTATCTGCTAATGTTGTAATTGTATCGTTCTTATACATTTTTAACGCATTTAACAGTTTATAGCTATAGCATAACTTGCAAAAATACAAATAAGCATAAAATGAAAACTTGCAGAAGCTTTATTTTTCAATTGATTATTGATGTAATTGAAAAGTACTTATGTATTTGTAACGCATTTAACAGTTTATACCTATAGAATAACATACAACCTTTCAAATAAACAAAAACAAATCCTAGGAGGTTCCGGAAAATTCTAGAAGACTTGAGAAAGTTGAATAAGGCTTTAGAAAATCGTAGTACGCCCATACTTATATACAATTTTAATAAGAATATTAAAAAAAATAAACTGAGTTTAACACATCTTCATTATTTATCAACAAAAGTTCATCGAATTCTGATACAGGAAATAAATTATTTTACGAAGCATCCATTGCTAGGTCAGCTGCCAAGAAAGTTGGTTCATTGTTTTGTACTAGACAATGTTTCTCTCCAGAATCTATCTTACATATCTACACCCTTGTGCAAATTGAAACAACCGCTTTAGTTTCTTTTCTTTCATCAAAATTTTGCGTGCAATGTCTGTTGCTGTCTACTGATCTATCTATCTATCTATCTATCTATCTATCTATCTATCTATCTATCTATCTATCTATCTATCTATCTATCTATCTATTCAGGGTGTCCATAAAGTTTGTGTGCACTTAAAAAAATTCATAACTTTATTTGTATTTGCGATAGAAATAATTTGTAAAAAGGATTAGAAAGAAAGAAATCTATATTTTTTAAGGTTTTATTGAAATTTTATTTAAGTTTTCACATGTCCTCCACCATTAGCAATATAAAGAGTAATACGATTTTGCAGTTCACGGAAAAAAATTCCAACTGATTTACAGTAATGCCTGAAATCACATTAATTATTTTAGGTATACTTAAAACTAGGTACATTAAATTTTATAACATTTTTACAGATTATTTCTATCGCAAATACAAATAAAGTTATAATTTTTTTAAAGTGCACACGAACTTTATCGACACCATATATATATATATATATATATATATATATATATATATATATATATATATATATATATATAAAGATAGAGAAATAGATAGATATAGATAATAGTACTATATAAACGATCATAAAAAATAACTACTTTACGTAAAATCCGAAAAGAATAAATAAAAATATATAAAATAAAAAATAAATAAATAAATAAGAGTAAACAAGTAAAATAAATTAATCCAAATAAATAAATAATTATACAAATTAACAAACTGATACCTCTAAATTAACCGTTAGAACAAATAAAAATATACAAATATGCAAAAACAAGTAAAAATAATCAATCCAAATATGTAAATGAAATAATAATCAAGTTAAACCTGTCTAGCGCCAAAATAACTATTCGAACAAATTGCAGTAATCAATCCAAAAAAACAAAAAACAAAAAAACAAAAACAAAAAACAAAAAACAAAACGAACTATTAAATAAACGACCTAAACAAATCTCAAAATTTTTACTACTTAATAAAACATCGAAGACCGTAAAGAATAAATAAATATATAAATTAAAAAATAAAATAAAAACAAGTAAAATAAATTAACCCAAATAAATAAATAAACCACTCCTGCCAAAATAACCGCCAGTATGGACTACCCACAATGCACCACTGGCCCGTATATATAAATAGTCGAGAAAAACTCAACACTCGCGGCCTGACGATTGCGTCTAGCATGAAACAGCCTATCGCCTCTGAGTGTTGACTTCAATATTCACTATTTTATATTTACATACACTCTCTGATATTGATCACTTTATCCCATAAATATCGCACAACTTAAAACTATATTTTCCATATATATATATATATATATATATATATATATATATATATATATATATATATATACATATATGCATTCAATTTAGGAAAGCATAGTCTGTAATTTTATTGCTGGGGGGGAATTGCAAATGAGAAATAACGATAAACTGCATACTCTGATCAGGAAACTGGAGGTTTTGAGGAGCATGTAAGCACCTTTTAATTGCTATTTTCCCCAAGTCCACCCAGGTCCGGGGTGGTAGCACCTTTTAGCGTCGTAACTATACGCAAATAATGACCCCTCCCATCCCAAATAAAAAGTCTATGAAAGTGTGAAAAATAGATTTTTATAGTAAAAATTTCTAGAGATGCATTTAGTAAAATGACCAATGAATTTCGACGTGGTGTAGAAGTGAGAAATCTTGATAATTACAATTGAGTAATGAGTTCGATTCACATTGGGTGCTCCCCAATTTGACCTTGTGCCACATCTAAGCTACTCTTAGAAAATCGTTTATGCATATCTGGTGGATCACTTACAATTGAGTAATGAGTTCGAATCCCACTGGATGCACCATACTTTCGGCCTCGTGTTACATCTATGCTACGCTTAGAAAATCACCCGCCAACAATACATTTTTAAACCAAAATGACTAACAATACATTTTATCTGTTGTTGAAGACATACAATTTCGTTCAAAATATATTTAGTTGAAGCCATAAAACTCTGTTCAAATTATTTAGATTTCAGCATTAAATAACCCATAGAGGTGTTGATATGCCGCTAAAAAAATTCGAGAAAATGAGAAATAAATAGATTCTCATCCACCGTGACTTAATATTAACCTTTTAGATAAAACAAAGATATTAAATGTTTAACAAAATATTTAGTTGTTGCAGTTCGTGCAATATAATGCTACACAATTCGCTGTCCGTGACCAGTTAATTTTTGTTAATCATATTTTCGGAGAACCGTTTTTTTTTATATGAATTTTCCTGAATAGAGACTAACGGACACTAACCTGAGAAAATACGATTAATTATTATTTTTTTTTTTTTTTGAAATTACAGAACGATTCAAGTTATAGTAAAAGTTCCCCAGCTGATAAATATTAATTCAGTTATTCATTTCCTTTCCATTATTTAAAAAAAAAATCCTTACACCTCAAGCATGGCGATAATGCCAATGCAATGCAAAACGTTCTTGAAATTTAACGAACGTGAGGAAAAATAGTGAGGAGAAAGAACAAAAAAAAATAACAGTATTCCGGAGGATAAAAGGTGGCAATTGAGGCGGCATTTAAATTTTTGAAGGTTGTAGAAACGAGAAGAGAGTTGAAGAGAGTTCCACAGGCGAGAATTGTGTGGCAAACACGCGTCAGAGCAGAACAGAAAAAACAGGCCTCGGATCGCACGCGGACATGTTTGTCAACACCAGTTACATCCTGTTCGCAGCGAGACAGTTTCGTATACCTAGTTACGGTCCTATCTGCAACAGCAGTTGACAAGACAAGGTGTCTTGTGAGATCCAATTCGAGATTCCCAAGCTCCCAAATTTGTTTTGGCCTGGCGCTTTTCATCTCGACTGGGCCAGTTTTTGAATTTTCTAAATATCCATAATTTGTTATCCTAGCCCTCTCCCTTAGCAAGAGAGCCTCTTGATTTTATCGGAAGTAACAGAATACAAAGGCCATTTTTATTTTTGAAGGGTGGACGGGTAACTATTGACATCATTTATTTTCAGTTTGTTTTCGGGGTCATCCTCCCCCGCATCATTTCAGAACATTGATATACTCCTCATCATCATAGTATATATTTCTGTATACGCAATTGTACGTATTTAATTTTTATGCCCTGGGGTGTATTGTAGGTGCCTGGGGAACTTGTAGTATTGTGGTATATGCAGTTGGGACGAATTTTTGTGGTGAATTGATAAATTGTAATGAAAAAATAGGCCGTGAATCTGATTAGCGAGGCATAGGATAGCTAGTGTTGTCCAGCCTTAACCCAACTCTCCCTTTTCGTCCTTGTTACTGTATTCAGTCGGTACTAAACCGTAGACTGGGCGTCTTGTGAAGTCATTCCGTTGGCATTTTTGTTCCTCAAGTTGCTGTGGTTTTCAAGGCAGTACTATTTTTGTTACTGCCCATCACTTTTTCCATTCTCTGCCTATTATCCGCATAGTTACTGGGAGCGGAATCGGTCAGGTGTTCCCAACTCCAGTCTTAATAAACTCTTTGCTTGCAATAAACATCAAACCGGTGAGAACTAATTGCCAATCTATGAGTACGTTTAAATTTAAATTCCTGTGTTCGTGATACCAAACAGAAAAGCTGATTATAACAATTGCCATAAAAATATTTATAGAGAAAACAGAAGGAAGCCACGTCACGGTTATTGGAAATTCAAAATTCCAGACGCTTCTTTATATTATTAGAGAATATCGAGATATATAGTTGGAGCATAAGACCAGATGTGCAAGCAATATTCAATGCACCTAGGAATTGTTGATATATAAACGGGCAAGATGGAGTCTGGCGGGAAAGATTGTCTGGCACGACAGCATGAACTATCTTTTCTAGCAGCAGACCGAACGATTAACTCAATATAATGATTCCAATTCATGTCTGTGGAAAACATAAAAGCAAGAAGGCGCAATTAGGTTTTATCTTAGAGGTTAGCGTTAGCCAAACTGATGGAAGGCAAGAACCATTCTCTAAGATAACTACAAGATAGTACAGTGTAACCTGGATATAAGAGAAACCCGGATATAAGATACTTCTTCTCCGGTCCCGACAACGCTCTTATATCCGGGTTACACTGTAGTTTCGTTTTGATACCGTTAAAAGATACAAGCCGTTTCTTGTCCTAGTTAAAAAATGATTGGCTGTCATATTCGAGATGAATAGTTGCCAGTTTTACAAGCCGTTTCTTGTCCTAGTTAAAAAATGATTGGCTGTCATATTCGAGATGAGTAGTTGCCAGTTTTACAAGCCGTTTCTTGTCGTAGTTAAAAAATGATTGGCTGTCATATTCGAGATGAGTAGTTGCCAGTTTTACAAGCCGTTTCTTGTCCTAGTTAAAAAATGATTGGCTGTCATATTCGAGATGAGTAGTTGCCAGTTTTACAAGCCGTTTCTTGTCCTAGTTAAAAAATGATTGGCTGTCATATTCGAGATGAGTAGTTGCCAGTTTTACTTTGTCGGACGAATTGGACTTAATATTTCAAAAATAGATCGCTGTCAATCTACAGGGTTATTGAAAAGTCACTTCCTATTTTATGTATGATGGACTCTCCCGCCTTGTAAGAAATATAGTTAAACGGGAGAGTCCATCACTCATAAAATTAGTCGTGGCTCATATTTTACGTACACGGTATGCTCAGCATCCTTCTGTAGAAGCAGATTTCTGTTGCTTCAAGTCTCGTCTTCATCCTTGATGAGATCATCCAGCATTAAAAAAAGCCGTTAACTTTCAAATAACTTCACAATGTTTTAAAGAGAAAACGTCATTTAAGAATCAGGCAATGTATTTATTTATTTATTTTGTTTAAAAAAACAAACAAAAACAAATCTAGAAACTTAAGCGCAAAAAGTTACATTTGAAATTAAGAAATAAATAAAAACAGGCAGAGAGTTATGGAAAGGCGGAGAATAAAAATATTTTGGAATTTTAATTTATGTATGATAGACTCTCCCATCTTGTAAGAATTATAGTTAAACGGGAGAGTCCCGCATACATAAAATATGGAGTTACTTTTCAATCACCCTGTATATGTTAGACATAGATGAACAATATACCGTTATCAAATATATATAGCTTGTTCCAATAACTTGAACATTCGTTTGAATAAAAGAAAATATTTATTTCATAGGGTTTTTTTCCTCTTTACTTTTCATGCCTTTTAATTTTTTGTTGCGCGCGTAAGCGTCTTTGGCAACTTTAATATTCTAAATATAGCGTGTTCCAATAACTTGGACCGATTTTAAATGTGAATTAAGTTTAAGCGTCTAATGATATTTTTCTTTTTCTTTCAGATTTAACAACTTAAGTCTTTGGCAATTTCAACCCTGGAAAGATTAGCAATCAAACAACGTGTTAAAGTTATCGAAACCTATTACGAAAATGGGCGTTAAAATTTATAAATATACGGCCCAATGATCCCGCTAGCAAAAAATGCACGCCAAACAGTGAACTTTTGTGGATGCAGTGGCTTTTCAACAATCTTCCTTGGATTTTCATCAGCCCAAATGCGACAATTCTGCTTATTAAGAAATGCACCACGCTGAAAATGGTCTTCATCAATAGAATTTTGAAATGTGGTCCACAAAATGACTATCGTCTTTATGTGATGTATCCCCTCAGGACGTGGGCGATCAAGGCTCTCCACAACTTCCTCTCCCTTGTAGCCCTTAATAAACTTTTTTTTATTTTTGTTATTTCTTCCAAACCCTGTTCCGCCAGCCATTTACTTAAACTCATTAAGATCTCCTCTGTGACTCTTGCCCTCTATCTGCTAGTGAGTATCAGATTTTCTAAGCCTGCCTTCCTCATTATGTGCCCCAGAAATCTCAACTGTCTCTTCTTGATGTTAAGTATTCGTCTCCTATTTGTTTCCATTTTCTCCAAAACTTCGTGGTTGTTCATATTTTCCGCCTACGGTATCCTCAGCATCCTTCTGTAGAACTATATTTCTGTTGCTTCAAGTCTC
>OZ038485.1:93909812-93977312 GCA_964036315.1 Acanthosepion esculentum | reverse complement strand
TATTAAATATTGTTTGTGAGAGTGATATAACTAGCTTCAGTATTTGTTTTTCGTTTGAATGATTTACGTTACATAAATTGAATACGCACTACAAAACCGATATATATATATATATATATATATATATATATATATATATATATATATATATATATATAGATAGATAGATGGTGGACTCTACCATAGTATTCGACGTATGAATGTCAAGCAGCTCAGTTCCTGGGAACCGACAGCCAGACACCAGCACATATAATTTGATTGTAGTGGAGAAGGTTTTGTGCAGAACCAACCACACTTTTTGAAGGGCCGAATACAGGGACACGGTGTACTACGTGCCACAAGGTCCCCAAACAACGCTGCAGATTCCTCTCTGGAATTTGTCAAGAATCTCTTTATGTATTGCAACAATACCTGACCAGACATAATTTTGAAAGCAGAGGAATGTTGGTGGGAAAACTGGAAATCGTAAACCGAATTCTAAAACCTGCCGAAAAGGCAAAAATCCATCCACGATCCACGCTTAGCTCTTCAGCATTTCGGCAGTGCTTTCAAAACAGTAGGCGATGGCGCTTTGGAATAGTGAAAGGAGCTTCCCAAAGAGCTCAGCGGAGTATTAAGAAACAGAATAAATTTAGTGGCATTAGTTTCCATCTGCTGAGAAGAAACCAACTTAACGAATAATCGTTACCATAATTTAGCATTTTAAACTCAAGATTCCACGTCCTGGGTATGACGATAAACTGCATCCACGTCCAGGGTAAGACGACAAACTACGTCCAACAGCAAGGCCTCTGATCAGAAGGCTTTGTGGAGCGTGGAACCACCTCTTAATTGCTCGTGTTCTCAGGTTCACCCTGACCTAGGGTGGTAGCACCTTTTAGGGTCCCAGGGTAAATAGTTAACTCGAAACTGAGGTAAAATAAGCATTTTGAAAGTTTAAAAAGAGGTTTTAATACCAGAAATACTTTGTTAAAAAATTACCAGAATAAATTTTTGAAGAAAAAAATATTACCAGCAATATGTTTTTGAAAAAAAAAAAAATTATCCGTTGTACAATTTTGAGGGAAAAAATATTACCAGAAATAGATTTTTGGCAAAACAAAAATATTATCAGGAAAAAAAGTTGTCTGCATTAAATGACCCATTGAGGTTGATATGCCGCAAAACCAAAACCAAACCAATCCAAAATCAAGATTCCAATAAGTATATACTTTTTATTTATAGAACTGTTGGAATTGTTAGGAAAACTTGCTATATTTGGAGTGGATATTGATATAATTTAGAACCTATAATGGCAGCAACCCGCCGGCATACGGATCGAAAATAAGTTCAGTGTAAACATACAAAAACTGAAAGACGTGTACGACAAGGATGTGCCTTCTCGCCGGACTTATTCAACCTATGTATAGAGTGAGTCGGTTCTGAGACAATTAGAAGTCCGACCAGGATTCATTATTGGTGGCCGCAATCTTAATAATATAAATTATGCAGATACAGAAAGGTAACTACAAGGGCACCTACAGAAGGTGGTGAGAGGGAAAGAAGAAGAAAGGACTAATTATCAATTGCAAGAAGACAGAATGCATTGATGTCACCCAAAGGTGACATCAATGATGTCACCCAACAGCCCAACATGCGCATAACAGACTGGAGAAACCAGAATCAAGCATCTACAAAATTTAAATATCTAGGAAGTGTTTTAAAATGATGAGGAATGTGCGATAATGCTAACCGACTGTGCAGTGGGATAGCCAATGATGCTTTCCAAAAGCTAAGCAAAATATTAAGAAACAGAGAAATTTCGTTAGTAACAAAGAAAAGACTACTGAATATATATAAGTGTTTGTGTGTCTGTGTGTATGTGTGTGTGTTTACATGTGTGTGCGTTTACATGTACGTGTGCATATCATGTGATCAATATTCATTCTGTTTATAATATTTTAGCCGTTTCTCATCTGTTTTTCTCTTTCTTGTTTTCTCGTTCCTCTCTCTCTATTTACATGCACACACACACACACACACACACACACACACACACACACACACACACATATATATATGTATATGTATATGTATATTTATATGGGCGCGTGGCCGAGTGGTTAGAACGTTGACCATGAGACCCGGGTTCGAATCTCACCAATGCTTCTTTGTCAGGAAGGAGACTTCCTGATGTTATCGGTCTGTAGGGCGACGATCCCAGCGTGCGGCACTTTTGGAAACTGCCTGGAAAATATGCCACGGGTTGACCCAAACCTTGTGTGTGAAATGTGATCGCAAGTCATTGTGACCGAGGATTTGGGGTGCTAGCCTTGTTCAGATTGTTGATCACGCTAGATAACAACGCTCTTTCCCTGTAACTGTAACTAAGGTCTGCTCAGCATAGTTGCAGTATAAACCACAGGTGGGCTCTGTGGGTGTTAAATAAATATACATGTGCCTGAGCGAGCGTCTGAATTAGGGATTGGCTAATCACTCTAGTAGATGGATATGCTTGAATACGAGTCACCAGCTATTATATAAATATATATATATATATATATATATATATATATATATATATATATATATAAAGAGAGAGAGAGATAAAGAGAGAGTTATACATTTTTAATATAATGTATCTTGCTAATGCCCTGTCTCTCCTTTTGATCGCATCTATCTATCTATCTATCTATCTATCTATCTATCTATCTATCACAGACATTTTCTTCTCATTATTATTTTCTTTTTTAATTAGAGTGTTTCTTTGTATGTAAAATTAAAAGTGAAGATAATTCACTAACACGAAAATGTCGAGAATCGCTAATTCAGCCATAGTAAATTTACGTCCAGGCTCTTGCAACGTTTTACTATTCTTGACAGATTTTCTATTATCACAATGTGTGCTACTTAAAACAAAGATGATGGAAAGAAAAAGAAATAGCATAAGACTGTGTTACTTGTGAAAAATAAATTTCCTATATCGGACACACCACTACCTCCTTAAGTAGAGGTCTTACATGCCACCTATCATAGAAGAGTGCGATTAATAAAGATTTATAAACACATAATTTTCAAGAACCTTTAAAGAAAATTCTAGTTGATAATCTAAGGATCCTTTTCAGGTCACATAGTCATACACAGTTCATCATCAGGGAGGGTTTGCTTATTAAACTATCAATCTCACGCTA
Organism: Acanthosepion esculentum; assembly: GCA_964036315.1. NCBI lineage: Eukaryota > Metazoa > Mollusca > Cephalopoda > Sepiida > Sepiidae > Acanthosepion > Acanthosepion esculentum. The sequence goes on along the minus strand of OZ038485.1, from coordinate 93,974,142 downwards.
TTTAGCAGAGAAGACAGCGTGTTAAAAGTGTTCTAAAAATAGAAGTCTCGCCTAGAACACCAGACTGTAAAATTAATATGTAGCAGCCACACACAAAATTTCACAATTCAAAACATCCTTCATAGTGGGTAGAAAAGTAGCCGTAAATGTTAGATTTGGAAAGACTCAATAAAAGATTAATTAAATCTTCTTGTCGGCTGTTTTCATATATATATATATGATCTTCTCGCAAAATGCAACATTGGTAAAAATTGAGACTTTCCGGATGCAGTCACAGTTTCGCTGGATACTCATGTTGTAAAGATGGCTGACGCCAGAATACCTAAGGTCCTTATGTATAGCCAGCCTGACAGTGGACAAAGACTGATGGACGTCGTGGCTCAGATATAGAGAAAAGCTATAGAGTGACATCTTTGTTGTCCATGTGCCCCATCCTAAAATCGAGCGAGTTGACCTGGGCAGAAATAACCGGTGATATTTGTGCGAGCGAGATGGTATCAGACATTTTGAAGTCAGTCGTATTTGACAGTTAAGAGACGAAAGAGAACGACGAAAAGCGTCAGCTGATATTACAGTTACTATGTCCCGAGAGACCTCGCTGTTGCAAAATATGTGGACTTGTATGAAGGTCACTAGCGGGACTGAAGTATCGCATACGACAGAAACATAATGGCTGAATGAGGTTACCAGTTCCTCATAGGTCAAAATCGTATAAATATTTGAAGCCCCGATTGCCTAGCCCAAGTAAAAAACGTGTTAGTACACACACACACACACACACACGCACACACACACACACACATATATATATATATATATATAATTTAAGTTTTAAGAAACAGCAGATATTTTTATATATAGCGCTCAATATTAAAGTAATATTACATATAGACCATTAATATTATTAGATAAAAAGATTACTTAACTTTAATATCAAATTTTCTATTTGTAAATGTCATTAAAAAACAGAACCCCTTGAAGAATGATTATTATCAAGAAACTTCGACGTCGGGGAAAACAACAACAAAAATTGATATTAAAGTTACGTAATTATATATATATATATATATATATATATATATATATATATATATATATATTAAAGTGAACATTGAAGTCAACACTCAGAGGCAACAGGTTGTTTCAGACCGCCTGACGATTGCATCTACCATTAAACAGCCTGTCACCTGTGAGTGTTGACTTCAATGTTCACTTTTAAATTTATATTTACATACGCTCTATCTCTGATATTGAGCACTTTATCCCATAAATATAGCACACCTTAAAACTATATTTCTTCATATATATATATATATATATATATATATATATATATATATATATATATATATAAATAAAATATACTTACACGATTTTTGCTCGGTCTAGGGAATCTAGGCTTAGAGAACTTTGAGCAAGTTTTAGGTTACTAGGTTACTTTTCTCTTTTTTATCAGTATTGTCGGTTTCATTCGAAACCGTACCTGGATAAGAGTTTTAGGTTTTAGCAAGTTTTTACTTGGTTCAACTAACGGATTTTGTTTTCTTTAATGCATACACATACACACACACAGACACACAGACACACACACACACACACACACACACATATATATATATATATATATATATATATATATATATATATATATATATATATATATATATATAAAAGTACCGAATGTGATACAAGGTCGAGTTTTAAAAAAAAAATATTTCTAAGCCGAGCTTCTATGTGGCACAAGGCTGGAAGTATGGAGCGCCCAGTGATGATAGCACTCACTAGTCAGTCGTAACTGATTTAGCGATACAAGCTGGCTAACCATTATACAGTGGCTGAAAATGATTTTCTAAGCGTAGTTTAGATGTGGCACAAGGCCAAAAGTTTAGAGCACCCACTAAGAAATGAACTCACTACTCATGTGTAATTGATCTAGCGATAATGTGCAGTTGGTGTAACCATTACAACATTAATGCATACACATACACACACACAGACACACACACACACATATATATATATATATATATATATATATATCGATCCTTCATAATATTTTCCGTTTTCTAATTCTTTCAAGCCCAGTAACCCCTTGTATCTTAGTGGCTTGGAGTAAATTCGATTAACAAAAACGTAAAAATAAATAAAGCCAGTCGACGTAAGGAACTATTCTGAATTTCAAAACTATGGAGAACGGGTCTATTATCTTTCCCACAATTTCATAACAGATAAAAAATGGATGTTGTAGAGCCTACGTCGTGATGGAATATGGCACCTTAAAAACAGATTTTGTGATTTCGATAAATGTGTGAAATATCTGCCTGTGAACATCGCGTTAACGTGACAAGTTCAGCAAACTAAAACAACCCGTTTATTTTCTGTCTGTATTTCTGGGAAGAGAATTTATCCCTATTTACAATACTAGGTCTATTGTCTTCATTTTTGTTGTTTTTGTCACAACGTTTCGGTCATTATGCTCTCTGACCTTCTTCAGGTGTACATAGATCTGTGTAAACATATAGGAAATGGAATTCTGAAGAGAACCCTTTATTTAATCTACGAGAATGGACTGTTCTCATTCCACAGCTGCTTATTTACGGACATCGTCTAGTTCTCATGCTATTTAAAACAGTACAGCTATTTCTCGCTCGTTTCCACTGAGTACATGTACACACTGCCCAACTCAGAGATTGAAATAAAAATCAACGCGTTTATCCACTAGGCCATGGTCCCATAGGACAAGTTGCCGGTGCAAACTCAGAGCTTTAAACTTAAACATGCTTCTGATTAAGAAGACATTGCTGCTGGTGTTGGCTGTCATGACTTGAACCCTTTATTTTATCTAGTCCATGTACATACTACTCGGCATAGAGATTGAATTCACAATCTCTATGTCGCCAAATTCACGAACCGACTCTCCAATCATCTATGCGATTGTTCTGTAATAATCTGTTTACTGTTTTTGAAACTTTGGGTATATCTTTTCAAATAATCTATCTATATTTTACCTAACTTCTTATATAAGCAGTTGCCAATATATGGCTTTTTTTAAAGAAAGTAATTCTTTTGGATTAAATCTGCTTTTCCCTTTTTCTTTCATTGCCAATTGTTTTCGCAATGACGAATGTTCGATCGAATACGCTTTCGAAGAATAATGACATCCAGGAAAAAAAAGCCGAAATAAAAACAAAACAAAACAAAAACAAATAGAAAAACAAGGAAGCAACAAAAAACTAACAAACAAAAAATATCCCGCAAATCAAACGACAATATCAGTCAGTCCACCTAAGTGTTTATAGATTTTTACTGATATGCAATGTGTGTTTTAAGAACAGATCTCTTACTTTGTTTTACATAAAATGGATTTGGGAAAAAATGATGGGGAAAATACAAGATACGCAATAGACATGAAAACGGAGATATATTTTGAAAAGAAACAGAAATGGTTTGTTTGGAAAGGAAAGGAATAAAGAGAAAACGACAATAAACTCCAATCCGTTTATTGGGCTTTTATCTGTGGTGTTTTCAGCGTGCATTTCAGACTTTGCATTTAAACACAAATAATAAGGGGAAGTAATTCGGATGACAGTTATGAAAAGGAAAATAAAATGATTGAACTAAATTCTAGCAATAAACATTAAAACGAAGCTAAATAAATAGAAGGACGGTAAGACATAAATTTCATTCCCATTGTGGATGATGAATTAAAGAGGAAATATAAAAGATAATGGGGAATCATTGGCTTAATAACGATAAGTAAGAACATGTTTGTAGAATTGATGCAATGGAATCATTGTCAGAGACAATGGAATCATTGTCAGAGACAATGTCATAGAGAGAAAGGGATGAGATTGGAAAGGAGGAGGAGGAGGAGGAGGAGGAGGGGTGAAGAAAGACGCAAACGAGTAAGAGTAGGAGGTGGAAGAAGATGATGATGAGGAGGATGGAGCAAATAATAAGAAAAAAGAAGAGAAAAGCATGGAGTTTGGAAGGAGAAAAACTAGAAGGAGGAGAGGAAGGAAGAAGGGAAATAGTAAGAGTAGGAAAAGGTGGAAGAAGATGGAGAGAAGAAGGAGGAGAGAGCAAAGAATAAGAAACAAGAAGAGAGAAAAGGTTGGATTTTGGAAGAAGAAAGACTAGAAGAAGAAGAAGGAAGAAGGGAAAAGAGTAGGAGGAGATGAAAGGAGATGAAGAGAAGCAGGAGGAGAGAGTAATGAATAAGAAACAAGAAGAGAGAAAGGGATAGATTTTGGAAGAAGAGGTGGAGGTGGAGACGGAAGAGAGGAAAGAGTAAGTGTAGGAGCAGGCGGAATAATAAGTGGAAGAGAGGAGGAGAAAGAATAGAATAAGAAACAAGAAGAGAGAAAGGGATGGATTTTGGAAGAAGGAGGAGAATAAAGAGGTGGAGGAGAAGAAGGAATAAGGTACGAGTAAGAATAGGAGAAGGTGGTTGAAGATGAAGAGAAGAAGGTGTAGGAGGAGAAAAGACAAAGAATGAGAAAGAAGAAAAAGAAGCTGAGGAGTAGAAGAAGAATGAGAGTAGGAGTCGGAGGATGAGGAGCAGGCCAAGTAAAAGAGGAGGCGAAGAAGAAGGTAGAAGCAAAAGAAGAAGAAAAAGAAGAGAGAGGAGAGGGAAAATGGAATAGAAAGAGGGAGAGTAGAAGGGCGTAGAAACAAAGGAAAATTGATTGATTCTTTTTTACGTTTTATCAACGCTTTGCAGGTTATTTAAAGCCAGAAAATATTTTCAGATTGTAAAATAGTTATTAATTGTTTATTTATACAAGTCTTACTATTTAACCCACAGATGAGAGAAGAGGAGGCAGATTCATAGCTTTCCCAAATATGTCACTTAAGTGAATAAAATGGAACAGAATTGAACTCGGCTCTCCGATTAACAATTCCGAGGCATTATCCATTACACCACCCGCACATCCAAGCCTTGAGCACCTTGTATTACCAAACGGTTACCCATCTAGGTACTGATCAAGCTCGACGTTACTTAACTTCGGTAATCGTACGGGAACCAGTATTTCAACGTGATTGCCATAATCCTGACGAGCAGTTAAAATTAGAGAAGAAGAAGAAGAAGAAGAAGAAGAAGAAGAAGAAGAAGAAGAAGAAGAAGAAGAAGAAGAAGAAGAAGAAGAAGAAGGATGATGATGATGATGATGATGATGATGATGATGATGATGATGTAGGGAAAGAAGTGTAGGTAACAAAAATAACAAACGAATATATAATGTATATATAAATCCGCCCACAAATTTTACGGTTGGCATAGAATGTGAGGTAGCGGAACAGATAAAAAGAGGGAAGGAGTTAGAAAGGGTGAAAAATAGAGAAAGCGAGAAAGGCATAGAAAGAGAGATACAGATAGGGAGAGAGAGACACACAGATAGAAAGGGAGATAAGGTAGAGAGTGAGAATTAGAAATACAGAAAGAGATAAAGTGAGAATGAGATATAGAAAGAGACAGACAGAAAGAAAAGAGATAGAAAGGGAGATAGAGAGAGAGAGAGAGAGAGAGAGAGAGAGAGAGAGAGAGCGAGAGAGAGAGAGAAAGTGATGGAAATGGAGATAGAGATAGAGGGAGATGAAGATAGAATAGACAGAAACAGAGAAAGGGCTAGAGAGAGAGAAAGAGAGACAAGGAAGCTAATAAGCGGAAAATATAAATATAAAAAGGATATATATATATATATATATATATATATATATATATATATATATATATATTTAAGTGAGAGATTACTGTTGTTCCAACGAGAGTAAGGTGTATAGAGAGAAAACGTAAATGTCTTTGATCATGTGGATTTTTTATATACGTTATTCTATATAATTTGCTACATTTGTTTCTGGTCTTGTGACCTTCATCAGGCGAAGAATTATTACTTAAAGGAATTAATTTTGTTTTCACTATGTTAAATCTTTTAAACATTGTCTTTTTTTGTAGCAGTAGTCAACTTAATCCATATTGGACTGACCGAAAAATGTTTTTTTGCCTTATTAATTATTTTTTTTGGTTGAGGTATCATAAAGAAACTAAATTTGGTCAGAGAATGGGAAAGAAAAGAAGATGTCTATGTTCTTATTTTTTATGTCCTCGTGTATATTTTAATTCCTTTCTCTATTTTTGTGTGGGTGTATTTTTTTTGCCAGAATACATATTCTTTCTCCATACATACAGTGCCACGCAAAATTTTATAACACAGTACAAAAGATGTTTCTTTAGGTATTTCTAACACAGACTAATGAAACTTTTACTGCTAATAATACATATATTTAAGCCTTTAGTCAAACAATCAGATTTTTAAAAAAATCAATAAAAGTATCCCACGAAGAAATACCAATATTTAATAACTCAAAAGTTTACAATACTTTTATTAAATCATCTATTAATATTTCGTAGCGTTTAGAGTAGTCCCCTATGAAATGCTTTCATGTTTCTTGGTTAATATTTTTCCATTCTTCACAACAACATTCCTTTATTTCTCGGTTTCAGCTTTCTCCATAAATTTTCAATTTGATTGAGATCTAGAGATCGACTTGACCCTTTTAGAACGTCTCTTCTATTTGAACTTGATTTGGTAAGCTTTGTAGTATGTTTAGGGCCGTTGTCTTGTTGAAAGACCCAACTTGGTTTCAATCCCAGCGAATGTGCACTCTGAAATAAATTTCCGCTCCAAAATATCTCTATAATATGTTCCTTTCATCATCCCTTCTATTATATCAATGTTCCCTACACCTTGGACACTAAAGTAACTCCAAATCATGATTGATCCGCCCGCAAATTTTACGGTTGGCATAGAATTCTTCAGCGAATATTCAGTAGCCTTCTTTCTCCAGGCCTTTGCCACAGCATTGCTGCCAAAATGTCAATTTTCGTTTCATCTGACCAGAGTACCCCAAAATGCTGCAGGTTTGATACAATGCTCGTTTGCAAAATCCAGTTTAGCAAGAACTTGTTTGCGCTTAAGAAGTGTTTTTCCTTGGGGTTTTCGAAAAGATGTCATATCGTTGAACTGAAGAACTAATTGTATCCGTAATCATTTTTACTCCACTTACTTCTAGTCCTCCCTGAAGTTCTTGCGGCGTAACTCGGGGTTCCTTGCCAACTTTTCTCGCCAATAATATTGCCTTACGTTCCGTTACCTTTCCAGGACGACCAGAGCTTTATTTTGTCTTCCAGTGACGACCTATCGTAGCAACTGGACTCAATGGCACATATAACTGACTAGACATCTTCCTATAATCAAGTCCATTTGTATGAAGGTCAACAATACGTTTACAGAGGTCTTGATCAATTATTTTACTTTTCTCCATTTTGTTAATGTTTAAAGGACGGTTGATAGAAAATAAATGACGCAATACTTTTATTCATTTCTAAAAGTAATCTGATTATTTGAAAATCTGATTATTTGATTGAATACGTAAATATGTTTTACGAGTAGTAAAAGTTTAATTAATGTAATAATATTGTATTAGAAATACCTAACATACATTTTCGTAATGTGTTGTAAAATTTTGCGTGGCACTGTATATATTACATTATTAAACCGACAAATTTATAGTATATATATATATATATATATACACGATGTATGATGTGTAGGGTTCGTGTGTGTGTGTGTCGGTGCGTGTAGTCCGTCTAATGTGTTTGTTTTTGCCAGTAATGTATGTATATAATGGTTCTCCATACAGATATATTATATATTATAATATTTTAAGGAAAGCTATATCGTAAATGCAAGCATTTTGAATAATGTGTGTGTGTGTGTGTGGCCCGATTAATGTGTTTTGCCACTATGTGTATATGGTGTGTTTTATGTGTGTGGGGGTTATGATTTGTTTAGTGCTGGTTTAAATTTGTCTATGATGCTTTTTCTACTATTTTCAGGTAAGCATAATCCTTTGTTTTATATATATATATATATATATATATATATATATATATATATATATATATATATATATGATGAAATGGATTATGTCCGACAATTATTTAAATATAACTATAATAATAAAGTATATATATATATATATATATATATATATATATATATATATATATATATATATATATATATATTTTAACATACAACGTGTATTAACACATGTGATACCCTGTCTTCATCAACCGCCGACCAGGGGTGATATAACGGTTTCGGTGGCTATGGCGGGACCGCCACCCCTGGCGCCACCAGCAGCGTTTGCCACCAGGCAGGGTATGACGATAAGCTAAATATATAATTATATATATATATATATATATATATATATATATATATATATATATATATATATATATATATATATGTGTGTGTGTGTGTGTGTGTTTGTGTGTGTGTGTGTGTTGGTGTCCTCCCTCTAAAGACTCTATGTTAGATTCTTCCACCTACTACAAGATTAGCAGGGCAGAAGTCTTCGGGGAACTGTCAATAGATTGAGTGCTAGTTCATTCGATATACTCTCACTAATTGTGTATATATTCTTCTGGTGTACTTACTATTTATATACGATATATCTGCAAACCTGTTTTTTGTTATTACTTAACCATTTACTTGGTCACAAAAATATATAGTAATTTTTTTAGTATATTTTATTTGAAATTATTTATTATGGTTCTAAACATTATTTTAGTGTTATTTTGGTATGACTTCTTAATTGTTGTGATTAATTTCGTTGGTTAATAAAATAAAAATCACGGTTAATTATTCAAACACGTGTGCCCACTAAAAATAACTTTTATAGACATTAGAACAACCTCCTCTCTCCATATATATATATATACACACACACACACACACACACACACACACACACACATATATATATATATATATATATATATATATATATATATATATATATATATATATATATATATATATATATAAAAATGAACATTGAAGTCAACACTTAGAGGCGACAGGCTGTTTCATGCTAGACGCAATCATCAGGCCATGAGAGTTGTTTTTTTTCTAGGCTATTTATATATTTATATTTATAAATATTTATATAAATAGCCGAGAGAAAAAACAACACTCGTGGCCTGACGATTCCGTCTAGCATGAAACAGCCTGTCGCCTCTACGTGTTGACTTCAATGTTCACTTTTATATATATATATATATATATATATATATATATATATATATATATATGTATATATATATGTATACTTTTATATTTACACACACTCTATCTCTGATATTGAGCACTTTATGCCATAAATATAGCACACCTTAAAAGTATATTTCTTCATATATATATATATATATATATATATATATATATATATATATATATATATATATATATATATGGAGAGAGAGGGAAATAAATAAATAGAGGAATAAATAAATAAAACCTTTATATAAATCTATGGATCGATCCGGAAGAGCTTTGGAAATGATTAAAAGAACTGGAAATCCAAAGAAGAATTGCAACATTTTAGATATTTCCCTCTTCTCTATGTATCAAGAATCCATTATAAAAAAAATCCGTCGGTGCAAAAGTATTGACAAGATTTGAAGTAACTCGATTTATAACGAGTTGGGCCGGTTCTAACGATGTGAAGATTCGTTAAATTAAAAAAAAAAGTAAGTAAAATTCGTCGTTGCTAACATGTTCATCACTGGTATTCTCAGCATCTTACTGCATTTCTTCTACCTGAAGTCTCTCCCCATCTGTGATGCATTCTCCAGCTTTCATTAAAATATATGAGTAACGATATTGCATAACAGTTCAGTTTCTTTGCTTACAACAAAATGTTCATGTTTCTTAATACTTTGCTTACCTTTTGGAAGGCATCTTTCGCTATCCCAATACTTCGTACGGATTTCAGTGTTGCATTTTACATCTTCTGTTTAATCCAGAATATCTTCCCAGATATTTAAATTTTTGCACTTGTTAAATTTTGTTATGTACAATTTGTAATTCGGCTGTTTCATTTACTGGCAAACAGTCTATCTTCTTACAATTGATATTTAATCCATTCTTCTAGGGGTTGTAGCACCTGTTACGGTCCCAGCAAATCGCAAATAGGGAACCCCCAAACAAATCAAAAAAACATTATGAAAATATAAATATATATTTTATATGAAAAAATGACCAATAATATATATTTACAGTAAAATGACCAACAACATGTTTTATCTGTAGATGAGGACATACAACTGCGTTCAAAATATTTAGATTCTGGCATTAAATAACCCATAAAAGTGTTGATATGTATTTTAACAAAATCAAGTAACCAATCACTCAACAATTCTTCTCGCTTTCCTTTACAAAATTCTGTATGAGTTCCTGTAATTTCCACTCCGTGGCTGCTATCAACAACGTGTTATCTTCATATATAATGTTAATATCGTAGCCACCAGTAATGGAGGCAAGAAGGACATCTAATTATCACAGTATTACTTCACATTAAAGTTGAATAAGTACGGTCAGAATAACTTGTTGGGTCGACTGGAAGTTTTCATTTCAAGAGTCAGAAGACGAATGACCAAAATCAGTTTATTTTCGCATAGGCTCCCAGTGGTACTTCCAGTAGCGTTGAAAACATTCAAAATATAATACAAATTATTACTCGACCACTGACAGCGTTTCCCTCGCGTTTTCGAGGGACTTCTTTCTGAGCCCGTACCTGTTTCAAGGAGGCTATAAATATAGACTATAAAGCAAACAAGAAGCAGTTAGTGAATAGATTTCGCGTTGTCAACCCAACCGATTTACTAATACACTGAAATATTTCAAGCTTCTCTGATGTAGATTCAACAATTAATCCAAGATATGAACTTTTCCTTTTTCAAGGGTTTTATTAAACACACCTCAGTGTGGGTCTGGTATTTTCTGTATTCAAGGGTTTTATTTAAACACACCTCAATGTATGTTTTGTCTTTGAACTTGTTCATTTTCATGGTTTTATTAAACACACTTCAACGTGTCTCTGTATTTTTTCATTTTCAGAGGTTTATTTAGACGCACATGTTTATTATACTTTCTCTTTTCAAAGGGTTGTTATTAAACACACATAAATGTGTGTATATTATATTTCCCCTTCTAAATGTGTATATGTGAATTTACCTTTCTTTTCAAGGGTCTTATTATATTCACCACACGATGTATAAAATATCAAAATAAATTGTTATTTTTGATAAACATATCTTAATCTTTTTTCATTTTAAATTCACTTGCTTTGCTTCATCAATATGTTGTACATTGGGTTAAGATTGCTTTATTCCGGACAGCACCCGGAATAATTAGTAATCGCTTCCGCTATCTTATTCAAGTTAGCCCCAATAACCAAACACTTTCCGCGACCCATAAATCAACTAGAATTATAGATATAATTGACTGAACCCCCCAAAAAGAGACTGTTAATAGTGTTTCAGTTTCTCTATTCTCCTAGACAAGTTGCGGGCAAAGGCAGAAGTGGCCAGTCTGATTTACTGTTTAACCCATACTTGGGGGATTCATGGTTTTTATATTTTTGAACTGATTATTTGCTCGAATGTGAATGTAGCGAAGCTCGACAGGTACGCGAACCCGGTATTCCGCTAGAGCCGCTATCCATTAAACCACCCGCACATCCTTGCAATTTATGGATAAATAAATAATCAAACAATAACAGTGGCGGAGAAAGATAGTGAGAAGATAGTAACAACGACAATGTTGAAAAGCTTTTGAAAGGGTTTGTGAATTTTAACATGTACCGAATTTTAAAGGCAAAGTAGTTTTTAAGACGAAATACTTCACTGCAAACACGCAATACTTCCTTGGTTTCGACATTTTTTTTTAACTTAGTTAACTGATTTGTCATTGAAAAATCCCCACAAACGCCTATTTGCACGAGAATTTCGCACGCAGGTTTTAACACAGAGCAGAGCGACACGAGTTAAGCGAGTACATTTCGAAATCTGTTCTCCCAGGATAGTCTGTAGCATAGCTGAGATAAAGATACACTTGTCTCCGATCTATCATCTCTATAACACAAAAGAAGACAGTTGATGAGTTAACCCGTTTCCTATATATTCGACCACTAATGGTGTGGCATTTTGGGCCTAATTATCTGCGAAGAATTATTCCGAATTTGGAAAAAAGTCGACCAATAGAATTAATTCTATGGATCGACTTTTTCCAAATTCAACATATGACTTAAATAATATTTGCTACTTAAATACACACAATATGAGGAAGTGACTTGAGGCGACAGAGATGTGGTTCAACATAAGTATACTAAATATATCATGGACCGAGCATGTGAGCAACGATGAGGTCTTAGATAGGTTACAAACAAGGAGAAGGCTTATACTTAATATCAGAAAGAGTCGGCTGAAGTTTCTGGGACAAATAATGAGGAAGAAAGGCGTGGAGAATCTGATACTCACGGGTCAAATAGAGGGAAAGAGAGACAAGGAAAACCAGCGCGTCACATACCTGGCGAGCTCGAGCAGGTGGATGACAGAATGTGGTCTGGAGGAGGAAGCAGAGGGAAGGAGTTTGCTGAGAGTTGCAAGGGACAGAGGGATGGGGGAGAGCCATGATCGCCTACGTCCCGAAAGGACATGGACATGAAAAGAAAAGAAATACTGGGTGTAACAGTAACATTGTCCAAATCGTGTAACGGCATCATTGCCCATTCTATATGTTTATTTCTAAAAAAAAAAAAATCACTAAACTATTTGAGATTCTTTTATCCAGGTTTTCAGATAAGAGCCATCTTGATACTGTTTGTCGTACGAATCACTGAAAAAAAAACATTGAGTTATTTAGCTCGAAATAGAACAGGTTAAAATCTCACTGTCTTCCCAAGTGAGCAATGGTGAAAGGAATATGATCATTCAGGCCTTCAGTTATATTTAATCTTTTGAATTTGTAGGGGTCTGATGAATTGGATCGTAATTACGATTCCAATGTAATAAATTATAAACATACTATATTAATGTTTGAGCCTTTTATATTATATTATATTATATTATATTATGTTATATATATATATATATATATATATATATATATATATATATATATATATATATATATATATATATATTAATCATTTCACCCCAACCAAAGCTGTAAAGCCACTATAAAACCGGTTCTTACTGAGTGTGAACGAATAAGAACATTGTTAAGGAGCGAGAATAATAGAAGAAGAGTAATCGAGAAGACAGTAGATAACGACTGACATTGCATTTATATATATATATATATATATATATATATATATGTGTCTTTAAAAATAGAATATAGAATGCAGGCAAAGTTTTGAAGAAATTTGACAAATGGAATAACGTTTCATTGACACGAGCTTTGATTACGCGTTTCGCCTTCCTAGGCTTCATCAAATCCAGAAACGAAATAATCATATACATACATACACACACACACACACATATATATATATATATGTGTGTGTGTGTGTTTGTGTGCGTGCGCGCGCGCGTGTGTGTTTATATATTTTCTGTCACATAATTTTCTATGTGATGATAAGAAGACAAATAGGAAAAGCTACTATAACTATATTATAAGTGGCATCGGAAAGAGAGAGATTAAACCTTCGATACGGAAAGACATTTCTCTCATCGTAACCAGTTTGTTCGAATATTATTATACTTCATAACAAACAAGTCTTTTATATACAAGCCGGTGGACATTAATTTATCTGGCAAAACCGGTATTACACTCCAACGTGTATACTGTAAAATAGTGTTAAATGTTTTCTTTCTTGGACATGAAGTGTGTACAATCTGTCCGAATACTCCATATATCTGAGCGGCTATACATTTAGCCATTTTGAAGGTTGAAATATATTAACTGTTAGCAAGAAATAGTTTGTTGTATGTATGTATTTATACAATGTTTTCATTTTCGAATCACGGTCAAGACATTGTGCCCATATTCATAGTTGATATTGAGTTTGTTTCTTTTTTTTTTTCCTCCGTAGCTGTATAAAGCCACAGAAAAATCAAAATCGGAAGGACTATCTCCGCAAGTTCGGAGCAAAATGCCGACGGCTTAACCCCTCATCTGTAGTCGTTGCGAAAAAAAAATGGCTGTCACATATCCGCCTCACAAGTTATCTGTGAGCCAGCAATAAACCAATGAAAAGAATTTAAAAATCAGACATGAAATCGGTTTCGAATAAAGATGGTAAATCGAATCAAGTTTAGAAGAAGAAGAAGAAGAAGAAGTGATGACTTCTACTTCCATCTTATGTATAAATCAGTAAATAGTGATAACATTTCTGGACTACGACAAAATAGCACTCTAAACGAAATTTACAGGTGTATGAAAACTATGGCGCTTTTCAGGCACTGAAATAATGCATCTGCAAAATAAGGTCTAAAATAACATTTTTGTATAACAATATAAGGCTGCTTTGAAAGGCCAACATTCACAACTGTGTTTAACTCGTTTGTAAGTATGCCGGAAACTTTCTTCATGGATGGAATAAAAATGTGTAACACGAAATTTTGGCGATATTGAAAATTAAACATTTAATTATGAGGTGGTATAAATATACATCTGAATAAAATTTTGCTTACGCTATCTGTTTTATAGGATTATCACACATTACGTAAGAATCAAACAAGGTAAGCCTGAATGGAAATAAGTTTATTTCATTTGAATGTCAATTTAATTACTCTATTTTAAAGTCTCTTTCATAGTAATGGAGACCCATATAATTTTGAAACGAAATAAGCTTACATAATTTTGAAACGAAATAAGCTTAGTTAATTCGAATTGATAACAATTTTATTATTCTATATTTTATAAAACCTTGTTTTATAGGATTTGAGATTTTACATATCTAGTAATCATCGTAATTTTAAAGAGAAATATTTGAGAAAGTAATAACGTGTTACCAGAAAGAAAATAAAAACGAAAAAAAAAATGAATATTAAATATACTTAAATATTATTTATACAAATATGTAATCACATTTATTTTCAACAACTGCTGTCCAACTGGGAGGTAAATTTTTGATTCCACGCTTAAAGAAATCCGAATTTTTATTTTCCGGAAAAAAATGGAAAAATGCTTTTAACCTTTCTTTTGTTTCTGAGTTTTCTGCCACTTATAAAACTGATCGAAACATTTGTAAATCTATATGGAATAAATCAGGTGGGTATGAAGAATATGGAAGGTCTTCTCATCCAAAACATATTTTTGGGGGGCGGTGGGGGGTATTTGTGCAGCGTATTCACTTGCATTGCCATTGAGGAGAATAAAACCATTTTTGTTTGCCAAGGATATTATTCCCTGTAAATATTCGTTAACACGATCAAATTGATAATAAGCATCTGTAGTCATGGTTCGTCCACATACCACTAGCTCGTAATGGACGTCACTTTTCATATTCCGTTAGACTCAAAGCAAAGCATTTCTGTGGATGGAATCCTAGTTTTTGTGTTGGCAGTGGTTTCTCATTTTGTGATAACCAGTGTCTTTACTTTGGACATGCAAAACCCATTTTTCATCACCTCTAACAATGCTGTGCACAAATGAAATCTTGACATACCTACTTAACGTATTACTGTAAATGTTAAGATGTTATATATTGTTTATCAAGTGAAAGCTCAGGAGGAATCCAAATATCCCTATATGCAAGTTTTTTTAAACTCGCTTGAAATGTTCGGGGACAGTTGAACATAACACATTAAGATTTTGCGCCAAATCATGATGCTTTGACGTAGATTAAATTCAATAGATTCTTTCAAGGACTCTTCATTCGGAATCATCTGCCATCTGCTCGTTGTAGATATCGCAATCTCCTTTTATAAGCCTTTTAAACTATGGCTTTCATATAAGAGGGTATAAATGATTTCAAATGTTTCGGTAATCGTACTACACTTTCAAAATTTATACGGTAAGCTATGACGAATATTCATAATTCTACACGGGGTTAATCTCTGAGGTGAGCTATAAATGAAACTTTTATCAGATTTCTGTGATAAACTACTTTTAGACGTAGATTCATATAATTTCAACTTCAATTCTTCCTTGTTTGATTGGCTAATAATTTATAGCGGTGAGATACGCAACTACCTTCCGAATAATCAAATATATTTACTTCAGTATCTGTCTATATTTCTGAGATGAAGTATTATGTACATTATTTACATTATTCGGACTATTGTCCTCATCTTTGTCGCCATATTTATTATAACGTTTCGGCCTTTGTACGCTCCGGCCTTCCTCAGGTGGTTGGAAGGAATGTCGAACTGAACCCTTTATCTCAAGGACACATGGCACAGTGGATAAAGGCATTAGTTAGATCCAGTGACAGGACCCAAAGAGTGTCAGTTCAATACCCGGTTAAGGCAGTGGAGAACATTCAGAGGGGAATGAACAGAAGATAACTGACATCCATTAAACATGGCACGTGGAAATAGAACAGTCTACCCCAGTGGGCGAAATAAAGGGTTCAGTTCGATATTCCAACCACCTGATGGAGGCCGGAACGTACAACGGCCGAAACGTTGTAATAAATATGGCGACAAAGATGAGGACAATAGTCCGAATAATGTAAATAATTTACTTCATTTTGATACCATATTCTGTCTGTTCTAAATCTTTTTTCTAGGATTGAAGACCTTATCAATCGGCACACTAATTTTGAAAAGAAATAAGATTACTTTATTTTGATAACAGTTTAATTTCAAACTACTCCAATCAATACTGGAAAGATCGATAACAATTATCAAGCACGAGAAATATATTTTTTCGAAAAATTGTTTCACAGGAAAGAATTTATAAATGTCAAGCGAGAACAGTACTTACTGTTCGGTCAATGAATGCCAAATATCTCTTCATATGTAAACGGCTAATATAACTATTATCAACTGGTCTAAAAGCTTTCTAACAATCAACCTACGTTTATGTTACAGCATATAACGCTTGTTTCGAGCGAGGTTCGAATTGGTGTAGATAGTTGCGCCTATCGCCCGCATCACATGACGTCCCCGTCTTTTGAGCAGGAGTAGAGGTTTGTCCTTCGTTTTCTTGTTTAGGATTGGGTTTCGGATTCCTTCTAAAGTTTTATCATTCTCTGTCACACCTCGTAAACTCCTTGCGACTTAGAGGAATTATCGTCTTGCTCGTGGTGAAGTGATTTTTTTAAAAAAAGCGTAAAAGCTTCGTTGCTGCTGTAACATTCTTTACTTGAGACGGCGAAAAAGACGCGCGATTTTGACCTACTTGCTGAACTTCCTCCAATAAAAAAGTTCTTTCCTCTTATTTTACACCACGATGGCTTTGGTTTGACTTCAGAAACCGTTTGTTTTTGCTAAGACTGAGTGAAATAAACTGACTATTAATAACGAAAATGGCATTCTACCCGATTTGTTTTAGCTTTCTTTTAAGTAATTTTTTTTATTTATTCTAGAGTCAAAAATATAGATTTATCTAAAAGTGCTCAGAAATTCGATGGATTGGTTACTTCGCAAATTTTTCGCGTCCTGTCACAGATCAAGTGTCGGAACTGCAGGGAGATGAATTGGCTATTTCATGAAACCACGATACAGAACGCAATTAAATAGCCTACAAAACAATGCACTTGGCGTAGGTGTTAGCTGCATGTGTACTAAAGTGATTTATGCGAACAGTGATATATTAAGAAGGCATACCTAACGGGTTATGTAAAAGCATAAAGTTTATGTAGATAGCGACTATAAATTTATATTTATCGATCTCTAATGTAAACAGAAAAATACTGATTTAACAAAGTTAATATATTAGCAGGATTACCTAGCTTTGCCCGGATTTCTACATGTCGACAATGAATACAGTCGCGTGTGTTCCCTATAATTTGCGTCAGACGCTTTTCAAAAATTAAAGAAAAAAATTAGAAAACAGGAAACTATAATAAGCAAATTTGGCATCTCCATTTTTAAAAAAAAAATTTATAAGCAATAAAATACCTAATCTTTTAGAAATAGATTACTTACAATACATATATATTTTCCAAAAGCCTGCATTAATTTTAAAAAACACTTTTAAAAGAGGTAATTTTGTATTTTGTAAAGTAAAAGATAACATTTCAGTAATTACTGTGTATTTGCTTTTATTTTACTGTCTTTGTCCAGTATCCTCTTACTACCAAGTTAATAGTAAGAAGAGAGTGACTGTGAGAGGAAATCTAAGAGAAAAACCTGAATGATGAATGTGTGGTTCCAAAAGTTATGCACATTGGGGGTTCTGTAATAATGTATGATTATTTACATCGACACTTATAACAGAGGCGATTTCGGAATACACACTATTGCCAGAAAAAGGAGTATTTTGCTCAAAATTGTCATGTGACGACTTTATTGATCTGCCCTATGTCCCGTTTTCATCCTTCGGTCAAGTCGGCTAAATTTCCCCCCAGAGCTCAGTCATGTTGGTGGGCGTAGCGCGAATACAGGCAATACAGGCTGCATTCATATTCCGGGTCTAACAGAAATATTGTCCATTTGTTAGATTAAGATTTAAACTATTGTATCTTAGAAATGATTAAAGATATCTTACTGGAATTCTCCGAGGTTTGTCTAACATTATTGGACTCTACTTTGAGCAATAAGAATGGATCTATTATCCACATATTTCCACGGCTAGGATCTTCTTCCTTTGGGTAATAAAAACCAAAAAAATTCCGTCAATGACTTAACAGAAGAATCGGGATGAAAAAAAAATCGGGATGAAAAAAAAAGTAATTGATATGTTCATCATTAAATAATAACTACTAAGGATCGGCATCTCATGAAGGATTGAAATAAAGTTCATATATATATATATATATATATATATATATATATATGTATGTATTCCAGGATCATTTTCCAAATTATTCAAGATTATCTTCGCCCTCTTTAAACTTCTAACTTTCTGTCCTGGAGTAGGAAACTGCCTCACACGTTTCAGGTACGATTTCATTTTCAAGTCTTTTTTTTTCCACTGCTCTTTGGACTGTCATAGCTGAAACTCCTCTCTCACATGCCACACGTCTTATAACTTGTTGGATCTTTTCTAATTTATCTCTTTAAATCTAAATTGAAATGATGATCCCTATTCCAGTTGTGACCTTCTGATCCAGTTTCACTCTCTATTGTTCCATCTTTTTAAAACTTATTCACGGTTAGTTGATGGTTCTTGAATGGACTTTGAAGATGGAAGCCAGAGTATGAATGTTGGTACCATTACCATTTTCCCACTCGCCATTAGTCATTTGAGAAAAGAGTATAGCTGACACAAAATGATTTTCACCTGCTATTTTTCTGTCTGAATAGCTCAAAATGTTTTTAACTGATTCCTAAGTCTAATGGTGACAAGATGGCTAAACGTCCTATCTGAAAACCTGGATAAGAGGGACGCAGCTAGTTTAGGGTTTTTTTTTTTTTAGATATTAAACAGTTTGTACACGGGGAAAATTATGATGTTACACGATTTGGACAATTCTGATGTTAGACTTGGCATACATACATACATACATACATACATACATATATATATATATATATATATATATATATATATATATATGATAAAATATATATATTTTATGGTGTAATATGTGTATGGGTTACAGTGATAAATATCAGAATGCGTGTGTATTTGTATGTCTGTGTGTTTGTGAATGTATGTATGTATGTTTGAGTGCATACGTGTGCGGGTGCTTGTATGTGTGTATTGTATCTGTTAGTTGTGTACCAGGTTGATTTCCAGTTGATTTTATGACATGTTAAATTTTGTTGTTTTAATGCAGAATTTTCTTAAATAGATCTATCTATCTATCTATCTATCTATCTAGCTAGCTATCAGTGTCAGTTTATATTCATCTATCTGTGTTGGTTCATATCTATCTGTCTGGCTATTATCTTCCTATTTCTCTCTCTAATATATATATATATATATATATATATATATATATATATATATATATATATATATATATATACGTGTTTGTGTGAAACAGTACATATCTATCTATCTAACGATATATATGTATATATATGTGTTTGTGTGTCAGTTCATATCTATATATCTATCTATGTATCTCTTCCTATCTATGTATCTATGTAAGCATGTATGTATGTATCTATCTACATATGTGTATGTCATTTTATATCTATCTATCTATCTATCTATCTATCTATCTATCTATCTATCTATCTATCTAGGTATCTAGCTCTCTCTCTCTTTCTGTCTTTCTGTCTGTCTGTCTGTCTGTCTCTCTTTATATATATATATATATGTATATATATGTATGTATATATATATATATATATATATATATATATATTTGGGAAAACAAATATTCGTACATATACAAATTTTTAATTCATTATATTCACAATTAATGAATAAATATATTTTCATATAATTAACTGTACACAGATGCATAATAACTAAATATGCATAGAAAACAGAAAAATTGCTTTAATAGAAATAAATCCCACTTATATATTTTAATGTGCGAAAAATGTATTCGTACAATAAAAAAATGTTATATTTTA
This sequence comes from Acanthosepion esculentum, assembly GCA_964036315.1. Lineage (NCBI taxonomy): Eukaryota > Metazoa > Mollusca > Cephalopoda > Sepiida > Sepiidae > Acanthosepion > Acanthosepion esculentum. Next base: position 93,953,636 of record OZ038485.1, on the reverse strand, counting down.
AATTTTTTAAATTGCTTTAATACTCTAGAGTATTGAAGTGAAATATTCTAGTATGTTGCAATAATGTTATCAGTCGTTATTTTTAGCCTAAAAATACAACAGAACATTCTGAAATTTATATTTGTTCAAGAAGGTTTTCATCATGGCAAGAGGTAAATAACTGACAAATTCGCAAAAAAGAACTGATTGTTAAGCTCTGGAAAGAAGGTAAAAGTTACAGGGAAATCTCAGACAACCCTAATATTCCATTTACTACATTAGTTCATTCATTTCAATGTATAAAAAACACAAAACTGTTGAAAACCAAAGAAGAACTGGTGCTCCACAGAAGATTTATGCCAGATTTTCGAGGAAATCATTAATTTTAAAATCATTAATTTCATGTCAAATTAAACAAAATCCAGTGGTTACTCGGCAAGAGCTGCAGGATGATTTGCTTTCATCAGGAATCTGTGCCACTAAATGGACAATAAGCAATGAAACTCATAGGAACAATCTTAAGTCACACTCTCCTCAGAAAACTCCACTGCTATTTAAAAGACACGGAAATGCTAGGTTTAAATTCGTTTGTGATCATAAGTATAAGGAAAAGTAGTATTGGAAAAGAGTATTACGGACAGACGAAACCAAAATTGAGTTGCTTGGGCGTCATTCTAGAAATCATGTATGGAGGAAAGATGGCGATGCCTTCAAACAAAAGAACACAGTTCCAACAGTGAAATTTGGTGGTGGCAGCATCATGGTTTGAGAATGGTTTTCTGCAAAAGGTTCTGCAACATATCAGTAATAAATGGTAGAATTAATGCCGCAGCATATCAAAATATTTCGAAAGCAAATTTAATGATTTGGGTTGAAAATCTTGAAGTCTCTCCTGATTGGTTCTCCCCAGAAGATAATGATCCTAAGCACATTGCAAAGTCTACGAAGTAATGGCTTACTGAAAATAATATAAATATCCTGAACAGTATTTACATTAGTCGGACTATTGTCCTCATCTTTGTCACCATATTTGTCACAACGTTTCGGCCGTTGTACGCTCCGGCCTTCTTCAGGTTGTTGGAATTTCGAACCGAACCCTTTATTTCGATCACTGGGGTAGACTGTTCTAGTTCCACGAGCCATGTTTGATGGATGTCAGTTATCAGTTATCTCCTGCTAATTTTCCCTCTGAAAGTTCTCCACTGCCTGAACCGGGTATTGAACTCACACTCTTTGGGTCTGTCACTGGATCTAACCAACGCCTTTATCCACTGTACCATGTATCCTTGAGGACACATGGTACAGTGGATAAAGCATGGTACGGTTCAGGCAGTGGAGAACTTTCAGAGGGAAAATTAGCAGGAGATAACTGATAACTGACATCCATCAAACATGGCTCGTGGAACTAGAACAGTCTACCCCAGTGATCGAAATAAAGGGTTCGAATCGAAATTCCAACCACCTGAAGAAGGCCGGAGCATACAACGGCCGAAACGTTGTGACAAATATGGCGACAAAGATGAGGACAATAGTCCGACTAATGTAAATACTGTACATAATACCTCATCTCAGAAATATAGACAAATATCCTGAAATAGCCAAGTCAGTCCACAGATTTAAACTGAATCGAGATTCCGTGGTTTGAAAATTCAAATCCAATCGAGAGCTCCAACAAATATCTGAAGACCATATGCGAAGAAGAAAGGAGCAAAATACCAAATATAATTTGCAGATCATAAATTGAGAAAAGCAATAAGTAGTTGGTTGCTGTAGAAGTGAATAATAGCTATTCTACAAAGTATTAAATGAAGAATATGTACTTTTTGTGTTGTATGAATACTTTTTTCACCCATTACAATGGATAAATGGGATTTATTTCTATTAAATCAATTTTTCAAATTTTCTATGCATATTTACTTATTATGCATCGTTGTACAGTTAATTATATGAAAAGTATGTTTATTTATTAGTTCATATCCATCTGTCAGTTTATATCTATCTATCTATCTATCTATCTATCTCTATATGTATATATCTGTGAGTTCATATCTATCAATCTCTCACTCTCTTTTTCTCTATATATTTGCCTGTCAGTTCATATCTATCGATCTATATATATGTGTCAGTTCATATCTATCTATCTATCTATCTATCTATCTATCTATCTATCTATCTATCTATCTATCTATAAATGTGTATGTGTCAGTTCATCTCTCTCTATCTCTCTATCTATCTATCTATATATATATATATATATATATCAGTTCATATGTGTGTGTCATTTCATATCTGTCTCTCTCTATGTGTTTGTGTGCGTGTGGGTGTGAGTTTATATCTATCTATATGTATATCTTTCTATCTGTCTGTCTGTCTCTCTCTCTCTCTCTCTCTCTATATATATATATATATATGTATATATATACTTGTGTGTGTGTTTGACTTATAGGAGAAAAAGTAATAATGAATTAATAATTTTAATGTCAGTCATTCTAGATTAATTATCATCAAGAAACTTTCATTAGATTTTTGTATATGTTGCTGGGTTGATTGATTTTTAAGACGTGTCGACCCTTGCTGGGTTATTTAATGTCGAAATTGTTTTTTTTATTACATTTGAGTCTATAACAATTTATTTGACTTGGAAACAGATATATATAGGTCGTTTATTGTAGAGTAAATAAGTATTTATTTAGTTCGTTGATAGGTAAATACTGGTCGTTTATGTTTGAGTCTATAAACAATTACTTAGTTCCTTGATGGGCGAATATAGGTCGTTTATATTTCAGTCTGCAAATATCTACTTGTGCTGGGAGGATAAGTAAGTATTAGATGCTTCTCTTGAGTCTATAGAAATTTATGTATTTCAAGTAAATAAAGGTGGTTTATATTTGAATCTATAAGAATTTACTTGGTTCGAGGATAGGCAGATACTTGGTTCGGGTGTTCGCAGTCTTGACTTTCGTGTCTCGATAGAGTTCAAAAGCGTCTCTTTGCGCCTGACAAATTCTTTTCCGCCCTACAACCCTTTCTCACAGACGAAACGATGTAAGCCTCTCGCTGCTCTATCGCTATTTCTATGGAAAGTTATCAGACGAACTATATTCCTTTGTTTCAGCAGTTCTTCACGGCCATGACCCGTCATGCTATGCACATTGTAGCGATACACCTTCATTACCATTCATTACCTTCGCGTAACATGAACAGGGTCCGAATTCGACCATGACCCGGTTTCGAATCTCACCATGGTCAATTTGTCAGGAAGGTGATTTCTTGGTATTATCAGTCTGGAAAGTGCGTAAAAAACCCGGGTTGATCCAAGCCTTGTGAGTGAACTTACGTAGACGGAACTTTAAGGAACCGTCGGCGGTTATCGTAGCACGAAATCACAAAGTCATCGTGACCGATGGTTTGAGCGTGCTCGCCTTGTTCAGACTGCTGATCATGCTAGATAACGCGCTATCTCCCAGAAGCTATAACTAAGGTCCGCTCAGCATAGTTGCAGTATAAGCCACAGGTGGGCTCCGTGGATGTTGAACAGATAGAAATGTGCCTGAGCTTGGATCTACAATGGGGATTAGCTAACCGTTCCTAGTAGATTGGCATTCTCGGATTCGAGTAGCTGCGCCATTTACTATTTTCCAATACCTTCGCCTTCCATTTGTGAGATGTAACTTCTACGCTCTTTCTTCCTGCAAGCCGTTGCTCTGTTCAACCGACTCCGAAGTGGGTGTTTACCTGATCACTATAATCTAAACCTTTTCAAGTTAGTCAAGGACTAACAGTTATCTTCCCCACATGACTCGCAGACAACGTGAATTGAAAAAAAAAGAAGAAAAAACTAAAAAAAACAGTCGTTTCCTGAGTAGATAAATATCGGTCGCTTATGTGTGAGATTTTAAGCATTTACTTATCTCTTTCGAAGGTAAATATTTCTTGTTTTTATATGCGTTTGTACGTATGTTCGCGGCAGAGAAAATGGTTAACATTCGTCGTATAGGTTTGAATTTATAAGTATTTGCCTGGTTCAAGCGTAGGGATATAATCCTGGTTTCTATTCGTTCCGATTGGAATTTATTGTTTTTGTGGGATAGCTAAGTATTGACCGTTTATATTTGAGTATTTTTAAAATCATTTCACACCATGCAAGGCAATAAAGCCGCGAAGACACAAGGGGTTACTGAGTGGGAAAGAATAAGAAAAAAGCGAAACTTTATCAAGGAGAGCGAAAAATAGAAAAGCCATGAAGTAAACGGAAGTAAACTATTGACATTGCATTTACATTTTGGAAGATAGAAATTGGCTAGATAGTATGGAACCGGAAGTAGCACTGGCTGCTCGGTCAATGAACGTCTGTTATATTCATATAATCATATTGTTAATCTCTTTCTCCACCTACATCAGAATACACTACTCAAACGACTGAAGAATTTCAATCAGTGTGCGTTTTTAAGGACCAACAAACCATCAGGGGAAAGAGCGAATATATACACACACACACACACACATATATATATATATATATATATATATATATATATATATATATAATTTATATATATAATTTATTCGAAAATTATATATATAATTCGAAGATTATACATATAATTATAGGTATAATTAAAAAAATTATATATATAATTATATATATATATATAATTTATTTGAAAAATATAACATAAATATGTTATAAAATCACTACAAAAATAGCCATTTTGTTTCAATACTTCTGGTGTCTTATTAACTGATGGTGCTGAATGTAGAATAAAGGTTTTAAAAGGCTCAAATCGACCAAACATCCCTCGCTAGGGGAAACGCAATTACATATGCTGCAATGACCAATCAAAATACAAGTATATGAGAATTCCAAAAACTTGACAACGAACCTTAGTTATAATAATTAATGTCTTAATGTTAGGGAGCGTAGGAGACTCTGATTGACCTTGAACTTGAAGAAATGAAGCTGATAGTTGTCAGGAAAGTATTATCACGGGAGCTTCTTCCACAAATAACAGTTGTGAGGCAGATGCTCTCTGGGTGGAACTTGCTCTGTTTCGAAGGGAATGCGGGGACCACGGCCATATTACGTTGTAACACCGGTTCTCGTACGATCACCAAAGTTTAGTAACGTCCAGTCTGGTCGGTATCTAGATGGGCGACCTCTTCGGGATACCAGGGCCAGTAAGTTTGGATGTGCCGGTGGTGTATTTGATAACGGATGGGAAATCAGAGAGCCGAGATCCAATTCCAGTTGGCTTTGTTACAAGGTTTCGGCAGTGGGATAAGTCACATGGCGGAAGGCCGTCTAATCGCTTTTCAATCTTATATATCTACATAAAAGAATCTGCCTGTGAACATTATTATAGTAACACTTTCAGTGTATTACTATAATAAACCTTTCAGTATATATCTATAATAAACCTTTCAGTGTATTTCTATAATAAACCTTTCAGTGTATTTCTATAATAAACATTTCAGTGTATTTCTATAATAAACCTTTCAGTATATATCTATAATAAACCTTTCAGTGTATTTCTATAATAAACATTTCAGTGTATTCCTATAATAAACCTTTCAGTATATATCTATAATAAACATTTCAGTGTATTTCTATAATAAACATTTCAGTGTATTTCTATAATAAACATTTCAGTGTATTCCTATAATAAACCTTTCAGTATATATCTATAATAAACATTTCAGTGTATTTCTATAATAAACATTTCAGTGTATTTCTATAATAAACCTTTCAGTATATACCTATAATAAACATTTCAGTGTATTCCTATAATAAACATTTCAGTGTATTCCTATAATAAACCTTTCAGTATATACCTATAATAAACCTTTCAGTGTATTTCTATAATAAACATTTCAGTGTATTTCTATAATAAACCTTTCAGTATATACCTATAATAAACATTTCAGTGTATTTCTATAATAAACATTTCAGTGTATTTCTATAATAAACGTTTCAGTATATATCTATAATAAACCTTTCTGTATATATCTATAATAAACCTTTCAGTATATATCTATAATAAACATTTCAGTGTATTTCTATAATATTTAGCGTATCACTTTTTTTTTATCATTTTTATCATCAAATGTTGCAGTATTCGCTAACCATTAACACTTCACTACAATCAAAATGAATGCCGAAACTTTATGAAACAAATCTGGGTTAAAAAAAAATATATAAAAAAATTGGCTCGTTCACTGAAACTCTCTAGATTGACAAAATCGAACAAACCCGCAGACATACACAAAATTACATCCAGTAATTAGACACACATACATATTTACTAACGTAAAAAAAATATGAGCACGTGATAGGTGCCCAACCAATGAAAAGAAACAGCATAGAATCCAAAACCTCAAAACATCACTGCATTTTACCGAAATTATAAAATAATTCTGAGGAAGCTAAAATAATTATAGCTAAATATAACAAATCTATAAAGCTTTTCGTTTTTCTTCCTTATTTAATAATTCTGTCGTATCTAATACATAGTTTAAATTAGTCGGATTTCGATCCTAGCTAGAGGCAACCGGACGTCTAGCCACACTGATGAGCTGTGAAACAGCGAAACAGTCTCTCTGTGGATGACAAAAATATTAGCTCCTGAAAAATTAATTTCGGTTGAGCCCTCTGGTTTGAGGTGTGAATTTGTAAACAATGACTATTTAAGCTAATACTGCACGACTCTTCGTCAGAATTGAGTCACTCTCAGTCACTGTGTGTTTATCCGAATCTAAAAATAAACACGCTAAAATTCACCTTCATCCCGTACCGTAAGCTGACGGCTTAGTGGGAGAAGTTCGGACTGACGCAAATTCAGTCGGGTTTCGATCCTAGCTAGAGGCAACCGGACATCTAGCCACACTGATGAGCTGCGAAACAGTCTATCTGTGGATGACAAATATATATATAATATAGAAAAAACAATTGAAAAGTTGCAAATTAAAAAATTGAATGTTTTTTTTGAGAAAGTATTTATTTATATATTTATATATATATATATATATATATTTGATATTTCAGATCGGCCCCGATCTTTCATCAGAAATGACTGTTTTCAGAAGTTTGTTTACATTAAGTAGCGTCCGTCGCGAGACGCGGACGTTACGTGATATGGAATGCAACTGTGTTTGAATATTTCTAACGTAAATCTAACTGTCGTAATATTTTAGATGTTGTTTAAAAATTTTTTTAACTATATGTAAAAAAATGTTTTGTTTAACTATTGAAATATTTATAAAGATTTAAAATACCCAAGTCTTTATTTAACCCTAGTTTATATGTATTTAATTTTAAAATCCAGTATTTTTCTTTTTTTCTGCGTGTGTATGTGGAACTGAAATCAGAATCTATCAATACACATTTACAGTTTTCTAATGAGTGTCCTGGTTGATTAAAATGTTCAGCTATGGGGAAATAAGGATTGTTTGTATATAGACATATATATATGAAAAATAATTGAAAGTGCAACTGAAGTCTTTAAGAATATTTATTTATTAAATTTACAGTTTCACAGTTCTATGGTTTTCAAAGATTATACTGAGATGGAAAGATTGTGACTATGCCATTATAAATCCTACAGAACTGTGAACCCGGTAAAGTTACTCTAAATAAATAGTCTCAAAGACGGCATTTACATATATATATATATATATATATATATATATATATATATATATATATATATATATATATATATACTAATTAATTCTGCTATTTTTATTTTTGTTCTTTGATTTTCACTGTTTAATTATTTTCCATGGACATTCGACTTATACACTAACATACAAGTAATATTTACGGTTTTTCCATTGGGCTTGGAATTGGTTAAATTCTTGGAGCTTCGAAGGGACGTGTTGTCTCTCCCTGACTTCGGAACGCCATAAATTATACTGATGTTTGTTTATCTTCTCGAATACAGTGACCTCCCCCCCACCAAAAAAAAATCAACCAACACAAGAGTAAAAATACTAGTATTTAATTCTTTTTCTTCATATCTCATTCTTTGATGAAGATTTAATAAAAGAGAAACATATTAGTTTGATAAGCGTTTCCTATTTCTTCTTTATATTGTCACACACACATACACACAGACGTATATATATATATATATATATATATATATATATATATATATATATATATATATATATATATATATATATAAGAGTGTTTTCTAAATATTTTTACAAACACTGGGCGGGTTCCTTACATCAAAAGAAGGACCAAATTCACTAGAAACATATGTCCGCAAATCGTTCGTTTTCGAGTTTTTAAGATTAAAGAAAGTTTACAGTAGATAGCGCTATGCTGTCATGATTTTGCATTTGTTATTCCTGTACATTTATGGCTAGTCTGTTTTCAACGTTTACCGTGTATAGTACTGAGTTAAGTGAGAAGTGTCTTCTATTTAACAATTGCAGGATATTCATATCGTGAGCAGGCAGATATGATTTTTGCATACGGCCGCGCGAAAACTAATGGACGCGAGGCTACACGGCTGCATCAGATTATGTTTTAATACTGACTGCAGCCGTGTTATCCAACCTTTGCTACTGTTTATCGTCGCGTTGTAGAGACAGGATCCATAGCACCACAAACTCTGTATCGTGTAAAACCGAGATCCGCTCGTACGCCTGACCACGAAGAACACATTCTACAGGCTGTTGGTGACGAGCCAGGTATCAGTACACGTCAAGTGACCCTCGTATGTCGTACATCTCATAATACCGCATGGAGGGTACTTCAATGGCAGCTCCTGTATTCGGTTCATTTGTTTGTTTGTTTGGGGTTTTATGGCATATCAACCACCATGGGTCACCCAATGCCAGATCCAGCACTTACCAAATATATCAAAAACGTATAGCTGGCAACATCATTGTTTCAAAAACATATCCCTGGCAACATCATTACTTCAAAAACGTATAGCTGGCAACATCATTGTTTCAAAAACATATCCCTGGCAACATCATTACTTCAAAAACGTATAGCTGGCAACATCATTGTTTCAAAAACGTATAGTTGGCAACATCATTGTTTCAAAAACGTATAGCTAGCAACTGTTTCAAAAACGTATAACTAGCAACTGTTTCAAAAAAGTATAGCTGGCAACATCATTGTTTCAAAAACGTATAGCTGGCAACTGTTTCAAAAACGTATAGCTCGCAACATCATTGTTTCAAAAACGTATAGCTGGCAACTGTTTCAAAAAAGTATAGCTGGCAACATCATTGTTTCAAAAACGTATAGCTGCCAACTGTTTCAAAAACGTATAGCTCGCAACATCATTGTTTCAAAAACGTATAGCTGGCAACTGTTTCAAAAACGTATAGCTGGAAACATCATTGTTTCAAAAACGTATAGTTGGCAACATCATTGTTTCAAAAACGTATAGCTGGCAACATCATTGTTTAAATTTTTTTTTCTTCGGTTCATTTGTGATATATGCAGGGTCTTTCGCCCTCTGATAACTTGCACGAGTGAACTTTTATCGATGGTATTTTGCATAAACTGCTGATCCGTTGTTCTGTCTTATTTACAGATGAGGCAACATTTAGAAGAGATGGAATAACAAATTTACACAACCAACATTTGTGTGTGGATTGGAATTTCCATGGTACAATACAGGCTAGACACAAGCATCAGTTTACGATTAATGTGTGGGCTGTAATTGTAAGTGGCTTTCTGGTAGGCCTATATGTTTCCCCAGACCATCTTACAGGAGCTGTATATCGAATACATTTCCAGACCTGTAAGAAAATGTACCCCGCTAATACGAGGACCTATGTCGTTCATGCATGATGGGACTCCAGCACATGTTTGTCACATTCTTCGCGATGCACTGACTGACAGCTACCCTGAAAGATGGCTAGGTAGGGGAGGGCCGGTTTCATCCCATGCACGTTAATCCGACATCAATCCTAAAATAATTGGTTTAAGCAGCAGACATTAATAATGCAGACACGCTTCATCAAAGTATCATGGTGACCTGCGAAATCATTTGACACTGTGTGGGATTATTTGAAAGGGTTCGCCAGTCAATGATCCGACGGGTGCGTTCGTGTGAAGAATCAAGCGGGGTACGTTTTGGGCATTTGTTATGATTTCCTATGTTGAGGTACAACGGTGGCCTTTTGGAAATATGTTTATATAAACATTTTATCTTGTTTTGTTGTCAGGAACTCACCCTCGATGTTTGTGAAAGGATTTTATAATTTAATCTTGGATTGTACATTTAACATCGTCTACCATAGACTTTAACTTAAAAACGAAGGATTTGCGCACATATGTTTGTACGTATTGTTTTGGTTATTTTGGTGTGAGGAACCCGACACAATATATATATATATATATATATATTACTCTAAATATATATATATATATATATATATATATATACACTAGAAACATCGGACAACAGTTTTATAGATAAGGACCACATCATTCAATGGATTAACAGTGTTTTAATGCATACATTATGTTCTACTAGAGAAGTGATTTCGCGACTAATCGCATTAATATTGATGATTGATTCTCTGTATGGTTACTTCCTTATATATAATATATATGCTGACTAATATAATATATTTATAAAAAACAATTGATCCGCAGTACGTAATTCCTGAGAAAAAAAAAACTACCAAGACACATCACTATATTAATTGGACTATATATATTTAGTTCATGACATGTTAACTGAAAAACACTTGTAAAAAAAAGAATTCGTGGATTTACCATATTACAAAATTCATATAAAAAAATTCTCACTTGAAAATTTGAACTTTAGCGTTGCCACTTGCACGTTCCCAGATTGTACAACCGTCAATAAATAGCACGTTCTTAAAAAGACATCTTTCGGTCTACAAATAATTATTTCGTCTTCAAGTTTTAACTTTAAAGGAAAAAAAAATACAGCCTGATGATGAAGACATGGATCTTCAAAAGTACTTGCTTAAATTAAAAAATATACACTAGAAACATCGCACAACAGTTTTATAGATGAGGATCACATCATTCAATGGATTAACAGTATTTTAATGCATACATTATGTTTTACTAGCGAAGTCATTTCGCCATTAATCGCATTAATATTGCTGATTGATTCTATGTATGGTTATTTCTTTATATATATATATATATATATATATATATATATATATATATATATATATATGAACAGTGACGTGATCGTACGTAATTTTCGTAAAACCGTGAATTGTGCCGGTGAAATCATCTTAATACTAAAAAAGAAGACTTAAAGAACATTTCGGTCAATCCTTCTTCAGAAATCAATGGAAACAATTTTTCTTTTTATTGGTCCTAACAAGAAGGAAGAAAAATTCTTTTGGGTGAATACTAATCGTTTTCCACCATTTCCATTTTTGATGCTTCTTCAGGTTTGTGAACAATTTTATTCCTTTTATTTATACAAATTGAAGACAATTTCTATCTTTTAATCGTGCTCAGTTAGACCCTTAGAACTATTCGCTGTTCTTCTTAGGATTAAAAAGAAATGAAAATGGTTTCGCCAACGATTAACAGAGGAGAGTTGCCCCTTAGAAGAAATGAGATTAATCATAGAAAATTGTTGTTGTTGTTGTTATTATTATTATTATTATTATTATTATTTTTCTATTTTTTTTTTTTGACAATATATATCATACCTTGAAATTAAATTTGTCATTTTTCTCTAAAAATGGGGTTGTTGGTCATTTTTCTACAAAATGTATTCTTGCTCATTTTGCTATAAAAAACTATTGTTGGTCATATTCCTATACAAAATATTGTTGGCCATTTTACTATAAAAATGTATTATCGGTCATTTTGGTATAAAATGAATTGTTGGTCATTTTGATATAAAAAAAGCTATTGCTGATAATTTTTCTATATAAAGTCTTGTTGATCATTTAACTATAAAAATGTATTGTTGGTTTGTTTCGCTATAAAATATATTGTTGGTCATTTTACTGTAATAATGTGTTGTTGGTCATTTTCCTATAAAATATATTGTTAGTCATTTTAATATTAAAATGTGTTGGTCATTTTCATATGAAATGTATTGTTAGTCATTTTGGTATAAAAATTTATTGTTAGTTAAAATAAATTGTTAGACCAAATAAAATGTATTGCTGGCAATTTCGCTACAAAAATCTATTGCAGGCATTTTACTCTAAAAATCTATTTTTAAACTTTCCTAGTGTTTTAATTTTTGTTTACGGTGGGGGGGGGGTACATTCATTGCCCATATCTGGGACCCTAATAAGTGTTACCACCCCTGTCAGGGTAGACCTGGGAACAAGAGCAGTTAAGAGATTTTCCCACGTTCCTCAAATGCTCTAATCTCCCGGTCAATCGCCTTGCTGCATGATGCAGTTTATCGTCATATCCAGTACCAGTGTAACCCGGATATAAGAGACCCGGATATAAGAGCGATTTTTATCTGGTCCCAAATTAGAGCCATACTTACCTAAACAAAATAGACCAAACCCGGATATAAGAGAAACCCGGATATAAGATACTTCTTCTCCGGTCCCGACAACTCTCTTATATCCGGGTTACACTGTATATAGAAATGGGGAAATATAACAAGGATAAAATGGAAAAGATCTGGAAAGTAAGCGTGTTGAAAGGAACAAAGAAATGAAAGAGAAATGGCGAAGAAAAAGAAAGGAAATAGAAAAAGGAAAAATGTAAGTTAAACAAAGAAGGAATAAAAGAATGAAATATAGAAAGAAATATATACAATCAACGAAAGAAATCTCGAAGAAGAAACGGTCGAATGAAAAAGGAAAAAAAAAATAAGGAAGAAAACGACAAAAGAAATAAAAAAGGAATGAGTAATAAATAATCTAAAAAAATGAAAAACATGGCGTCAAAGGAGAAGAAAATAATGATTCATACCAAAGAAAAATAAATGCAGAACAACATAAAAGTGTAAAGAAAAAATGGCGGTGTTAATGACACAGAGGCGGCAGAAAAATGCCGGCTGTGTTCTTTATGCTAGGTTGCAAAATGGATCAAGTTAATTGGGCAGTCATTTTATGATTCGTTTCCTACGAGTCTCTTTATTATAAACAAACCATCAATTGCGACCTGGCCATTATAACTCACTACCCATATTTCACTAGATAAACCTGATACTTGTAAATTTAAAATAATGTTTTTTTTAAAAAGGTGATATTAGTTAATAATAGTAATTGCATTGCCACGCGCTTTTAATTTCTATTACGAATTAAATGAAAACATTTTTAAAAAAGATGTCTTCAAAAAAAGAAAATTACATTCCCCAAAAATATCTATTTTTCAACATAAGGGTAAATACTTAAATGCCCTTCACAGAGGGAAAGGATCTGAGGAAGAAGTATCAAAGAGGAGCCACGGTGGAGTAATTTAATATCGTCTAGGATTGACAAATCGGAGAGCCGACTTCGAATTCGAGTCGGATCCATTACATTCACTTACATGCTAATACCCTTCTTCTCCCCCAGCTCTCGGTAAATAGCAGGACAGACTGGGTTTTATAACCTACTATGGCAACCGGTGTGGGAGAATTAAACCGTCCTGGAGAGGGTTGCGTTCCGTCAGGTTATCTTGCCCAGTAAAAAGTACTTCTACTGTTTCTGGAGTACACATGGTGCCCGTACAACTATATGGATTACCGGATAATAAAAATTAAAGATTATCTAATTGATTGATTCGTTTTTTCGGATTATCAACCCTTTGCCGTTTATTTAAAGCCAGGAAATATTTTTACCAGATTTTAAGAAATTTCTTCTTATTATAATACTGACTTAGTGATACAAGTCTTACTCTATAAACCCATAGCTGGCAAGGGGAGAAGAGGTGGATTCACAGGGTATTGAAACTCGGTTCTTCGATTAACAATCCCGATCCATTATCTCTTACACCACCTGCACATCCAAGGTTACAGACCCTGGTTTTCCTGGGCAGTCACCCATCTAGGTACCCATCTAGGTACCTATAAGGGCTCGACTTCAGTGAGCTTTCGGGAACCGGTGATTCAACGTGATGTCGTCATTAAGCCAAAGATTATCCCATGATATATATCTCCTCCTATGTGCCGCTTCCCTTCCAGACAGAGGCGATTATATCTCTCCACAACGTCCGGTCTTTTGTGGCTCGTCGCAGTTTTTCTCCCTTTGTTAAGGTTCTGTCCCCGTTCTGCATTGCATTTATACCAGCTCGTCAGGCAAATAGCTCGCTGCTTTCCCATACTTCTCTTGCTCTCAGTATACCCCGTGAGCGTTAAGATATCCAAGCCGTCCTTCCTCATTATGTGTCCAAGGAATTTCAGCTATCATTTTCTGTGCTTTCTGTTGCCAGCTTATTTAAGATTTCCTTGTTGATTACTCGCTCCGTCCACAGAATTTTCTGTATTCTTCAATGTTTGCCTATCGCCCGGTTCACACTCCTCGCCATTCGTTTGAACAGGATTAGAGGTTTGTCCTATATTTTCTTGTTTAGGATTGGGTTTCCGGTTCCTTCTTTAGTCTTATCATTCTCTTTCACACCCAGTAGACTCTTGCATCTTAGTTGCATTATCGCCTTTTCTTGGGGTGAATTGATAAAAAAACAAAATTTTAAACCACACCCCTGCTTCGTCTATTTCTTTTTTCATCCGTAGGGTGATTATCGAATATTGACTCCCGCGAGATTCGTTCCTTGGTTAACTTGATCAAGGCAAGGGTAGAGATTTTATTGGGAAATGTGAGTTCATAAGCAGGACTGACGTTGAGAAAATATCGTTAAGTTTTCAAATTTTCAACTGGAGAATGCTATGAAATATTGTAAAAATGTATGCAAAGGTAAAACTATGTGAGATGTTGCAAACATAACACTGTCACCAATGGGGAGGTGTGACGAGAATGGCAAATATTGCGAACAAAATCTTTGGCAAAATTAAACTCTGTGGACATATAAATAAGCGCTGCATAGCAACTTGGAATTTTACGCACTGAGTTACCATGACACTATAACAAACACACACACACACACACACACACACACACACATACATACATATATATATATATATATATATATATAAGGGGAAATTGTATGACAAATTATAAAAAAGGTTTTCGTCTGACGTATTTTGTCCTTTAGGAATTAATCGAACTAAATTTGTTATGTGGTGGCGGTTACACATACAAACGAACGAGAGATGCTGCGAAGTTTCAATTTCATGTCCGTTTATCTATCTATCTATCTATTTCATTCTGTTTCTATCTATCTATCTATCTATCTATCTCATTCTGTCTCTATCTATCTATCTATCTATCTATCTATCTATCTATCTATCTATCTATCTATCTCATTCTGTTTCTGTCTGTCTATCTATCTATCTCTCTATCTATCTATCTATCTATCTCATTCTGTTTCTATCTATCTATCTCATTCTGTTTATGTCTATCTATCTATCTATCTATCTATCTATCTATCTATCTCATTCTGTTTCTATCTATCTATCTATCTATCTATCTATCTATCTATCTATCTCATTCTGTTTCTGTCTATCTATCTATCTATCTCATTCTGTTTCTATATATCTATCTATCTCATTCTGTTTCTGTCGGTCTATCTATCTATCTATCTATCTATCTATCTATCTATCTATCTATCTATCTCTCTCATTCTGTTTCTATCTATCTATCTATCTATCTATCTATCTATCTATCTATCTATCTATCTATCTCATTCTGTTTCTGTCTGTCTGTCTATCTATCTATCTATCTATCTATCTATCTATCTATCTATCTATCTCATTCTGTTTCTATCTATCTATCTCATTCTGTTTCTATCTATCTATCTATCTATCTATCTATCTATCTATCTATCTATCTATCTATCTATCTCATTCTGTTTCTATCTATCTATCTATCTATCTATCTATCTCATTCTGTTCATTTCTGTCCATCTATCTCATTGTATTTCTCTCTCCCTCTCTTTCTTTCTTTCTTTCTTTCTTTCTTTCTTTCTATCTATCTATCTATCTATCTATCTATCTATCTATCTATCTATCTATCTAATCTAGTCAATTTCATTTAGACTTTTTCTTTTTCTTTACATCACTTTTGTTAATGTATATCCCATACAGTGATAATAAAAGTTCTGCCAGAAATGGTTAAATGTTGCAAGATCCAGGGTACAAATTTACTGTGGATGACCTTGAGATCAAGGCACTCTATAAAATTTTTCGTTATAGTAAATTGTTTTCTCTTTTGATCAGAGTAGCCATTTTTTATGTGAAAATTGTGTCCAGTCCCGTTACACTGAGCAACTAATGCATATGATGTATTGTTTGGTAAAATTTTTTTGTCCATATAAATTTTTAAATTTTGTCATATATTTTCCCGCAATATTGTTCTTGATATATAAATATATATCTATCTTCTATATAATAAATGCGAAATCGTCTGTATGTCACACGTTTTCTATTAAAAGGAAACAACTCTCTAACTTTAAAATATATCATCTATATAATAAATGCGAAAATGTCTGTATACCACTCTTTTTCAATTAAAGGGACACAGGTCTTTAATTTTTAAATAGCTCATCTCTTTCAAATGATACTTGCTTATCCCGGATTGGAATTGCATCTTCAGATTACAAATTTAGCTCTCTCAGTAATTTTGGTTTGCTAAAATCCAGAGAAACTGGACAAATCAATTTTGAGTGATACAGAATGTGGCAACGTACTAAAAACAATGAGTCCCCGTTGAAGCAAGACAAACAGTAAGTGTATCAGAGAGTCCTTGATGAAAACAATGGAGGGATTTTCTTCTTGATGCACCTGAAAGTACTGGTAAAACGTTTCTAACTAACCTTCTTTTGTCTGCAGTGAGATTAAAAAAAAGTAGCTATAGAAGTAGCATCATCTGTAATTGCTGCTATGCTTTTACCTGGAGGGCGTGCAACACACAGCACTTTCAAACTTTCATTGGATTTGAACAATTAAACCCCTATTTGCATCATCAAAAAAGGAACCAAATTCGCTAACGTACTGGAGGAGACAAGATTCATTGCCTGGAATGAATGCACCATAGCACACAAGCGAGCATTTGAGGCCCTGAACAAAACACTCAAAAATAGACAGAATTCACAAATCATGATTTCAGACAAACATTACCAGTCATTGCATGAGGATCCCCAGCTGATGAAATTAATGTTGTTCATGATGACGGTAGTCTTTGAGTATAGAATCCAGAGGTTGGCAGTGAATATTTCAAAGACAGTAGGGAAGCGTAGTTCAGGTTAGCAGTGGATATCTCGTTTCAGTAGCAGAGCGTAGTTCTTTCTTCTACTTCTGAATAGTATATAGAATAGTATAGTGAATAGTATTGAGAATAGTGATCCGTATAGTAATAGAGGATAAAGCAGAAATAGTGGTGATATTCACTAACCGCCCCACGTGGTCGGATGTGGCTCAAGGCCGAATTTATTGTGGGGTATCCAAGCCCTTAGGCTCAGCCAAAAATTCCCCGTAGACCCCGTAAAAACACGGAGTCAGGTAGCTGTCTCCCGAGACGAGACTCTGCCCTTTGACATAGCCTCGTCTGGGGATCCTTTCTGCTCGGTGGCAGAGAGTTTGACCAGCACACTCGGAAGTAATCCGTATAGTGATCAGCACAGTGAATAGTATAGAGAATAGCGATCCGTATAGTAATAGAGGATAGAGTAGAAATAGTGATTCATTAAACGCCATTCTAATTCTCATATATATATATACATTTCCTTTGCCATCACGTGATCTACTTATTTCCGGTGGGATCGCCTGCGTTTGCTCTCTGGTGATCTAGATTCAGTCCCCAGGATCGATAGCGACACCTTATCCCTATATAACAGAATGGTTTGTTAATTTTAAAGGCGCCAAAACATAACTACTTTTCTATGAATCATTTGAGAGACATTTTTCCTGCCCTCCAACAATTTTTCAGACGAACTTAGATTTTATTAAGTGTAATACTAGATTGGCAACAAAGTTTCATGATTTTACAGCTGAAATGGCTAGATTTAACCGTAAGATCTATGCTAGCAGTTACTTTTCTGGCACTTCTCACCTGTAGAAGTCATTTTCGGCTTACTACTTTCCAGCCAACTTTGATCTTCAAAAACCTAAATCCTGTCTCAATCGTTATCTTATGTCGTCTTGATTCCTCTTTTAATTTATTCGCTCCTTAATAACGTTTCTCTTTGTTCTTATTTTTTTCATATTCAGTAACCCCTTGCGTCTTAGTGGCTTTATTGCCTTACTCAGTTGCAAATTTACTGAAACCGTTAGTTATTATTCTTTCATTTGTTATTGATCCTCGTCACTCCTTTTATTTCGTTCGATTTCTTGAAATGTGGTCTCCATGGCTCCGGCTCCCCGAACAGTGCAGGAGTCACATTGACAACAAGTAAAAATTTCCTCAGATTTTCTTCAGTTCTTTGACACTAAAGCAGAAACATTCACCGAACCTCCGCTTCATAATGACATTGTTGTTGCCAATAAGGCTTAAAACTGGGCTCTCAAAGTGCACGTTTCTGACTTGGATGCTGCTGTCCCAATAGACATTTCTTTACATTGCTGGAAATATGCAACAT
This sequence comes from Acanthosepion esculentum, assembly GCA_964036315.1. Taxonomy (NCBI): domain Eukaryota; kingdom Metazoa; phylum Mollusca; class Cephalopoda; order Sepiida; family Sepiidae; genus Acanthosepion; species Acanthosepion esculentum. Next base: position 93,935,032 of record OZ038485.1, on the reverse strand, counting down.
GACATTCTTCAATTTGAACGCGAAGCATTCTCGAATTTTCATGGTGAGACGACAATTCTGGAGAATTTTGATGCGCCGTTCCTTATTCAAATTTTACGCACGAAATTAAATCCAGCTCCGTTTGACAGCATTTACAAAATGTTTTCACGTAATTGTATATATTAACAGTCATTATACGAAGTCTGATAGAAAAGTATCGGGTTTGTTGCTATGTGATTGGCGCTAAAGTACGCAGAATGAAGTTGCTTAACACAGATTGACCTTTACCTATGTCGTGTATACACACTAATTTCTAACGTTCCTGCGCGCTTCTGTTGTTTGTATTACTGCTTGGAAGGAAAGTCTGTAGCGTGTGGACGTCTTACCACACCACAAAAGTTTCAGTAGTGACCATGATTTGTGCAGCAGTTCTATAGACGAGAATAATATTCCCAAGGTCCGTGAACCACCATATTTCCCAGACCTCGCCTATGACCACTTTTTCCTTTCACCAAACGTCAAATTTTATTATTTATATCTGTGGTTGGAAGGAAAGTGTGCAGTGTGTTTATCGTTTCACCATACTACAGAGGTTTCAGCAGACATCAAGATTTGTGCAGCAGTCCTGTGCCGAGAAATAACATTTCCGAGGTGAAACGACTATCATATTTGTCAGTTCTCGCCCCCCCCACCCCTGCGACTTTCTACTTGAAAGATTACAAGACGTCGAAGAAACCCAAGAGAATGCAACGAGGCATCGGCTAGCTACACCCCCCCCAAAAGAATTTCTGGGAATGCTTCCATCAACGGAAATGACGCCTGATAAAAATTCTTGCTTTAGAATTGCACTACTTCGAAGCAGATTAAATGCTGAATTGATATGTGATGTAATTTTCTTGTTCAACTCTCACCATTAACCTTTGATATATATATATATATATATATATATATATATATATATATATATATATATATATATATATATATGTATGCAGGTGTGCAGTGAAATAGGAAAGAACACGTTAGGTAGATAATCCGGTGTTCCTTAGTATTTAGCTTTATTTTCAAAAGGACATGCTCCATACAGAAGTAGAGCTTATATTATAATAATATTTTTAGTTTTTAAAAATATGATTCCTCCGCTACATAAGAGTTCTCATGTTTCAAAAGCGAGATTGACAAGGAAGCGGGTCCAGACACCTTAACTCTACATAACTTAAAAAATTATGTTAGGGGTCTCGGCTCTCGCTTTTGAAACATGAGAACTCTTATGTAGCGGAGGAATCATATTTTAAAAAACTAAAAATATTATTATATTATATTATATATATATATATATATATATATATATATATATATATATATATATATATATATATATATACTAAATTTGTCTGGGACCAGGTTACAAGACAGGAGTGACATCTGTGCAGATATTAAAATATTTAATATATTTGCTAATATAGTGTTAATGCCGAACGACACTCAGTCGTAATGGCTAACCAGATTTATCAGTAATGGCGAACTAGATTAAGTAGTAATTGCTAAATAGGATCAGTAGACAGTAGTAATGGAGAAACATAGTAAGTTGGAATGGCGGACCAGATTTTCAAGTAATGGCTCAATATTAATGTCTGACGAGACTCATTCGCTCACCATTCGCCCACGTTGATTCGCCTAACAGAAATGGCGTGGTTGGGTTGACTGCTCCGTTGAAAAAAAAACACTGATGGCAAATATGAAGAATTGATCGTCTACGCTTGCATCTGTCAACATAGTTTTCCAAGTTGAGAGATTCGAGATTCCCCGACAACCCCTCCCCCCCCCAAAAAAACGGAATAGAGAAATGCGGACTCAAATCAATCTTTATAGAAAGTCAATTTATACAACTCATTTTCTCGTACTCAGCATCTCCCTCTATTTCCTGCTGTCTTTTTTATGTCCACATAAATATAAAAGTGTTGCATAAAATATTCATTCAGTTGGAGGGCTTGATAATGTGTTCCTAGTGTGATAGGGAATCAGCAGAAACGTATCTGAAAAGACATACATTCATGTATATTTGTATACAGAGTGTATCAAAAACCCTTTTACAAAATTGGGAGCCCGGTTCTTCGCACTGAAACAAGAACAAAAGTCCATATAAACATATGTCCCCAAATTCTTCAATTCTGAGTTATTAAGCTTAAAGAAATCCGTGCGGCCATTACCATCCGCAATCGTATGTAAAAATCACATTTGTCTGCACACGATATGAATACCCTGACATTGTTAAATGGAACACTTCTCAATTAAATCACTACTACACACGTTAAAAGTTGAAGAGATACTAGCCACAAATGTACACGAATGGCAAATCTAACCTAGTCTATATGCCAACACAGCGCCATCTACCGTAATTTTTTAAAATTCAAAAACGAAGGATTTGCGGACATATGTTTCTATGGACTTGTGTCCTTGTGTTGGTGTGAGGAAGCCATCCTAAAAGTTTGTATGAAGATAGATAGATAGATAGATAGATATACAGAAAGAGAGATTCAGTATTTATTACAAAACCTTTGCAAACACGTAAATTTACATATACTCGGATAATGTCTTTATATTCAACAAACAATAGCGGATTTGGTGGTCTATACAAATTATTTGAGTATTACAGTCATGAACATATACATATAAATGTGAAAAAAATACACACACGAATACACACATAACGGGTGTAACAGCAAAATAGCCCAAATCGTGTAACATCAAAATTGTCCAATTGTTTAGATTAAGCCTTAAACTGTTGTATCTTAGAAATAATTAAAGACATCTTACTGAAATTCTTCTAGGTTTTTATAACACTATTGGACTCTTTTTTGAACAATAAAAATGTATTTAGCTTTAAGTTGAAATGCTGAAAACTCTTTCCGTTGTGACCTCTTGATCCAGTTTTCCTCTCTACTGTTCTCTCTCTTTAAAACTTATTCACCGTTCTCTTGATGTTTCTTGAATCGTCTTTTTCGTCTCACCATTGCTCAGTTGGGAAGACATAGTGGGGCTGATACAAAACGATTTTAACGTTACGTATGGCTAAACGTCTTATCGGAAAGTCTTCGGGAAAAAGAAACTCGATTAGTTTAGTGGCCTTTTAGATATTAAACATTTGTGGGCTGAACAATTATCCCTTGCTGCTCCACGATTTGGACAATTTTGGTGTTACACGCGGTACATATATATATATATATATATATATATATATATATATATATATATATATATATATATATATATATATATATATCTATGTATATATATATGTAAAGAAATATAGTCTTAAAGTGTGATATATTTATGGGATAAAGTGCTCAATATCAGAGATAGAGCGTGTGTAAATATAAAAGTGGACATGGAAGTCAGCACTTAGAGGCGACAGTCTGTTTCATGCTAGTACAATCGTCAGGCGATTGCACTAGAATGAAACAGACTGTTGCCTCTAAGTGCTGACTTGCATGTCCACTTATATATATATATATATATATACATATATATATATAGTCAAACCTAATGAGCCAGACACACCTACCAAGGTTTCACTTAGGCAGATCGTCAGATCGTCAGGTTTGCTCTACGCTTGTATTGAGCTCTTTAGTTAGTTGTTTACTCGTATCGGGGTTTTTTCTTTGGGCCTTGAACCTGTATCTGTGCGATTATTTTCGACAGACTTTCATGTTCCTGGCTCTTTCTTTTTTTAAAACCTTTTTTTCCTTCGTGATTGATTTGGCTGTTGTTAAATCAAGAGTTCGAAGGTTTTTCGACACGAGTATAGTTACCTATATATATATATATATATATATATATATATATATATATATATATATATATATATATATATATATATATATATATATATATATATATATATATATGTGTATGTGTGTGCCTATGTTTGTGTTTGTGTGCGTTATGGGATGAAAAAGATAACATTGTTACTATATTCTTATGATCAATAAATAACCTCTTTTAATCATCAAAATATCTTGTACATTATTGAATTGCATAAAAAAAATCGTAATTTGTATCCGCATATCGGAAGTACTGATGCTCTGTTAGCGACACAGATAATGGTATCGGTGATATGAGTTCAAACCCCGGCTGCGTATTATCCCAGAAGTTTATTTTTTTTTAACTTCTTAGATGTGTCGCTTTCCCTTCGACATGGCTGGTGATAGCTCTCCAAAACACACTACGGTAGTATTTTTACTATCCATTCCCACTTCCTGTTCTGCCATCCATTTACACAAATCTATTAGGTAGGTTACTCGGTTATCCGCTGTTTCTCTCTCCCTACTTTTATTTTAGTGTGTCTTTGTTGACTGATTTTTTTTAAAGCATTTCACCCCAATCAAGGTGGGTGTGCCACTAGCGCGCAAGGGGTTACAGAGAGTGAGAGCAAGAGTAAAGAGGCGTGATAAAGGGAAGGATGAAGAGAAGGACGGGAAATTAGATCAAGGCATCTGAAGATGTCAATTGACATTGCATTTGAATAATTGAAGACTATACCTATCAGGAAAGCAAGTGAGAGGAGGCGAGTTCCACAGACTGGAAGTGCGAGACATGAGACGGCGACATTTAACCGTTTCGACAGTGAAATGAAGCCGTTTTGTTTACTTTTTATAGCTTATCAACCTCTTTACTGTTATTTAAAGCCGAAACATATTTTGTGGATTGTAAGAATTTTTAAAAGATAATAATGATTTTCTTATACAAGTTTTGCTGCTTGAACCATAATTGGGGGTAGAAGAATTAGCTTCATGTCTTTCCTAAGAATTCAGTGTGTCTTGTGAGTGTCAGGCTTTTTAAGCCATCTTTCACAGACGTTTCCACCGCCTCTTTCTGATTCTTCTTCTTTTCTTCCACTTTAACCCTTCGTTTATCAATAAAACTGACTTCCATTATATACCAGCTGTGTCCAATGGAACCATTTCTATTTTATTGTAAACTATTCAAACATTTTGTATTTTTTGATATTTGGTATGTATACCTATAGATGGACAAAGAAAAGACAATTATAATGAAAATTTATTCACTGAAAACAGAAAAATGACAATACATCTTTGCACTTAGTTTAAAATTATAAACTTAATTCAAATTACATTTTTTAAAAAATTACAATTCATCGCTGCATTTTAACAATACTTTCAAACGGCTTTGACAGACATGTATTTTGGCAAATATGACATACATTTTTAGTTTTTCTATCCAATTTTAGGACCACACAAGGTGCATCTTTTTTTTCTTTTTCTCATGGGATGGTTCTTCGGCAGTGTATTTCTCACTAGATTTTGTAGTTGTGTCAATAACCGAGAGATTCGAATTCCTTCAGAATTTGTCCATTTTTGGATTATTTCCACGAGATTCAGCTTCATGAAGAATATAAATATGAGATGACTCACAAGATCTTGCAAATTGTGAAGGTCCAGGCTTTTGATGTAAATCATTATAGGGTTGCATTCTTCTTTGTGCCATTTTAATGGTTTAGAAGACCAAATTCCAGACTTATAATTCGAATAATACTTTTTATTCATCATTGAAGGGTTTGAAGATTCATTTTCGTCAGCTTTGTTGCCATCATTTATAAAATCATCCTGATTCAGAATAAGCAATTATCACATTCATTATCATCTTCAGAAAAAGAAATGCCACCTATATAGAATGGACGATATTTTTGCATTTTTTATATTAGATATGTATAATTATAGATGAACAAAGAAATAACAATTAATAATAATTACATTTTTCTTTCACTGAAACAGAAAACTTACAATAAATCTTTGTATTTATTTTGAAATTATAAACTTAATTCAAATTATTTTTAAAAAAAATTACAATTCATGATTGCATTTTAAAAAGAATGCATTCAAATGGCTTTGACAAATGTTTTTGTTTTTGGTAAATACGACAGTTTGTGTTTTTCTATCTTTTCAAGGGGCTTCTTTTTCTTTTTCTCATTGGACGGTTCGTGGTATTATATTGCTCACTAGAATTTGTAGATGTATCAATATCTTCGAGATCTGAATTTCTTCAGCATTTGTCCATTTTGGGATTATTTCCAAGAGATTTAGCTTCAAGAACAATATAAAAGAAAACAGATGAATCACAAGAACTTCTTACAAAATGTGAAGGTCCAAGCTGTTGGTATAAAACATTGTAGGATGAAGTTCTTCCTTGTGCCTTTTTAAATGATTTTGAAGACTAAATTTCAAACTTAACCTTGGAATAATACTATTCATTCATCATTGAAGGATTTAAAGAATCATTTCTGTCAGTTTTGTTGTCATCATTGCTATCATCATCCGATTCTGAATAAGTAATTCTGACATTATCACTTTCATAATGATCTTCAGAAAAAGAAATGGCATATAAGATTTTCAACCATGGGTTTGGTTTTGTTTTGGTTTGTTTTATTTTAGTCTGTTTTGTTTTACGGCATATCAACCTCAATGTGTTATTGAATGCTGACAATTTTTTTTTACTGGTAATATTTGTTTCTAAATATATTGCTGGTAATCATTTATTTCCGGATAATATCTTTTTTACAAAGTATTTCTGGTATTAAAACTTATTTTACGTTTCTATAGAGTTTTAACCCCGGTTTGGGAGTTAACTATTTACCCCTATCTGAGACCCTAACAGGTGCTAACACCCCTGATCAGAGGCCTTGCTATTGGACGTAGTTTACCCAGGACGCGGATGCATTTTATCGTCATACCTAGGACGGTCAACCATAGGTCAGATGGACCAACTTAGTAATAGGAGAAGTCACCCATCAAAATTTTATTTCCTTTATGTAGATGATAGAAAATTCACAAAATATAATTCGGATAGAAGAACTATAAGATTGAAAAATAATTTTTGAAAAAAGTGTGGGTTCATTTGACTCATTGGTAGACTGAGGGTTAATATTGCTGAAAATAGCAGTGGATAGAGAAAAGTTTAGATCAGGTATTAGACACCGTATAATAGTGATTTTCCAAGCGTAGCTCAGATGTGGCACAAGGCTGAAAGTAGAGTGCACCCAGTGAGGATCGAACTCACTACTCAGTCGTAATGATTCTAGCGAGAGAAGCTTGCTAACCATTACACCGCCTCGAGGTGACCCCGTATAATATATTCTAGAGCGAAGGTGAGCGTTGCCAGATAGCTACCTATTTCCCTCAGTGATGCTATAAATACGATTTACTCGTCATAACACAATAACGATGTACTTCTTAATGTATGTCCCCTTGAAAAGCCGGGGGGTGGGGCAGCTGATCGATTTCTGCCTTTAACTACACACATATATATGTAAAGTCCCACAATAAACCTGGATTTTGTGCTGTATTTCTTGTCGTGAGGACGAAACGTTCACCGTGTATAAGTCTCAAGAGCCACTCGTGGTAGGGTATTACAAATTAAGAGGCACAGTTTATGGGGATATGTCGGGAAGATAACGGTCAGCTCTAGACATTAACTGATTAAGATTGTAGCGATTGCGGAAGCAACCAGTTGGGAGTCGTTCCACAAAGCAGCGGTTCGTATCAAGAAGCTGCTCGAGAGGAACACATCTCAGCAATGGTGTAAGAGGGAGAGAGGGTGTTTCGATACAATGCGCGTAGCATGGCGGGTCTTAACCGTGAAGTTGAGATCTGTTGGAACTAAGAAATCTTGTTCGACTGAAGACATTCTATAGAAATAGCGATAGAGAAGCGAGAGGCTTAGGACATTTCATCTGCGGGAAAGTTGTTGCAGGGTGGAAAATAACTCACCTCCCACAAGGGCTGAAAAATGGAAACAAGGCAGCTCCTGCTCATCTCTGGAAGGAGGGATCTGTTTTTGCCCAGATCTGGCTCTTGTAAAGGTAAAAAATAGCTCGATCCCAAAGAGTCAAGTATTTCCTGCAACAGTGCAGCAAATCGATCCTTTTTCAAGTAACTTAAGCGAACCATCGTAAGTACGAGTTCATCATCATTTTCCGACCTCCCAATGGTTGGTCGGATCTCCATTGACAATCTCTTTGCACACTGTTCGTTCTTTTACTTCTGCCCCCAGATCCCCAATGTCCAACTCTGAGTCTCGAACCATGGTGTCTGGAAAAGTCAATTTTCGTGAGAAGACACGCCCAGAAGGATGCCATAGGGGTAAGGATGAGACGGTTTACCTGTCCACTCGGTGGCAAAGGCAGTTAAACTGTAATCGTTTTTGTTTGAGCTTAAGAGAGATTGGTCTCAGTTCTCCGTAAATTGTGTTAAGCGTTGCCTGGGATCTTCAACTGATATTCTGGATTTTTCTAAGCAGATTTGTATATGTTCCTTCCAGTTGTCTTTCAAGACAAACGGATAATGTCCAACTTTCTGATCCATACAGTCAGACTGGTTCACTTAATGTTCGAAAGGTTTGAACTTTTAAAGAGGATGGAAGGTTTGAACGCAAAATCTTGTGAATTTGTTACACGCATCTCATGCAAGAGCTTTGCGGTTGTTGAAGTCTGTTTTGGGGAAATCTAATATGTGAGATCCAAGATATTTGAAGATATTTGAAGTCCTCAACTTCTTTTGATAGAAAGGACTGTCATAAACGAGTTAAACGTGAGGTCCTGGTTGAACTTAAACCCCAAAAGACGATCAAAGGACGATTCTTCTATGATAGAACATTCCTTTATCGCGAGAGGTGAAAATTCAGGCTACACTTGGTGGAATTACAACATCAAAAAGGTAAATTAAATATAATTTGCTCGTTTACTATTATGAAAATTATAAAAGGCATGAAACTTTTATACATGAGAAAGAGACACGACTCTCCACGTTTTCTGTCATGCAGCTTTACAATTTGTAATCATGAAAGCGATAAGAAAAAAGTACAATAAAACAATTCATTTCTTAAAATAGGAGTAGATAGGTTTGCCTATTGTCCGGTTCCTACTCTTCCCTGGTCTTTTGAACAGGAGTATAGGTCTATCCCTTGTTTCCCGTTTAGGGTTGGATTTCTGGTGCCTTCTAATTTTTTTTCTTTCACTTTCACTTTCAGTAACCCGTTGCTGCTTAGTGGCATTATCGCCTTACTTGGGGTGAATTTATTTAAAAAAAACAATAAAGATTTCTCCGCTTTAACTCCTCCCATAATTTACTGGTGATTGTTCTTATGTAGCCTGTGTGCGATATATGCACTCAGTGTTGACACTGTGATATTAAAAATACTTTTTAGGTACGTGTCTTTCTGATAGTTTCCACGGTGGAAAATTAATTTCATTAAATTTGCATCTTTAGATTAAAAAGAAAAAAAAAATAATAAAATATTTCACCCGAAAAATGTCGCAAAATCACGAACAAATTTTTCCGAAACAAAAATCGGGAAATCTTTCTTTTTTTTTAATTAACCTTTTTGCTTTATAGTTTCTTTTTTTCATTGAAAATGTCATTTCCCGTTTTAAAATTTGGCGCGTTTATTGACAATTGAAGACTTCGATATTATTATTTTTTTTTCTGCTTTAAAGATGTTATCATTTGATTATTAACCATTTCTTTAAGCGGGCATGAGTTTTCTGAAATCCTGATTTTGAAAAAAAGGGTGGGAGTGATGGATGGCGTAATCAACGAATTATGTGATAGAGGATGACTCATGTAAGCGCCCGCTTTCACGCTAATCGTGCATTCATTTTCAACGAGAAAAGGAAAAACGTTAAAATGAAAATAAATTTAATTATATTACCATATTTTCTATCTCGTAAGACCACAATGTTACACCCCAAGAAATACCTAAAATCGCCTCCCCAGTCTGTCTCTTACATACAAAGATAGGGTATCTTGTAGGCGTTTACATAAACGTGACACAAGTTGTAAATTTAAGATGATATTAAATCAGAATAGTGTGAGGATAGGTTGTCTGATGTGCTACTTCCCTTCAAGGCTTTAAATACCATAACTCTCCACAGCTTACTTCTCTTAGAAACCGTCTACTTTTTAATGATTCTCTATCAAGTGTTTCAAGTGTGACATGGCCGTCAGTGTTAACTGGTAAATCAGACGTACAATAAATGTAATAAGAGACGCGCTGTCTTTCTTGTCCTCTTTTTCTCTATTTTTTTTTGTTCTTTTACTACCTATCTGGACTGAGTCTTGTTTCGGCTAAGAAAGAGCAGGAAAGGAATTTGGGGTCGCTTGGCAACAAACAGAATAGACTCTCATAATGCGATCGTGAGGAAAGAGAAAACACCAACAAACCTATTTCATTACTTGTGTAAGGAATAAAGAAAGTTAATCCCGGATATCTTGGATGTATTTGACTATGGAATATCGCGCCCAAATAAATACAAAGAACACATCTTAATTTCTTCTCGTAAGCAATCCAAGTAAACAAGGAGAAAAAGGAACATTTTCGAATTTTAATTTTCACATTGGGGAAGAAAGAACAACCAACTTTTGGGAACATTCTACAGTAACTTTGTCTGTCATTACGAACATTCGAATTTCAAATTTCAAATTTCTGAAAAACAAAAGTATGAACTAAGATCCAATATCATTTAACTGTTTTTTTTTTAATTAATTGTACGCCTGTCACTCCATAATTTTCCCATATTTTGTATTTTTTTATATAAAATTTATTTATAAATGTTAATCTTGTATTTTGTTTTCGGCGTTACCTGTTTGTGTGTTCCTAGCTGAGCGAACCCACGTTTTTTTTTCAGCCTGGGGTTCATACCTTTATACGCTGCGAATTCGTAACACAAATATAGGACTCAAGTTAAACTTTTCAAAAACATAAACTATGATCTGGAATTGGAATTGGAACAGTAATGGCACCGATACTGAAACCATCATAAACATTGAGGATGTGTACTTAGTAAATACAAAACACTTCAAATGCCTATATATATGGATCAGTTTTAACAAATTTACTGTAGGGATAAGGAAATTGAACATAGAATAGGCTGCACTAGACGTAGTTGCCTACCAACGCCGGGATTTGCTACAAATCAAGCATTAACATAAAAACTCGGCTCATGTTAAATATCCTCGTCACATCGAGATTGTCATATGGATGCCATGATTGATGTCAGATTTGTTCAATATCTAACCTGCCAGCTGTGTATATTTAAGCTTTCTCAGATCAAAAATTAAACAAGGCTTTCAGCGAATGAAGCCTGTAGATCGGAGCGAGGTTCTATAATTAATTGAACCGCAGAGACTAGCACTAAGTAATGACAAAGAACTGTACAAAATAACAGAAAACACATGGTATAAGGAACTTCAACACCAGTAGCAAATAAAATATCATTCAAAGAGAAAATGATGACATTGTGGAGCGAAAACGGAAATAAAAACCAATACAGGCAATTATCAAATGGCAAAAGCTTTCTGAGTCGGAGGATTCCTGCATTCTTCCGGTTAATAAATTTATCCTTTGAAAATAGAGATTCAACAGAGAAGTGGCAACATGCTGTAACAGTTTTCACGACACCATAGGTTAGCGGAGATTCACTTATTCGTTCACCCGTCTTTCTTACCAAGCTACGTGACACGTACACTCTAACTCGCTAAGCTACGGGATATTTACCTTCTTCCTCGCCAAGCTACATAACACTTACACTTTACCTCCTCACGTTCGCTACTGTTTATCTTTTTTAGACATACACGCGAAGAAATCACATTTCTTTTCATGTTAACAAACAACTACAAACAAGGAACTTTAACACAAAAACATTAATATTCGTACACCCTGAGAGAAATTTAGTGGGTAAAAACATGAAAATAAAAATGTTTTATATCTTTATGTTAAAAAAACGCCTTTTTTCCTTGTTTCGGATTGATTCAGATCGACTACAATATAAGGATGTCATTCCACAGTACTTGCAAGAAAAGGTTAGAAAGGAAACCCTCATCAATAATAGAAAGAGCTATAACAGTTTGCCGACTCCTGTTCTCCTGAAAAATTCTTTGAATCGAAATATATTATACATTTCAAATGTCGGCAGCACTTGCTGGTCAGTGAATGAATACCGAATATTTCCTTATAAGGAAACAGTTAATATTATTATTACTTTTAATATTTGGTCTTTTGGGGGATTTTTTCCATCCATGCAAACAAACTCGTTAAGGTTGTTTATTCGCTATTTGCCTTCTAGTGATTTTCCAAGCGTAGCTCAAGGCCGAAAGTATGGTGCACTCAGTGAGGATGGAACTCGCTTTCAGTCGTAATTGATCTAGCTAGACAAGCTTGTTAACCATTACACCCCTTCGAAGTTCCCAAAGTTATTTTCCAAGCGTAGCTCAGATGTGGCACAAGGCCGAAAGTATGGGGCACCCAGTGAGGAGCGAAGTCACTATTCAGTCGTAATTGATCTAGCTAGACAAAATTGCTAACCATTACACCGCCTCGAGGTGCCCTCGCTCTTTGCCTTTTATACGCCATGTGAATGTTAGATTCTCCAAGCCCTCTTTTCTTATTATCGAGCCTAGATGGGTGACGGATTCAGAATACCAGGTATTGTAAACTTACGCGCAGTGTAATGGGGGACGGCTCGGAATTGGAAATCGGAGGGGCGAGTTCTAATGGCCGTCGGGTTCGTTATAGTCACTTACCCGCAATTAGCCTTGGGAAAGTTACGAATCAACCTTTTCTCACTTCAGATATGGGTTAATTAGTAAAACGTGTATAGCTAACTTATTATTATCTAAAAAAAGATTTTACAATCTCAAAAGAATTCTGGCTTTACAAAAGGGTTATCTATCCTTGATAATTTCTACTGTTGTTTTTTCTGATTGTTAAAAGAAAATTACTTCTGGTTCCTATTTTTCATAAATCTTCCTCGTTGTTCACATTTTCTGTCCATAACATTCTTAACATAGCCTCATCTCTGTCTTTTCGCATCACTTCTCCACTTCCCTGGCTTATAGGAGATTATTTATTGCGAAATATTTCTTTGTAACTTAATACTTTAATTAGTCTCTGGAAGGCAGCTTTCGTTTATCCTATACACATTCGGACTTGGGTTCCTCATTTTCAAGCGTCTGTTATGGTAATTTACGCACACACGCATGGACTTTCCCATCTATAAACAGGAGCAGGTACTGCCTTTTGCAGAAGGAAGTTTCTAACAGTCAGCTCTGACAGACGGGCCGAACATGCTCGCTATAACACTCTCGTTTGTATTACTGTTTTCTGTTAATATATTTGTTTAACTCAATTCCTCTATTGTGTCTTTATTTCTGGCCCTAACAAGACCACAACAGCGTCTCTTACAGCTTTACTCAGAGAAATACTTTTTATTCAGTTCACTTTTCTTAATACTTTTCAACAAATACTAGACTCAAGAACCACTCAAGGTAAACGGCTAATAAATGAAGGCGGATTTAAGAATGTAAAAGGAAGTAAAAGGATGCGCATATTATGAAGATACACACAACAGATAACGGTTGACCTGTTGGCAAGTCAATAAACTGCATTTATTATTATTGAAAGATTGAGCAACTTTTTGGGACACACACATTATATATATATATATATATATATATATATATATATATATATATATATATATATATATATATATATATAAAGACATTTTTAAGTTTAACATTCTTTTTATAGATACAAGTATTTAAGTAAATGCTCTGTTTATAATAAACTGTATTAAATAACATTTACCGGCCTGAATGTCCGAGAAATTTTCATAGAAAATATTCGTCCTCCGACAGTATTCGAACCTGTATCCTCTACGGAACCGTCATATAGCCTGACGTGTCTTAACCTATCCGGCCACTGAGGATCGTTCGGTTGGCAAGGTCGAATTTACTGCTTATAAACAGAATCTCTCACGTACATTCATAACTGCTCATGGTGTATAAATAAGCAAAAATTGTCTTTAAATAATTGTAAGACTTTGTCCATTTCATAATATATATATATATATATATATATATATATATATATATATATATATATATATATATATATGAATAAGAATGAAGTTGAAAATGCAACTGGAAACGTTAAGAATATTTATTTAAGTTTACCGATTTCAGAGTACTATGATTTTCGAGAGTAAAACTGTATAGCCATAATATGTCTCACATCTATCTATCTATCTATCTATCTATCTATCTATCTATCTATCTATCTATCTATCTATCTATCTATCTATCGCTCCTTCTCTCTCTTTCCTTTTTTCTCTTTTTCTATCTCTCTCTACTTTAGCTTTAATACTTCTAGGAATGGAATCATACAGCTTCCTGACTTCATCCAGAGGAATTTCCAGCCATTCTTCCATTAACACCGGCTCTAGCTCTTTAAGAGACGACGGTGGAGGATATTGGCTTCTAACTTGTCGCTCCAAAATGCACCACAAATGTTTAATAATATTGATATCTGGAGATTGGGGAGTCCATTCCATATGTTCTAGCTCACTTTCATGCTCTTCATACTAATTCTTAACCACTCAAGCGGTATGTATTGGAGCATTATCGTCTTGGAAGTTGCAGTCACCATCGGGATAAAGTCTAGGTCATTCGATGAACATGATCACCCAAAATGTTCAGGTAATCTTTGCTGTTGATTCTACCACGCAGTGCAACTATTGGACCAAGACATTTCCATCATATAGCGGCCCAAACCATCACTATATCCACCACCATGCTTCACTGTTGGAAGAAGGCAGTCACGGTTGTAAGCTTCTTTGGGCTGCCTCCACACATAAACTCGCCATGAAGTTGGGAAAAGAGAAAAACTGTACTCGTCTGAGAATATGACTTCCTTCCATTGGTCTGCAGACCAGGCATTTTGATCTCTGCATCACTTCAGCCACTTCTGAATGTTGTGAGTGGAGAGAAGAGGTTTCCTTACGGCGGTTCTTCCATGATATCCAGCCTTATGGAGCTCACGACGAACAGTTTTAGTAGAAACTGGACTATTCAGATTATTATTCAACTCAGCAGTCACTTTGTCCGCATTAGTCCGATGATTTTTCGCCACATTGCGTTTCAATACACGTCGGTTCCTGTCAGTAAGTTTGGAAGTCCGGCCCGAATTGCTACGGTCGCTAGAGGTTTTACCCTGTTTCTTGAATTGCGTCATACTTCTTGGTATGGTAACTCTTGAAAAACCAAACAATTTAGAAACCTTAGTGATCGAGGCTCCTGCCATGCGAGCTCCAACATTTTGCCCATTTTCGAACTCAGAGTGGTCACGCATTTAGCTTAAATTTTAATAAATTCTAAAAAATAAATAAGCCAAAAACAGTAAATTAGATAAATAAACGTATTTACAATAGATATAACCTGCAATTACGAAATTTTAGTTTAAAGTTCTTAATATAATAGGCCATTGAAATATAGGGGTGGAATTTGCACCTGTTCAAATTATTTTTCCAACCCCTGTATATATATATATATATATATATATATATATATATATATATATATATATATATATATATATATCCGAATGAAAAGAATTTACCGGTTTCACAGTACTACGATATTCAAGAGTAATACTGTATGGCGATATGTCTCACATCTATCTATCTATCTATGTATCTATTTCTCTCTATATCTATGTATCACTCTCTTTCTCTCCTTCTTTATATATATATATATATATATATATATATATATATATATATATATATATATATATATATATATATTCGAATGACATGAGAACGAAAATAATATATAAATTCTAACGTTCATAGCATTAATTCAAACGAGGTCTCAATAGCGATAATAGACCAATAGATCTGGGAAGCATCCAGTGGAGAGTCGTTTGCACATTGCAACAGTTTAGAGGAAGAAAATTGTGCTTTACCAGTGGAATATGAAGGGAATGAGGGGTAGGTTGACGCCGTATACCCAGCCTGGCTGGTCCTATCTGTGATAGGTCTGAACTAGCGTAACAAAAGGATGTAGTTTCTCTGTATATTTGTCAAGAAATAGAGAGAAGCTACAAATGTTTCGGTGTTGTAGGGTACAAAATATAGGTATCTGCTTGATTTATATGTCTTTAACACGTAGCTTAAATATTGGGGTGTCGTTGTTATTGATAATACCCTCTTATCCTAAGAGATATCCAAGACATTTTTCCTCACATACAGTTTTGAAAACAAGATTTCTCCGGGGAAACGCGTCTTTGATAAAAATTGTTAACTTTGTTTCATCATCCTCACTTTTTCCCGATATGTCATACATCCTACCAACACAAATACGCACGCACACACCTTATATATATATATATATATATATATATATATATATATATATATATATATATATATATATATATATATATATATATATATATACATACATATATATATATATATATATATATATATATATATATATATATATATATATACATATATATATATATATATATATATATATATATATATATATATATATATATATATATATATATCCGAATGAAATGAGAACGAAAATAATATATAAATTCTAACGTTCACAGCATTAATTCAAAAGTGGGCTCAATACCGATAGTAGACCAATAATTATTTATTATAATTTTTACATATAGACAAAAACAATATACTCACTACAAAGAAGGAATTTTATTTGACAACCATTAACCTTTGATAACCATTTTGGTTCTCACCAGTTGAAGTGCAATTAAATGCACCGAAACGAAGTTGCATCTTGGTAGTGAGTAATTTGTTTTAGTCTATATGAAAAAATTATATATATATATATATATATATATATATATATATATATATATATATATATATATATATATATAAGGAGATAAAGGTACTATCTTTTTAAACTTCCTATAAACTGCATTTAATGTCATTGAAAGAGTGAGTACATTTTTGGGACATCCACTATCTCTCTCTCTCTCGCTCTCTCTCTCTCTCTCTCTATATATATATATATATACATATATCTATCTATCTATATCTATCTATATATATATATATATCTATATCTATATATATGTATGTATATATATATATATATATATATATGTGTGTGTGTGTGTGTGTGTGTAAAAAATTACTCACTTTTTGATTTCAAATATCTTCATGACTTTTAATTCTACTTTTCCGAACCATGCAAGTTAATCTTCTTTGCAAGGTAATAAGCATTAATTTGTCTTAACCATTAATCATGTTTGCAATTCAATAAACATCGCATTTATTATCATTTCAATACTGAGTAGGTCTTTTTTGTCAACCTGTATATTACAACGGTTGAGAGGCCTTGTGAGATCAAATAATTTAGAATCCGTTCCTTAATGTCTTCTATCGTTCTGAGCTGTGCAAGTCCTTCTAAAATGAAAGGTTTGAACCCTTAACCGTGAGAAAACAATCACCAAGCCGGCTTTGCTGAGTATGAATTGTATTTTTACTTTATGCCTCTTATTTAATTTCTTGTGACACGATTTGTAAACCCCATCTCTTGTTTTCATATTAATAGCAAATACGATGCTATAGAGCCAATCAAAATAGAGCGCACTGTTAAAATGGTTTTGATTAATGAGGTGTGTGATAGGAATGAAAGAATAGCTGTGTAGTAAGGGAAAATTATTAATCTAGGACAGAGATAGGTGAATATAGAGGATAGATGACGACCGACCCTTGACACTAAGAGTATAAGATTAGAGTCAGGACCCACTGTGGAAGCAGTTCCCAATTTTTAAAAATATTTGTTAAAAAAGGCCTACTGAACTTTCTCCATATATTTGGTATACGTTGGAAAACTGGTTCGACTCTATGGAAGCGGCAGTTCGATACTGGTGGAAATAAATAATAAAGCCAATCGGATATCTAGCTAGTTTATCAGTAAAACGGTGAAACCTAGTTGCCAGTCTATTAGCGCCCTTAAATTCATATAATCCGGACACCAGGGGAAAAAAAGCTTGTCAGAGCAGTAGCTATGAAGATATTTGTAGAAAAGACAGAGAGAAGCCACGTTACATTGGTGAGAAAGTGACTGAATTCGAGATGTCAAGTCAGGGTCGATTACATTATAGATCCTTATTTAAATTTAGTCAAGAACCTCGAAATTATTAGTAGGATAACCAAGCCAGATAGTGGAACAGTATTCAATGCACGGACAAACGGTAGATTTGCAAATGTGTAAGTAAACCTTCTGGCACAACACAGTGACCCAGCTTGCAGTTAATATAAAGATAAAGCGTTGGGCTAATCTGACTTGCGTGAAGATTAAAATGTCTGTCTTATAATGAAACTCACAATGGTAAAGCATTTGGTTAATCTGACTCTAGTTTAATTTTTCTCCAATCTGACTCTTGTAAAATATTTGTCTGACTCTTGTAAAGATAAAACGCTGGCTTACCGTGTTCCTTGGTGCCTCTTTTACTGTAATAAACTAAGCAAAAATTTATATATATATATATATATATATATATATAAAGATCTCTGAAGAATGCACTAGAGAATTGTCGAACTTATCCATAACGTATTCAGTGAACTTTCACCTTCGCAGCAGCTGATGCAAACTCGACAGAATATAGCAAGTTTCAGCCGTATAAGAAATCACAACCTTCCCTCAAAGTTGGCCGAGGCAATTTAACACCTACATTAATTCTGGGCTTGAGCGATTGTATCGTTACATTTGGCTCGACATTATTCAAATCGGAGAAAAGGTGAACGGAATATTATTAATTTAATTAAGCGTTTCTTTGAAAATCTAATTAAAATAATGGATGCTGAAGTTTCTCTAGATTAATAAATAGCAAATTGGAATTGGTAAAAAAAGAACTTAATGCACAAGACGCGAAGACTTTGCTGTCCATAACTATTTAGCAATTACAATAAACCTCTTAACCTGTCTCTATCTCACTCTCTCTCTCTCTCTACACACACACACACACACACACACACACACACATATATATATATATATATATATATATATATATGTGTATGGGGCACCTCGAGGCGATGTAATGGTTAGCATGCTCGTCTCGCTAGAACAATTACGACTGAGTAGTGAGTTCGATCCTCACTGGGTGCCCCATACTTTCGGCCTTGTGCCACATCTAAGCTACATTCGGAAAATTGCTATGTATATATATATATATATATATATATATATACAGTGTAACCCGGATATAAGAGAGTTGTCGGGACCGGAGACGACGTCTCTTATATCCGGGTTTCTCTTATATCCGGGTTTGGTCTCATATATATATGTTAACACAGGCTCTAATTTAGGACCAGCGAACATCTATCTTATATCCGAGTTTCTCTTATATCCGGGTTTCTCTTATATTAGGGTCTCTTATATCCGGGTTACACACACTCTCTCTCTCTCTCTATATATATATATGTTTGTATGTGTGTGTTTGTAAGATTTCAGGGATAACTAAAAGTATATCTGTAAAAGGACAATACAAATAATGACAAAAGGATAACTTATCTTAGGCGACGAGTTCCGTCCACGGATATACACTGCAAATGTAAGGATTTTATTTTGCAATAAGTATTTGTAAATAAAAATAAAGATCCTGTCAGTTTTTCAAAATTTGGGCTGGGGAAATGATTAGTTGGTCCTGGTATGGCATCTCGATTACAGTCACTTTCTCACAGACCTACCGCCACTTCCCTCTGTTTTTTTCTACAAATACATTCACGGTAACCGGCTCCGACGACCTGCTTTCGCTGGTTTCCAAACAGTATGAATTTAACTAGTTACTAGGTCGGAATCTCGGTCCCACCATTTCACTGTCGAAATGCAGCCGTCTCTTCTACTCCAATAGCTTCATGTCTCGCACTTCGCGTCTGTGGAACTCCTTTCCTATTACTTGTTTCCCTGATAGCTATAATCTACAACTATTCAAACGTAATGTCAATCGACATCTTCTGATGCGTTGATCTAATTCACCGTCCTTCTCTTTAACATTTCCTTAATGATGTCTCTTACTCTTGCTCCCACTCTCAGTAACCCCTTGCGTGCTAGTGGCACTCCCGCTTTGCTTGGGGTGAAATGCTTAAAATAGTTTTTTTTTTTTCACTAATAGAGATAATTGAAAAAGTTCAGGCCGCAGATTTATATTCTGATAAGTTTCGACAGCAGCACAGAAAAATTTCCGTTTTACTTTATCTTTTAATAATTTTGGTATTAGTACCACTTATTAGTATGATTTTATTTGCAAGTCATAATTTACCGGCAATCTGGTACTAAGAAGATATTTCCTAATCAGCAGGTATTAATATTATCATTAGCGTATTTATTGATACACTATCAGTGAATAAACGGAAATGAAAGACAAGGAACAGCCGTATACAATTAAAACATTTAATAAATACAAAAATATTACAACAAATCGCATGTTTCTCCAAACATAGAAATATACACATTGATCCAAGTACGAGCATGTCCAACTGAGTTACATAAAAGATCAATGAAAAATCTTTTACTTTTTCTGGTTCCCTTGACGAGGTGAAATAAACTACCTCGCCAAAGTTGGAGACAAAAGTCTCGTTTCCACTCAACCAAACGCAGTGAACATAATATGTGGACTTAAAGAAAAAGAGAGGTTAACTGTTCAACGAACAAAAGCAAACACTCTTCTAAGAGCCGATTTTGTAAGTGGCTGAATTCCCACTTGACCAAAGGACATGCAATGTCCTAAGCCCCGCCTTCCAACCCAAGGAAAGACAATTATTGTCTCCCTACAATGGCATTCTTCAGATTGAAGATTTTATCGAATAATGCATTAGTAAATTGTTGTGTATAAAATCTTAGTGTTCATAGATACGTTTTGTTTTTTGTTTTTTTAAATTTCGGCAAGTTTCCCCAATTTATTTTAAGGGGCAGTTTTATTATTGCTATGAAAATGTGCGGTTCTTATCATATCCATAATAGTTTTGGATGCGTTTGTAATTATTTTGATGCTTAGATTGTTTGGGAAATTGTGGCGATTTTCCAAGCGTAGCTTAGATGTGGCACAAGGCCGAAAGTATGGGGCACCCAGTGAGGATCGAACTCACTACACAGCGGTAATTGTTCTAGCGAGACAAGACTGCTAACAATTACACCACCTGGAGGTGCTCTTGTTTGGGAATGTATATTCTAAGATATAGTCGGTAGTATGATATGCCTGTATTTATCTTGTTTATTCTCATTCTTGTTGATGTTGTTGTTTAATATTGTCGTCATCGTCTTCTGCTGCTGTATATTTTGTATGCTTTTCTCATAGTGTTTTATATATATATATATATATATATGTATATATATATATGTATATATATATATATATATATATATATGTATATATATATATATATATATATATATATATATGTATATATATATATATAAAACACTATGAGTAAGGCATACAAAATATACATATATATATATATATATATATATATATATATATATATATATATATATATATATATATATATATATATATATATATTTCTTCTTCCGGTAACTGTATGGGACTTCAGATTCTTAGCGCTCACACATAGAATCCTATAAGCATTCCAAATTTTATACTGTTACAGTGGTGAGAATAGAAATTGAGTAAATGATAAGGTGATTCCTGTCGTTTGATTTTATGGAAAATAGAATTTTTATATTTAACTTGAAGAAATACGTCAGAGGACGAACCGCGTCGGCTAAGACAAGTTTTTTTCTTTATTCATATTGTCCTTTTACAGATATATTTTTTAGTTATATCTGTTTTTGATTTTTTTGGCGGTGGTTGGGGGCTGAATATTTGAACAAAAGCTGATCTGACGTTACAGGAGTTAACCGGTCCGCCCGTAAAAATAACAAGGGAAAATTGTTTTTTGGAATAATTTTTCTATATTATTATTCATTAGAACTTTTTAAAGCTACGACATTTGTCAGAAGCGAAAGCCGTTGAGTTTTTATCACTTTAGAAGGTAGGTTTTTGTTCATAATAACGAGGGTAATTCAAAAATTATCCTCACGTCCGCCATCTTTAAGTTTGTTAGACTGCTTTCTTTGTCGGTATCGCTGGGAATAGGCCCGAAACGTTTTTGAAAAGCCTAGAAGAACTAAAGATTCGAAGAAAAATCGAATCCTTCCAAACAAGCAAGGATAACGAACCTGCTGTATTTTATTTATCTTGAAGAAACGATGCCAACCTCCAAAAGAGCAATGCGTTGCGCGTTCTCGCTTTCATGATATATGAATTATATTGAATCCATTGCTAGGTCTCCGGCTAGGCAAGTGGGTTCCCTGTGTCGTGCCGGACGATTTTTCATTGTCCAGAAACCAACTTGCATATTTATAAGTCTTACCATTCCTCCCTGCATTGAATATTGCTGTCACATCTCGTCCGATCCTCCTAATCTGAAGATCTTTGACAAAATCAGACTCAAAATATGCAGTGTAATCGGTCTAGACCATGAATGTCCACTTCAGTCATTTCCTATAAATATTCTCACTGCAATGCGCTTTCCTCTTTAGTGCCGCGGCTTCATTAATTTAAGTGTAGTTCAGTACTCGATTGGCAGATAGGTCTCACCGTTATTCTGTTCAAATAGCTATAACCACCGTATAGTCTATTCTAAACATTTCTCCTCTCGCGCACTTGGATTTGGAGCTCACTTCTGTCTTCCTGTCAACTAGGCTCTTCAACGATTTAAATATAACGTCATTCGCCGTCTTAGGTTTATTGAAAGCTGTTTATTATTATTATTATTATTATTATTATTATTATTATTATTATTATTATTATTATTATTATTATTCTTTCTCCTCACTAGTGATTTACAATTTCCTTTCGCTCTCAGTAAGCTCTGGCGTTTCAGTGGCTTTATCGCCTTGCTTGGGATGAAATGATTAGACAACAAATGAGGAGTTTGCTGGAGTAACGAGAAGACTTTCAATCGCCCAATTCCCAGCGATAAACATCACCCACTTAGTATGGACACGCAACAGTATAATAATAACAGCGAAAATGAAGAAACCCATTTACATTTAAAGCCTGTTTATTTCTTTGCGTATAACTAGGAAAATGTTTATTTTTTCTGTCACAAGCATGTACATCCATATAGAGACATAATGAGGAAGAACGAGATTTAAAACGAGAATCAAACGTTAAATAGGTGCACATATATACACTTAAAGAACGCCATCGTTATTTGCTTGCATATGCGCAATAATTACTCGCTATAAGATTTCTGTATAAGGCATTTTAAACACTCCTACATGCAAGCATTTTAGGACACATACTTATATATATATATATATATATATATATATATATATATATATGTGTGTGTGTGTGTGTCTGTATGTACATATATATATGTACGTACATATATATATATATATGTATGTATGTACATATATATATATATATATATATATATGTATGTACATATATATATATATATATATATAAACATATATATATATATTTAAAAACATTAGAAAGGAAGAGATTTTTTACCCCCAGAATTTACCAAAACTTTGAATCATTTTCAAGGATAAATGTATTGAATAAATAAATGAATAAATGAAACAGTTTAGAAGGCGAACGTTCTATTTCGACGCACATACATTCGGAAGGAATTAGAGAAAAATATTTAGACGCGGGGAACGAGTCATGAGAAAAGAAGACAGTTAAATAAAAAAGTGAAAAATCACTTTATATAAGCTAAAGCAGTGGGGGCCACATTCTTTTCATTTGTCCAACATACGCATACACATTTTCCTTTTCATTAATAGAACTTTGTGTCGCTGATATAAATAATATTAAACTTAAGTAGATATTAAGGAAAAGGTTTAGTTTAAAATAAAGTTAAAATAATAAGAATAAGGCGTACCGGTGTAATGGTTAACGAGCTTTCCTCGATAGACCGCTTATAACTGAGTTCTATTTTCACTGGCGACTTTTCATATGAAACATTACACTACATCCAGTGAATTTTTCGGCCAAACACGGGACGCCCAGATAATTTAATTTGATTGATTTGCTTTTTTGACGGTTTGTCAACCATTTCTGGGTTATTTAAAGCCGAGACATGTGTGGGATTATCAGTGTAATGTTTTTTGTTGTTTTATTTTTGTTGCGATTAAATATTGCATTAAGTTTTTCGAGAATAAGAATGATTTTTACATATACAACTTATACTATTTAACCCTAAGCTGGGGGGAGTGGATTTACACTTTCACAAAGTTATTTATGCATAAGTGAGTGCAATGAACTCAACTGGAATTCTAACTCGATTCTCCAACTTCTTATTCCGAGTCGCTATCCATTTCACCACCAACACAACCGAATTTTCCAGGAGAACCATAAAAAAACTTTGTGACACCTCGTAAACGTATAATTTTTTTTAATGTCATGTCCATTTAGGACATTATTATTATCGCCAAAAATAAAAAATAAAACATGGCGTTCAAAATATCTAAATTTCGGCATTAAATAACCCATAGAGATGTTGATATGCCACTAAATCCAACCCTACTAAAAAATAAAAATTCTTTAGGATGTAGGCAATTATGTCTCTCGCTATATTTCTTGTTTTTTTTTTATCTACCATGACTTGTTTTTAAACAAATCACCCCATGAAAGGCGATAATGTCACTAAGATGCAACGGGTTACTTGGAGTGGAACAGAATGAGAATACATAAGTGGGGAGAATAGACAATAAAAGAACAGTTATCAGGAAGACAGTGTATGGCGATTGACGTTACATTTACGTTTTTTGAAGATATTGGGCTTCTCGGAAGCGGAAAAACGGAAGAGCGTTCTGCTGGTGAGAAGTGCTAGAAAAGAAACTATTAGAATAGAATTTACGGTTACATCTAGTTAGTTCAATAGTAAAACGATGAGACCTAGTTGCCAATCTAGTAATACGCTTAAATTAATACGGTTGAGTTACAATGGAGGAAAATGATATTTATTCTGTGTAAAATACAGAAATGTGGCACAAGTCCGAATGGGAGATTGGGGAAAAAGGCGGTCTTCTTCTGTCTTAAATATAACTTAGCTAGCCGCAAACACTGATCCAATCGTACGAACAATATTCCTTACACCAAAACACCACATTCATACGTACCGTTCTTACTACAACCACCATAATACCTCACTGTCTCTATGAAAATACTAAATAGTCCCCATATTTACAATTCAGTGTCTGTTGGGGGAGAGGAATAAAATAACAATTTTTAAAAACTAACCCCAATGAGTATATACAAAATGAATACAAAATATTCACAAGAAACTAAAGAAAAATAATATTAGT
>OZ038485.1:93889812-93904812 GCA_964036315.1 Acanthosepion esculentum | reverse complement strand
TTCATTGGTTCTACCTTGGACCATCACCATGGGTACAAGGACCTGGACAGATTCATTGTATGAGATTCATTCGTTTTGTGGCAAGAAAATCTTTACAATCGTTTGAAACCATATTCAATATTATCATTAACACCTCGGAATTTGTTGCAATAGACGATGAATAAGATCGATAGTTTAAAATGGAGGGGGCCTTAACAAAATTAAAAGGAAAGATGTAAGAAGGAAACCAATGAGCCTAAACCTAACCCTCTTCCGGCTTTTTGCTTCCCAGTCAACATTGACATTCAAAAATGTACATTCAGTGTCAGTTTTTATATTCTGTCTTTATAATTATTGTTCTTTTATTGTCCACTATCCTTAATAGTTTTTCTCATATTCTCTAACATCCAGACCCCACTTACCTCCTAGTGGCTTTATTGCCTTGCTTAGGATGAAAAGATTAAATGCGGATTCGTATGACAGGACAAGAAGAAATTTTAGATATCAGATTAACATACTGTTCTTGTTTCAGTCATACACCCCAGGACACATATAACTGTTTCCGTATTTAGAGAAATGCCATCATCGAATCCATGCACATTAATATTATGCATGATAAAGAATAAAGAGGATAAAAGACAGGAATAACTGACAAAATGATTCTGTGAGGGACGATGGGAACGCGGAAGGATTTTATAACACCCCAGAGACAAAGAAATCGATAATCGCATTTATCGTTGCACTAGCAGCATGGCCCGGCGTTGCCCGTGCTTGATTCAAAAATCGTACGACTCATACACCAATCGCTATCACTTGACATAAAATATTTTTGCCCTTCCTTGCCTTTAAAGGAGTGCCCTTTGCCGTCCTGTGTTGCTACATGTCTTACACAGCGAATTTTTTCTAAGCTCTATACTAAACATTAAATCTGTTACGAAAAAAGAACTAAACAAAATGAACACAAAACGATCAGCTTTAAAAAAGGACTCGTAACTGGAAAAACCGAATGAAAAAAGGTTAACAACAAATACTTTTTCACACCCAACATAGTTCTGCGGAATCAGAATCAACGTTGAGTTTAAGCAAGCGAATGAGACAATTGGAGTAAAGTGCCATGCAGATTTAAATTTTTCCCACTTGTGACGAATGCAGCTATCGATTTTTTTGCATGCTAGCATGCTAGTTAACATTCGTGGCAGCCAGCTGTTGGCTCTCACGCTGGCCAATAGAATCTTCCTGCCTATTCGTGGCAGCCAGCTATAGGCTCTCACTCTGGCCAGTAGAAAATGGCCGCAAACTACATGAAAACTGCCATAGAAGCATGAAAAAATCGATTATTTCCACTATCGATGGGAGTTGGAAAATGCAAAGTCGGTCTTGGCCTTTCCAATAACTTGGAGCATGTGCACGCACATTTTGATGCAAATCCGTCGAAAATTGCGGCCGTGCATTCGTTACACACACACACACACACACACACACACACACACACACACACACACACACACACACACACACACACACACACATCCTGCCTTTTATAGATAGAGATTGATAAATATATCAAATATATATGAGGGCTCATATATGACGCACGGCACCACACACGTTCCGAAATATCTAAACTGTCAACCGCATACAACCGCTTTCTCAGGTCAATGGTTAAAAATGGCTTTGAACGAAGGAAGCCTTCAGGCCTTAGTGAGGAGAATCCTTTTTCGAACCCCATTAGGCTGGCGCTACAGAATGAGAGAAAGGTCCGTACGAAAATGGCAGGATCTTTTAACTAAGGAGAGCAACAAATAAATTGATAGCACGTGTAACTCGAAAAGAAAATAACGGCATAATCAAGGTGTTGACTTTCCGCACTACTTCAAACAAAAGGTTGGGAAGGAAACTCCCGTTACTATTAGATAAAAGCGGCAACAGTTAAAGAAATCTAGTTTATTGAAATTTTGCATTCAGAGAAAGATTTTATAAGTTTCAACCGAGAGTTGAACTGGTTGACCCGTTAACACACACACACACACACACACATACACACACACACACACACATATATATATATGTGTGTGTGTGTGTATGTATGTGTGTGTGTAATTTTTGTTTTTATTTTCAGCCGAAATTAAAGCAGATATACGGAGATAAGAACGGCTCATGATCAAGCATAATAGGCATTGATTTTTTATTATATTTATGTTTAAATATCTATCTATCTATCTATCTATCTATCTATCTATCTATCTATCTATCTATCACTATATATATATATATATATATATATATATATATATATATATATATATATATATATATATGAAGTCATTTTTATGTTTATACTTTCTTTTTTATAGATACAAATATTTAAGTAAATGGTCCGTTTGTAATAAACTTATATATTTGTATCTATAAAAAAGAACGTATAGACATAAAAATGTATTAAAATAATTGTCGGACTTTGTCCATTTCATAATGTGTGACACACACACACACACACACACACGTATATATATATATATATATATATATATAATTTTATTTATTCAAAATTTATAACATAAACATGTTATAACATCACTACGAAAAATAGCCATTTTGTTTCAACACTTCTGGTATCTTCTCAAGTGATGGTGTTGAATGTTTGCTCTACTCTGCATTGAGCACTCTTTTACGAATAGTGATTTTGGTAATTGGAATTTTATTCCTTCCACACCAATCCTATACTTGGACACACACACACACACACACACACACACACACACACACACACACACACACACACACACACACACACACACATATATATATATATATAGTTTAATCTCCTATAGAGGAGACTGAAGGAAGAACCACCCTACATCTAAACAAACAAGAACTGAAACAGGATGCGTTAAAAGTCTTGAAAAGCGTCACAGTAAAGAATACAAGAGGTTGCTGATGTCAATGGGTCGCAGGAAATTTTTGAGGATATTTGGTTTGATGGATGGATTCCTAGATCCTATTCTTTATCTACGAGCTATCAGAATTCCTCAATGAAATTGTTACCCCATACCTACCCACCAATTACCGCATCATATCCACACCCGATTTCTTGTAAATTCCAAAAAGTACAAAACCAACTCAAGATATTTTAGCGCCACACGACGTTGAAAATGTATTCGCAAACGTCCCCGTCGATTAAACCATTGGCATTATCCTTAACTCCGTGTACACAAATAACTCTATCCCACCTCCACCCATTAAACCAAATATCCTCAAAAAATTATTACATGCATGCACAACCAAAGTCTCTGTCTACAACCATAATGGCAACGTCTGCACCCAAACTAATGGTGTCAGTATGGGAAATTCGCTGGGCTTGTGCTTCTCCAATTACTGTGTAGAAAACACCAGATTTAAAAGGTGAGTAAACCTAAAATATATATCCGTTACGTAGACGATATTTTTACAAAAAACAACAACAACGAAAAATACAAAAAATAGATAGTCCCAAAACCACATTTGAAAAAATTGTCCTTAATTTGTACTACGAACTTAATAAAAAAAACAAACTCCCATTGTTAGACATTCACGTAGAATGCAGTAGCAGAACTTTTACCACCTCATTGTATAAAAAAATGAGAAGCCGAAATTCTTGCCACCTTAATTTTAAGAATGAATGCCCACTCAGATACAAAATGGCGAACTTCCTAAATAGCGCACATGAGAATACATCCTCTCGTCTACTTTACCTTAAAGTACTCAACAATGCAAAACAGGCATTAGGTAACAATGGTTTTCATAACCAAGTCATCGACCACCAGATTAGATTATTTCTTTCCAAAGTAAATAACGATATTGAACGCACAGACAAAAAGAACATAAATATCTTCTACAAAAGCCAAATTCACGTCAAGTATAAACATGATGAATCTTCACTTAGTAATATCATAAAGAAATATACTACTCCAGTTGTTCCGAACAAAAACATTAGAATATCTACGACTAATAATTAAAAATCCTAAAAATAATAACACAGCTGTAAAATCAAAACTACAAAGAATGAACATTATTTACGAATTCAAGTGCCCCTTAACGAACTGTGTTCCTGATCAAACCAAACTCATAAGTAATTACAACGGTTACACAACTACATGCTTATCCAGGCGGCTCACATTACACCTATCCGACCACAGACTCCACCCAAAACATATTAGTAGAATGACCTCACCCAAATGTAAAAAAGAATACAAATAATGGAATCCTTAATAAAAAAAAAGAGAAAAAGCCAACATTTAATAGAATTAACTACGATCACGGCCACAATATACTGACTATGTTCGGAAAATAAAACATCGCTATAACGCTAGACACATACGCGCAACCCCTACATGCATTTAAAAAGTGAAAATAAAATCCCGCTTGGTAATGCCTAAATGTATAGCCGAAAGCGCTGATGATTACAAAACATTTGGACAGATTCTACACACTCAATATCACAAAAATAGATCAAAAGCCTAATCGCAGTACCTTGTCTGTCGTCTTTGATGAAACATGTATAAAACAGGGATTGCTGCATAAATACAATATATATATATATATATATATATATATATATATATGTATAAACATGATGAATCTTCACTTAGTAATATCATAAAGAAATATACTACTCCAGTTATATATACATATATATATATATGTATATATATACATATATATATATATATATATATATATATATATATATATATATATATATATATATAAATGAAGAGGTTATAATGGTTCCAACGAGAGAAAAGTGTGTATATTAAAAAGAAGAGAGGTACCTCTCTGGTTGTAATGTGGGTTTTTAAAAAAATATTATTCTTTATTTTTCATAGTTTTACAACACGGGTTTCTGGTCTCACGACCATCTTCAGGTAAAAGGTGGAGATTTCCACATATTAAAAATAATTAATTTTTTTCCTTTATGTTTTTCAATGTTAAATATTCTCGATACGAGACATTCTCTGTTTTTGTGTTGGTCATTCGAATGTCTTTCTTTAAAAGGCAGAAAAAGTTCTGAGCGAAGGGTCACAAAACAATTAAGGTTGGTTTGAGAAGTGATGAATCGGTTGTCTTATCTTTTAATGTTTTAATAACCCCTGTGTGTTCCTAGATCTATTTCCATTTTCGTGTGTTTCTGTCAGCATGCGTGTATATATGTGTGTGTATATTCCCCCTCAATACATACACTGTCTCACTACGAAGAATTAGTAAACACATTCGTACACATACACACACACACACACACAAACATACACGCACACACACGTACATTTTCCCACCACAAGGAATCCGTACACACGCACACACACTCACACACAAACACACACATTCTTCCCAAGTTACATGGAACCAGCACGCACACACACACACACACACACACATATATATATACACATACATACGTATATACATACACACGTATTTCCTAAGTTGTGTGGGGTTTGTGTGAGTAGCTCTCCTGCTTTCGCCAATATGCGTGCATACATATACATACATACATATACACATTCCTCATGGAGTCGGCCTAATTAAAAAATAATGATAGGTTGGGTTAAGGCCTCTAGAAGTAAAGGTGAAAAAAGGGACAATTTTATTTTGAGACACTGTAATTTGAGAACAGTAGTTTTTTCATTTGAACATGAGCTATTGAAAGTTGCAGAGTTGCACCCGTTTAATTGTTTTATCAGAAGTCAATATGGCGGAATCCGAAAACAATCGCAGTAATGAAAATTTGGGAATCAAAAATTTCAGGATTGCGGGTCCGTATCTGGTCCGGAATGTTTTAATTTGCTCACGGAATCGGCCTGATTCCAAAATGTTGGGTTACGGCCTTTAGGAGTAAAATTGAAAAATTATGACACAGTAACACACATTTATTATATAGATATATCCGCCTGTTCCCTATCTATCTATCTATCTATCTATCTATCTATCTATCTATCTATCCATCTATCTATCTATCTATCTATCTAAAGCTGTTCATTATTGTTGTGGTAGGATCCACCTAATCTGCATAGGTGACTACCAACTATATAAATAATGGTTGGTACCGGAAGACGAGGGGGGAGGAATCACGAGATCCAACTAGAGACTCTGATCGACTGCGACTAGTCAACACATTCTCCAGGAACGTCTTCCCAGAAATATACAGAAATACTATATGTACTTATTGTGTACACTTTCTTGTTATAATACATTCTTGTTCTAAGTACATTTTGTGTTGCATTATTATTCCATGCAATAGGCGAGATTCAACAATGAGTCAAGACTCAACAATTATCTATCTATCTATCTATCTATCTATCTATCTATCTATCTATCTATCTATCTATCTATCTATCTATCTATCTATCTATCTAAAGCTGTTAATTATCTATCTATCTATCTATCTATCTATCTCGAGCTGTTCTTTATCTATCTATCTATCTATCTATCTATCTATCTATCTATCTATCTATCTATCTATCTCAAGCTGTTCATTATCTATCTATCTATCTATCTATCTATCTATCTCAAGCTGTTCATTATCTATCTATCTATCTATCTATCTCAAGCTGTTCATTATCTATCTATCTATCTATCTATCTATCTATCTATCTATCTATCTATCTATCTATCTATCTCAAGCTGTTCATTATCTATCTATCTATCTATCTATCTATCTATCTATCTATCTATCTATCTATCTATCTATCTATCTATCTCAAGCTGTTCATTATCTATCTATCTATCTATCTATCTATCTATCTATCTATCTATCTATCTATCTATCTATCTATCTATCTCAAGCTGTTCATTATCTATCTATCTATCTATCTGTGTGTGTGTGCGTGAACAGTTTCGCAGATGAGGTTTGTTTTTGATTACTTAAACTGTTTATTTTTTTATTTTTGTATGCACTTGTATCCTCTCCAGATTCTTCCACGTAATTTATCTTGTCGAAACCAACTGCCTACTTGTTTGCTGATTAAATCTTTTTTTTTCCGCTTATCTTTTACAAGTAATTCCAAACAAAGCAGTTAATTGTAACGGAAACGCACGGCTTCTTAATTTTCCGCACTTTCCCTGAAAGATTGAACGCATAGCCGTACGCATGCGCGACACGAATGCGCACCGTGATAAATGTGTCATGGCGACAACGCGCAGAACAAAAGCAACGCCAAATTAATGTCCGTATACACAATTTCTTTGCTTCAGTGTATTTGCTTTATTTTCAACTTTTACTCTCTCTCCCCTCCCCCCTCTCTCTCACTCTCTCTCTCTCTCTATATATATATATATATATTGTTGCACATGTTCTCTCACTCTTTCTTCTGTAAAGTTTTATCCTGGATATTTATTTTTATTTTTTACTTTATTATCATTACTTTCCTGCTGAATAAATTGTTCTTTCTTTCTTTCTTTTAATATTACTTTATCTTTCTTTCTTTCGTTCTTTCTTTTAATATTACTTTATCTTTCTTTCTTTCCTTATTTCTTTTAATATTACTTTATCTTTCTTTCTTTCCTTATTTCTTTTAATATTACTTTATCTTTCTTTTTTTATA
The DNA here is from genome assembly GCA_964036315.1 of Acanthosepion esculentum. Classification (NCBI taxonomy): domain Eukaryota; kingdom Metazoa; phylum Mollusca; class Cephalopoda; order Sepiida; family Sepiidae; genus Acanthosepion; species Acanthosepion esculentum. The sequence continues at coordinate 93,897,253 of OZ038485.1, read as the reverse complement.
GTATTACTTCTTTCTTCCTCTTTTCCTTTCTTTTCATATTTCACTTTGCGTTTTATACTTTACTCTTCTCTTTTAAGTGCAATTGTTCTAACGTCCTTTCTTTTAATTTTATTCTTACTTTTCGGTTTTTGTTTCCATTTTCGCTCTCTTTCAATATTAAAATTTTACGATTGCTTTCCCTTTTCTTCCTATTTTTCATTCTTTTTTCGTTCGTTCTTTCTTTCTTTATTTTTTCCTTCTTTTCTTCTTTCTTTCTTGTAGCTTTACTATTGTTTTTTTCCTTTTCATTTTACTCTTAATTTCTCTCTTTCTTTCACCTATACACTTTCAGCTTTATTCTCTCTCCCTTTTCACTTTACACTTTTTTCCTTTATTCTCTCTCTTCAATTTAATATTTTTTCTTCGTTTCCTTTAAGCGTTATCCTTCCTTTATTTTTTCGTTCTTTTTTCTCTTTCTTTCTTTCTTTCTTTTCACTTTACCCTTTGTTTCTTTATTCCTTTTCAACTTACTCTTCTTACTTTCTCGCTTTCCTTTCAGTTTAATATTTTTCATTCGTTTATCTCCCTTTTCAGTTTACTCTTTCTTTTCAATTTATTCTCTCTTTCTCCCTTCATTCATTCGTCCCTTCCTTTCTCTCTTTCATTTTATTTATTCTTTCTTTCTTTCTTTCTTTCTTTCTTTCTTTCTTTTTTTTCACTGTACTATTTCTCTCTTTCTTGTTTTCTTTTCGAGCTACTATTTCTACCTTTCTATTTAATTTACTCTTTTTTCCTTGGTTTCTCTCTTTCTTTTCAGTTTATTCTTTCTTCCTTTTCACTGTACTTCTTCATTTACCTCTTTCTTTTCAATGTACTCTTTCCTCCTTTTCTCTTGCGTTCGTTTCTCTCTTTTCTTTCAGTTTATCTTTTCTTTCTTTCTTTTCACTGTACTCTTTCTTCCTTTTTCTCTTTCTTTCAAATGTACTCTTTCTCCTTGTCTCTCTTTCTTTTTATTTTAATATTTCCCCTTTGTTTCTCACGTTCCTTGCAATTTATTCTTTCTTTCTTTATGACTTTGTTTCTTTTCACTTTCTTTCTTTCTTTCTTTCTTTTCACTCTACTCTTTCTTTCTTTTTCTCTTTCTTTTTATTTTAATATTCCCATTCGTTTCTCTCTTTCTTTTCAATTTATTCTTTTTTGTTTGTTTCTTTCTTTTTCACTGTAATCTTTCTTTCTTTCTTTCTTTCTTTTCACTGTACTATTTCTTTCTTTTTCTCTTTCTTTTCAATGTACTCATTCTCTGTTCCTCTCTTTCTTTGTATTTATTATTTTCCCCTCGTTTCTCTCTTTCTTTTCAATTTATTGTTTGTTTGTTTGTTTGTTTGTTTGTTTGTTTATTTTCACTGTACTCTTTCTTTCTTACTTTCTTCTTGATTTACTCTTCGTCTCTTTATCTCTTCCTTTTTCAATTTACCATCTTTCTTTTTTCAAGTCTTCTCACTTGCTTCCGTTCTGTTCTCTCTTTATCTCTCTTTATTTTCTCTTTTCTTCTCTCCCGCAGCAAATTCATTATCTCGCTAATCATCTTACATATAAAATAAAAGATGATATAAAACTAAGTTGTTTTCCGATATTGTATCCCATTCCTCTCACACATTAGTTTCTTCTGGCTATTCAATCAAGGACATCGCAGTATTCAATCCGATTGCAAATAACAGGCAAATTACAGTTAGATATAACGTACAGGCCAGTTGGCGCAATGCCAACAGCCATCACAGGACATCTTCACCTCATCAAAAAATTCAAGTCGACAAGTCCAATAAATGCGCATGCGCAAATTTGGCCAACCAAACCCATTTTGTTTCCAAATGGAAGAAACAGATGAAGACAAGCTTGTGTGTTAGAAGCTGAATGTTCGTTTTCGGTTAAGTGGATAATAACAGAGAATTACCTTCCACCAGATTGCTGTTCAGTTATTAGCAGACGATTAATTTGACTTCTAAAAACTGTAAGAGCTTTTGTGGACTTAAGTGATTGAATGAAGGAAAAAAGATTTGTGAGAAAGCGTACTTGAGTTGAATAAAGATTGCGTAGTTTAACAGCCAAACAAGATTGAACGAAATCTTGCCATTACATAAACGTCTATAAATTCGCCGAAACAAACAGACGTACGTAATATGCACATACGTCTGATAGGGCTGCTTTGTCAGTGTTCCCTGTCTTAATTCCTGAACGCTAACAATCCTTTTTTGATCGACTTTCAATGCGTAAAATCCGGATTGCTAAGAGTAGGCAAAAGGTTACGAGATTTGGTATTTAATCCTCAAATTAATTCCTCTCCACCAGAAATATTATGATTTCAGAAAATTATACTAAATGTAAGTGTTGGTGCTGGATTTTCTCTCTGGGGATCACGATTGATTCTATTTGATCTGACTCGATCGCTGACGGCTGATAAATGATCTGTGTCTTCAAATAAATGATACTTGATCCAAGTTTCGTGTAGGAAAGCGATATCAACACGAAGCAGAACAATTCCTTGACGAGATGGCTATAAAAATTATATTTTTAATGAGGTGTCACTTCAGGACGTAGGCAGATATGAAACTCTGGGGATTTCCTTTATTAATTATTTGTGAATTGTCATTACTTCTTGGAAAATTTAATGGTGTGATTTCATTTTGCCTTTTTCCACGGTTTCCATTTCAGAGTTTTACTTCTCTTAGAATGACTTCAAGGCAAACCTAGAGAGTAAAGTGTAACCTGTTATTTAATCCATAGCTGGGGGCCACGAAGAAAGGACTGATTCATACCTTTAATAAAGTAATTTTAGTGAAAGTGAAAGCAATCGTCTAGCCCGGGATTCGAACTCTATTATTCCTGTCGATAACGTAAAGAGAGTAGACTAAACTGTTGCAAAGAAGGAGAAGTTGTTAGGCTCAAGAGCCAGGACGTGTTTTATGGAGCTTTAGAATTGCTGTATGCGATCAAAAATAAAGACTCGATAACCTTAACAACGAAAACAATTTTCCCATGCACTAGATTCTAAAATATATCTGCTAATATTGGCCCGCTTTTCTCCTTAAACCAACCCCTAGAATATGGCTTATGCATGTGCAATGGCGTGCAAAACCTTTTTTGCCACCTTGGTAAATTAATTAGTTTTGTTTATTTTAGCCTGAAATTGAGAGTGATTAGCAGAAGGATTTTCTCAGTACATTTTTGAGGATCAGAAAACAATTTACTGCATTTTTGTCAATACTGTATGAGGAATAATAAAGCATCTTAAACATTGTGATGCTGAAAGAAGGCCATGCAAAAATATTGAACCATCGGCGAAAATTCCACCTTACAGTTCTTTTCTAAAGTTATAAAGGAATTTTCTTTTAGCAAAAAGTGATCATTATTATTTCCATAAATACGAATCCTCAAAATATTTAGATATTTAGTGTTGCTGCCCGTAGGTCGAATAAATGCCTTTGTTCGAAGTTGTGGTGAACAGTCCCGTAGAAGCTAGCGTACCAGAATGCAAAGGAAAATAATGGTTTTACCTCACCGTGAGGCACGTGGCAGCGACAATTTTGCTCCTTGAAAATGGTATTACTCTCCCATCTAGCCATTCCAGCAGTATGAGGGGTAACGGGGGTTTTTTGTACAATTTGGCATGCTACGACCAATAGCAAGTCGTGTGCTGATTGGTCGAACTGTAGTTGGCTATTTACCTGGGTAACTGCGAATAAAAGCGAAGAACGCTGATTGGTTGGTTGACCGCAATGTTGGCCTGATAAAGGAGGGCTTAAGCAGTGAGAAGGAAAAGACGGGTTTACGTTTTGAAATGTGCGGAGAGCAAGAAGTTAGGATTGAACCAGCCGTATTTTGAATTGTACGAGCGACGTCCGAGTAATAGACTCATTTTAGCTACAGATGTGGAATTGAATTGAACAAGGTACGATTTCCTTACCATTTTTCTTTTCAGTGACGCCAAAGCTCTTGGAGGTTACATGTTTTTGTTGGCGCATTTAATTCTTCAGTTCCCACTATAATGGTTCAATTATATTGAAATCGGGTCATTGTGCTGGCCAGTGTCCTGAAAGTTGAACATATTCATCTCCAAGAAAGTTTTTACAGGTATTGTGTGGCACTGGGAAAGGACATGCTAAATGTCGCATTCTTCGTTGTCTGGCAGAAGATGAGATCATAATAAACTAATATAATTTTCGCGGGTTAGGTTTCCATCCCCTTTCACTGATTTTCTGCTTCCATCGGTTTTGATGCAATTCCACACCATTACATGTCCACCACCAAATTAGATACGAAATTCCTCCTCGTATCTCGTGGATTGAGGCTATACAATGACAAAGAACTGTTCCGAATAACAGAAACATCACAACCTCAGGACTATCAACAGCCAGTAACAACTAAAATGGATATCATATGTATATAGAAAGGAAAGTAATGATATAATCAAGATGAGAAATATATCCCGTTACTAGAAACAACAGAAAAAGTAGGAATGTCCCGTCAATAATGTAAAGAACGATAACAGTGAACTTGAGAAACCTATTGTCACGAGAGATTTTCTTAACAGAAAGATTTTATAAAATTCTAACTATCCTAATGCGAAATGTTCAATCAAGGTATGCCCTATTTCTGTATAAGGGAACTTTTTACCCTCCATTAGCATTAAATTAAATTTAACTTGGGTCGTGTTTTTTAAAAATATTAGCATAAACCCAACCTGTGAATCCACACTTAGCAACTATGATACAGCGAAATAGTCTCAATTGTAATCACACACACACACACACACACACACACACACACACACACACACACACACACACACACATATATATATATATACATATGTAGTGAACTAAAATTAGGTGGACAGTAGTTTGAGATGCACTTAAAAAAAATTAATACACTAAGATGCTTGACTAAAAATGTTATATAGAATAAATATTCTATATAACATTTTTAGTCAAGCATATATATATATATATATATATATATATATACATAGAGAGAGAAATTTGAAAGTGCAGGAAACCTTTGTCACTTAGCTGTTTGAAGTTACTTTCCGTATGCTGACTCCAAAGTTTCGTAGACGGAACTGTCGGTCCACTCTTCAGGGTGTATCAGCAATTCACTGCTATATATATATATATATATATATATATATATATGTATGTATGTATGTATGTATGTATGTGTGTGTTCGTGTGTTTGTATGCACACACACACACACACACACACACACATATATATATATATTTATTTAAACAGAATTTTCACACGAAAGAAACTATATATGGATTTGAAACCGCATGAAAGCATTTTTCTTTAAGGTTCCATTTCAATAAACTTGTTTTTAGCTATGGTTCCTTTTATTCTTATGTTTTTCTTTCCACGCATTGCGAATTGCCTTTCTTTCAATTTAATATTTACCAAAATGTGCTTCTGAAGAAATGTTGATTGGAAATGATCCTTAAAAAAAGAATGCTCTCCTTCGCTTTCAAATTTCTCTCTCTCTCTCTGTATATATATATATATATATATATATATATATATATATATATATATATATATATATATATATATATATATGAAGTCTGCACATTTCTGAATATAATTGTTTCCTATAGCAGTTAGGTAATCTCTACTGTTGACGTCAACCGCTCAGGCATATTTGATTTTTTTAACACCTTCAGAGCTAACATGTGTTTTATACAGGGAATGCAGAATGGTTTTTACAGCGAGCCGTTTCCAAAGATTTAAGTAAAGAAACAAACAGATTTCTGTTTTGTCGGTGTGCGTTGAATGTTTCTCAGTCGGACGCTAGGATTTTCAATTATTTATTTTACAGCATAATCCCCTTATTCAGCTTGGAGCTTATTCGAAAGGTTGACCAATCTGCAGCCACAAGTTGAAAGGAGGTTCTCGTTGAAAGTCAGCCATGACGACGTGATCACAAAAGTTATTGATAAGCATCTGATCTGGGCATGCGTAATCGCTTCTAATTTTTTTTGCTTGGGTTTACAGTTTCTAGGAGAGAACGTACAATCTGATCTGATCAGTATTTTGACTTGTTTAATACACTGAACTCCTTAAGTATTGCCAAAGACGTACAATCACCATATCCGCAAGTTATTTTGTTTTTAACACATTCACTCTCTGTCTAATTCTCTTAATGATCTGTATTTTCAAAACCTACAATGGTTTTCTAAACGGGTCATATTTAATATTGTTGTGGTAAACCCTCCTACAGTAGAATGAACTCTTCCTCCTCTCATAAATACTAACCACGAGACTTCTCAGGGCAGTCGGTTGGGAAGGTAAGACGTAGTGTTAACCTACCGTTCGGACGTACACCTCTATCTGCTTATTACTAACACTCTTGCTTTGTATATATCTGTTACACTTGTCCAACCTACCTTCGTCTTCCGTGTCTTTCTTTCTGACCCCTAAACAGACCACAACATATATATATGTAGTTGTATATATATATATATATATATATATATATATATATATAGTTGTATATAAAACTATATTGTAAATATATATATATATATATATATATATATATATATATATAGTGAACCAAAATTAGGTGGACAGTAGTTTGAGATGCATTTAAAAAATATTAATACACAAAGATGCTTGACTAAAAATGTTATATAGAATAAATATAAGTAAACGTTTGTCACTTAGCTGATTGATGTTACTTTCAGTGCAATGAAGGGAGTACTTTTATCACTTTCCTGCGATGAGAGATGAACTAATTCTGCATTTATTAGGGCTTCTAGGAATATATATATATATATATATATATATATATATATATATAGGATGTTACGAAAATCTTGTTACTTTTATATTTATATTTACATACGCTCTATCTCTGATATTGAGCACTTTATCCCATAAATATAGCACACCATAAAACTATATTTCTTCATATATATATATATATATATATATATATATATGGGAATCTTTCTGTGTTTGTGAAAAAGGTATTTTTATTGAATGGAATTGTTGGAAATAATATTCTTTTAATTTATGATAAAAGACAAACGAAATACGGAATTCTAATTAAATATATGTTTTAATAAAGAATTAATTGATTCTTTTGTTCTCTTAAGCATGTACTTGTACTATTGTTTCGTTGGAACCTCTATTACAATTTCATTTAATCACTTCCCATATCAGTATTGCCTTCATTCGAATCTGAACTTCTGTCGGATTTAGGTCTTCTGCTTTTGACCGACTCTGTTTTTCTCGATCACCTCAACCCATCATTCAACAGCTATTAGTATGCAAGGGGAACTTGAAATAGGAGCTGTATTGGTGGCGGAGATTTCAGCTGGTATTCCCCGGGAATATCAGCTGTCCATAATAGCTAATTTTCGGATTGCACAGCGAAGTTTAACTTGCTTCAGAGTGTCGAATGAAT
>OZ038485.1:93872312-93887312 GCA_964036315.1 Acanthosepion esculentum | reverse complement strand
CCTTCATAATCAAGAATAACTTTTCGTGTATTGATGTTAAAGGATGAGAGAAAGAAGATGAAGATGATCTTGGATGAAGATCGAAAGTACTTGGGAAATGAAAATAAAAGAAATTTAAACAGCTATAGCACATTTCTCTCATCGTTTACCATCAATACACGGAAGGTTATTCGTGAGGATTTTGTTAAAAATTAGCAGACATAATGTCTGTAATTTATTCAATAAGATATATATATATATATATATATATATATATATATATATATATATATATAATCAATATCCACTAAAAAGTATTCCAAGAAATAAAACTTAGGATAAACCTTTCCAAAACAGAAACTATTATCTGAAATTGGAACGAAAACGATGTTAGCACATATCAGTATATGCAATTAGCAAATAATAAGCACTTGGAATACTTAGGCGTATGGAGCAATTATAATAAATTTAGTAGAGGAGAAAAGGAAATTGAACATAGAATAGGCTGTGCCAGAGATATCTTCGACCAACACCGCAGCTTACTAAAAAATTATACCATTAACCTGAGAACTCGAATCATGTTCGCAAATAGCATCGTCAAATCGAACTTTCATATGGAGGCCATGCATGGCGCCAAACCTAAACTGTCAGCTGCATACAACTGCTTCCTAAAATAAATGGTTAAAATGGCTTTGAGCGAGTGAAGCCTGCAGGTGTGAGCACAGACCACACTTCTTTAAACCTTGTGGACTGGCGCTACAGTATCACAAACAATGACGTGTACCAAGTAACAGAAACCCCATCAATTGAAGACTACCAACAACAACTTAAATGAATAGCACAAGTAACTCGGAGGGAAAATAATGACATAATCCAGATGTTGACATTCCACACAACCTCAAATAAGAGGTAAGGAAGGAAACACCCATCAATACTGGAAAGAGCGATAACAGCTACTGGACTTTGAAATGCTTATTTTTCTGATATTTGACTTAAAAGAAAGATTTTTATAAATTTCAAACGAAAACAGGACTGGCTGATCTGTCAGTGAATGCCAACTGTTTCTTTGTAGGGAAGCGGCTAATATTAGCAATACAAATGCGATTACGATTGCCATTAGCAACGAACCTTTGAATTTCGCTATCGCATTTACAGTTCTTTGTTAAAATATTTCCTAGATATTTAAATTTTTGTACTTGTTTTGTTTTGGTGTCTCCAACAGATCATAGATATAAAAAAGAAACTTAAATTTAATTATTGTCAAAAGAAATATTTTATCTGATAACGTAGGTCAATCGGTGAATTATATAAAAGTAAAAAAATCTAAATTTCACACCTGTGTATACGTTTGTGCATCTGTATAAGTGTGTCTGCCACATACAGACATATACTAATATATGCGAATAAGCACATAAAAATTTATACACACTTTTTAAACACATACGTATATAACTATAACACACACACACACACACACACACACACACACACACACACACACACACACACACATATATATATATATATATATATATATATATATATATATATATATGAGGTGTTCAAAATTTATCGTTGCACTCAGGTTAATTTTTATTTAATTACAAAAATTTATTATTTTTTGAAATGTTACCCGATTTGTTTAAGAGCTCTAACTTATATTTTAGCATTTCAGTCAGATTTAGAAATAGCTAAAAATTTAATTAAAAGAATCGCCATGTTAGAACTGCAGAAGGCAAAGAACGCTCCGACGAAAATTGCCATTAAAAGTTAATAGAATGCTAGTTTGGAGGAGCATAAAGAAATCTGAATCCTCTTGACTACAGCATTTGTGGTATCTTAGAAAACAAGGTCATTACTACACCCCACGGCAGTTTAGAATCTCTGAAGGTAAAATTCGTGAAAGAATGTGACAAAATCCCCCAAAGTGTTGTCTCTGCCTTATACGAGTCATTCACCAAGAGTCTTCAGCAAGTTATTGATTCAGAAGTAGGATATATTTAATACGGATTTGGTCTCGAACTGGAAATAGTGACGCTCGGAGAGTTACTGGAAGCCAAAGAGCGGTCTATGTGATGGTGTAGTCTGCTGTGACTGCAACAGGAAAAAGTCCGCTGGTTTTCGTGGAACCAATGCTTAAACTCAACTGAGCAATTTATGTGAAGGACATTCTTGAATCAATGCGTTTGCCTTGGCACAAAAAATGTTTATCATTTCATCCCAAAGGAAGAATGTCCTCCACAACACCCAGATCTGAATCCGCTTGAAAACAAGTTTTTTGCTACACCTCACTATTTGTTTGGAGACTCTGGAGGCAAAACGCATGAAGGGATGGGTTAAAATCCATTAAAGTTTTAACCATGCTTCATGTGAATTACTCGCGAAGCGTCTTCAGCAGGTTATTGACACAGAAGGAGGGTATACTGAATAGATTATGTATCAAATAAGTATATGGATGTTTAGTTTTGGTTTCGGCTTTGTAAATGATTTACAAATTGTTTTTTTTTTAAATAAAGATGGACAAAAGAAACTTTGTAAAGCTATTTATTGAACGCCATCTATATGTGTGTGTATTTATCTATCTATATATCATACTGTAAAAAAATATATAGAACAAAATCGGAACAAAATAGAAAGGATGTTGTAAGGAGATTGTCCAGCATTCACTGTCACATAGAAGGACTGATACTGCATAGTCGTTCAGCGCTCTTTTCTTCGTTTCTAATGACATTTTGTCTCTTTCTTAATACTTTGTTTAGCTTTTGGAAGGCATCTTTCTCTACCCCAGTGCGACTTCGAATGCCGCTGTCACGTTTCTTGTCTTCGGTTGAAACATCTTCCAGATAGTTAGATTCCTACAACTGCTTGTTTTTGATATCTTATATTCAAAGCTATCATCTTGAGCTGTCCCCTTTGCTAACGGCTGTCTTCTTCCAATTGATGTTTAGTCTTTATACTGGCTTCCGCTATCTAACTTGTCTAGGAGTTCATACCGTTTTCCTACTGTGTGTGACATCAAAACGTCGACATCTGCATATCTCACGTTGTTAAGATATACTTATCTACTAACGGTTTAATGATACAAGCCTTACTAATTAACCCATATGTTAAGGGAGAAGAGGTGGATTCAAGGGCGTATTACGCGTAAGTGGCTATAACGAACCCAACGGGAATTGGAACTCGGCTCTCCGATTAACATCCTCGAACCATTTTCCATTACACCACCCGCAAAAGCAAGCTTACAGCACCTGGTATTCCAAAGCTGTCATCCAACAAGATACTGATCAGACTCGACTTTATTTAACTTCGGCGATCGTGCGGGAACCGGCGTTTCGGCGTGATTTAACCATAAGCATTGATAGTAAGTAGGCAAACATTGGTAAGATTTACAACTAGTAGGATGTTTTGGGGGGCTATGATAGCTTGAACGATGCACGGCATATTGAATAAGATATTTCGGCATTAAAAATCATTTAAACAGTTTTTTTTTCTTAAATTCATCCGAGATTTATACCTGTTGTTATATACCTTACCTATGAGCACTAATTGGTATATCCCAATCCTCATAAATACGTTGGAAACTATTGCAAGTGGGGGTAATATTCTGTCTAAGTAGTCCACTACTAGCAGTGGTTTACCTACTTCATACCGCTGGCGAGTATTGTATTTTGTTGATGTTATAATGATTTCATTTCCAACCTCCGCTTTGGTTATTCCTAATTCAGTAACCCTTTCTAGGTTACATCCGTTTAATATTTATTGTATTTTTCAATTTTCGTTGTTCTGCAGCCGGATCAAAATTGTGGATTTAATATTTCTACGTTAAAGATTTTGTTTCGATTTTGTTCTATATATTTTTTTACAGTATGATTCACCCTGTACAGCATGATTCACTATCTACTGCTAGTAACCCCGGACCTTAACAGGCCCGGGGGCACTAGCAGTAGATGAGTACGTTAGGGGGCAGTTTCTATGGATAGGAAAGATAACGGTTAACCATAGACTTGAACAGTTTTGGCCATTATGAATAATTAAATGTTTGTTAGAATCATAGACTATATTTTTAGCTACATCCTGGCATTTTTGTTACGTTACATTTCAAATTTAAATATGCGTCTATCTTTTGCTTGTTTTGTTTAGCAGTATTTAAATTAAATTAAATTAAATTAAATTAAAATTAAATTTTCTTTGGAGCATTAGTAATTTCTTTTAAGAAAATATATTGCAGGACAAATTAATTTATTTTATTTTTTTTACAAAATGTAAAATTACTGGTATTTTTACTATAAAAATATATTTCATGCTTTTATAGTTTTTTGACCCCAGTTTTGAGTTCAACAATTTGCCCATAGCTCAGACCCTAACAGTTGCTACAAATCCGTGTCAGGGTAGATCTGGGAACAACAGCAATTAAGAGATGGTTCCATATGGTTTTCGTATAAATACCGTATGAAATCGATTATGTGACTTCTTAAAGAGTTATCTGTAATTTTGATTTTATTTACAAGAGTCAAATTTGAAACTATCTACTAATGATGATGTGTTGTCAATGGCGTAACCATTTTCAAACATGACATTTGTAAATAAAAACAAGTACAGATGTCTCTTTAAGAATTCATGAACAGATTTTACCATTATATATATATATATATATATATATATATATATATATATATATATATATATACATATTTAAAGACATTTATGATATGTTTAACGTTCTTTTTATAGATACAAGTATTTAAGCAAATGCTCTGTTTTATAATAAACAGTATTAAATAACATTTACCGGCCTGAATACTAAATACTTGTATCTATAAAAAGAACGTTAAACATATCATAAATGTTTTTAAATAAATTGTCGGACTTTGTCCAATTCAAATATATATATATATATATATATATATATATATATATATATATATATATATATTATACAGGAAGATTCACCCTGGAATAGGCCCCAGGAGGCACTAGGGGTAGAGGGTTACGTTAGGAGGTAGTTTGTACGGATAGGAAAGGTAATGGTTAACCCTAGACTTGAACAGGTTAAGATTGTAGTGATCGTGGGAACATCTCTTGGGAGTCGGTTCCACAGAGCAGAAGTTCTCGGGGAGATGCTGTTCGAGTGGAACTTATTTCCGACCGATGGATTACGGAAGGATAGTGGGAGGTTTGCTAAAATGTAAGTGGCATGGCGGGTCCTAACCATGAAGGTCAGAACTGGTGGAATCAAGGAATGTAGTCCGACCGAGCATTTTCCGTGAAAGCAGCGACAGAGCAGCGAGATATGAACAGGACTTTAAAATATAAAATGTTATAAACTCAACATTCTTCGCTTCTGACAAAAAGTTGAGGAGATTCTCATGTTTACTAATCTACGAAACTTATTCCAGATTTTGATTTCCCTGTCTTTTAAGAGTGGACTGATCGATTTAAGACGTCTCACTGATCTCGTCCTGAAAGACGCGAGATTCGCGGAGATGATAAACTATAAATTTCCTCAAAAATAAGAGGAACTCTTTCCAGAAAGAATAAAAAAACAATGGAGCCATTTCCTGATAATGGAAGCAAAATTTTTTTCGCAATATCATACCAAGTCGTCTATTCGCTATTTTTTTAATGGATGAGACACTTCAAGGCCTCACATTACTTAACAAATACGCAACCAGCTACGTTTTGTCGTTTTCCGAATACACACTGGAACACTATTATAGCCTGAAAAAAATACAAGAAAGCTGTCGAATTTTGAAAACAATAAATTTTTCGTTTACTAAGATTGCGAATATGCTGAAAACAATTATATTATTAAATATCATATATATATATATATATATATATATATATATATATATATATATATATATATATATATATATATATATTTCCAAGAGGATAGAATCCAGGTAGAGCTCAATGTCCAGGACAGAGGAAGAATATATAATTTTTTATTTGTAAGTCTGATAAATTGGATCGTGATTACGATTCTAATGTAATAAATTATAACCATGGAATATTAGTGTTTGAGCCTTATATATATATATATATATATATATATATATATATATATAATATTAAATATTCCATATATTCATTACATTTACTATCGCTGGGTTTCACCAGATACCCACACGTCAAACTGTTTATACATATTTACATATATACATAACCACACACACAAACACATATATACATACAGGCAGATTGAAAATTAACTCATAATTTAAAATACTTATTATTTATTCATTAACTATAATTCTTACAAAAAATGGATATGTGAAAAAAGGGTTTAGCATGGGGTTTCATTTAAAATTGGATATAAGCACCAGGTTTTGCTACCAGCTTCTCAAGCCGCCCAGGAATCGCGTCAACTGATTTCATGAAAGACTCTTGTAGTATGGAAGACATGACTTCTTAAATTTGCCCTTCAAGTTCCTCCGAAGTTTTGCTTTGGTATAGTAGTCTTGCACCTTTAACCAACCCCGAAGAAAAATTCCCATGGTGTTCAGTCAGGATTTCCGGCTGAGCACACATACAAAGTAGGGAATTACTTTTCAATCACCCTATATATATATATATATAGAGAGAGAGAGAGAGAGAGACATTTATATTATGTTTAACGTTCTTTTTATAGATACAAGTATTTAAGCAAATGCTCTGTTTTATAATAAACAGTATTAAATAACATTATTTAATACTGTTTATTATAAAACAGAGCATTTGCTTAAATACTTGTATCTATAAAAAGAACGTTAAACATAATATAAATGTCTTTAAATAAATTGTCGGACAATGTCCAATTCTAATATATATATATATATATATATATATATATATATATTGCCCACTAATATTATCAATACACATGCACACACACACACACACACACATATGCGTGTGTATTGATAATATTAGTGGGCGATATATATATATATATATATATATATATATATATATATATATATATATATATATAAATGTCCAAGAGGATAGAATCCAGGTAGAGCTCAATGTCCAGGACAGAGCAAGAATATAATATAAAAGGCTCAAACACTAATATTCCTTAGTTATAATTTATTACATTGGAATCGTAATCATGATCCAATTCATCAGACCTACAAATTCAAAAAGAAATCAGAAAATGTAAAACATTTCTAAAATTTTGTTTTTTATACCTGGAGTTATAATTTCCGATTTCTTTTTTAATTTGTAGGTCTGATGAATTGGATCGTGATTACGATTCCAATGTAATAAATTATAACCAAGGAATATTAGTGTTTGGGCCTTTTATATTGTACACACACACACATATATATATATATATACATATGTAATTGTGTATTTGGGAGCAATCCCTTTTTTTATATAAATGTCATTAAAGACAAATGAAAAGGTACTGCGTTTAAGTTATGTATACATAGGGTGGTCCCCGAAGTAACCTCGGGATTTAAAACTCTAGCAATTTCAATTTTAGTTTTACTATTCAAAAACAGCTTAATATAGAAAGAAAATCCAAAAACAAGAAATTAATTTCCCATTTAATCATTCAAAAATTATCTGATGTCAATATCTTCCATTTTATACATCACGAAAAAGTGTTCTTTCTATAGCTCTCCGCATAACAGTGTTTAATAACTAAAGCTGCAGCCGCCGGTGCACGGAACCATCAACGTCTACCAAGGAGCAGAGCTACCGTCAAACTCCACCACTGACGAGAAGATTCGGCAGACTAAAGAGATGGTAATGGGGAGCCGGTGACTTATTATCGATGAGGTAGCATATTTTGTTCTACCTCGGTGCACACTGGTAGCACAGCGGCCATGATAGCACTGTGACAGCAGTAATAAAACTAGAGCAATCAAGCATCGATCACGTGATAAAAATGGTATCAACTATAAGCACGCATGAGCAGAATGCAGTCTAACAAACCTAAAGAAGCGTTATCGTGAACGTGCGGATAATTTGTGACTAACCTTCGTATTATGAACAAGAAACTACTTTCTAAAATGATAAAAAACTCAACGCTTTTCGCTTTTGACAAATGTCAAAACATCAGGATATTCCAATGAATAATAATATAGAAAAAATTGTTTTTTTTTTCCGTGCGGACTGGTTAACCTTTACAGCATCAGATCATTGTTTGTTCATATATTTAGACTAAAAAAAAAAAAGCCCAAAAAGGAAAGAAATCGTATATAACTAAAAGTATATATGTAACAAGACAATATGAATAAAGATAAAAGGAAAACTTATCTTAGCGGATGTGTTTCGTCCTCTGATGGACATTATCAACGCAAATGTAAGGATTTTATTTTGCAATATGTATTTATACACAGAAGAAAAAGTGCGTTAGTTTTTAGAATTTTAAAATTGAAACCAGTAAGTACCTGACTTCTCATGCTATCCTCTATCTTTACAAGAGCAAGATCAGACCGAAAATGAAGTACAGTTGCCCTATTTGGGGAGGAGCTGTCCGGACCTCACTTTCCAGTCTTGATAGAGTTCAAAAGCGTCTCCGAGTCCTTGCGAGAGAAGAATTATTTTCTAGACTCCAAACTCTCTCTCACAGGCGAGATGTGGTGAGTCTCTCATTGCTCTATCGCTGCTACCATGGAAAGTGCTCGGACGAATTGCATCTCCTGGCTCCACCAGGTCTGACCTTCAGGGCTAGAACCGGCCATGCCACTTACATAGTAACAAACCAACCACATTCTCTCCGTACTCCTCTCAAACAGCGTCTTTCCGCGAACCACTGCCCTATGGAACAGACTCCCTAGCGGATGCTTCCGCGATCACTACAATCTTAACCTGTTCAAATCTTGAGTCAACCGTTATCTTCCTCTTATAATCATATAAACTACCCCTTAACATAACCTTGTATCTCGAGTGGTCCCCGGGCCTGGTACAAGGTGAACCTTACTGTAAAAAACGAAAAAAAAAAAAAAGATCCCTCATAAATATACAACAGGCAGACTGAAAGTCAAGCTAAACGATCGTGAATGTTAAGTGACGTAAATTAATGTCTAATAGACGAGAGTGGTGAAGGTTATTATTGTTGTTGATTTTGTTTTATAATTCTATAAACTAACGACATTTTTATGCTAAGCTCCTCGTAGTTTCAGTAGAAACTACGGGTTGGCTCACTGCGGGTCGAGCAAACAAAATCATTCCGCTACGCAGATGCCTGTAACAAGCATTATCTAACCACACTAGCAGGCCGACATACTCAGATACGATCATCCAGATTGAGTAAGATTTTGAATATACTCTGTATATATGTAGATGTATGTGTATAACAAACACAAAATAAAAACATAAAATTAACATCCTGGTACAGAAATATGGATGTCTATACCTACGCATTTTATAGTGCGGGTTTAGTAAACAATTTATCGAACCCGGAGAAGAAAATTTATACCAGCTCTGACAAGTGTCGAAAAGATATGAAGCCACAATGGGATATTCATTTAGTTCTTTCGGCATCCATATCTATCGTCAAATATTTAATATTAGCTGGACAGAAATGTTGACAAGGCCACAGACTAAATCATACGAAATATATAAAATACGTCGTCCAGTTATGTGTTTGCTTACCTATTACATAATGAATGATTGCATTAGCAGTGGACACATGAGGAAATGTTCATTGTGGACTCATTTGGAAGCATTTTTATTCTGGCATATTTTAACGCATCGGAATAAAAATCTCAAACACAGTTTTGATAAAACAGCAATAGGATTGTAATCCGAAATAATTCATAGTCAGGACATGTCAGAATTTATAAAAGCTGCAATGGCAGAACTAAACTTTCTATCTGTGGATATTATCTCTCAGTTCTGAGGCTGCTTTCGATGCAATGATTTTTACTAAATGTTCGCTCAATACAAGGCTGAAGAGCCACTCAAATTAGAGTCTTACTGAATGATGTTGTTGCATGGATCTAAGAAGAAGAAACGCTGATTATTAGCCTTTCTATCTGTGGATATTATCTATCAGTTCTGAGGCTGCTTTCGATGCAATGGTGTTTACTAAATGTTCGCTCAATACAAGGCTGAAGAGCCACTCAAATTAGAGTCTTACTGAATGTTATTGTTGCATGGATCTAAGAAGAAGAAGAAACGCTGATTATTAGAATATTTAGAACAGAAGACACGCAACCATCAATTTTATTCGATTCTTCGATATGTGAGATATTAATATATGTATATTGCAGGCCCGGATTAATAGCCATAGGGGTCCTAAAAGATTATGGCGCCCCCCTGACTACATCTGCGATTTAAGAATGCTAGCATTGAGTCTCGAGGAATAGTGCGGACAATGCACATCAACGGAGAACGTGTATCGTGGAAACGTCAACTGGAAATAAATATAGACGGAATGGAAGAAAACATCGAGATATGATGATCATAATTTCCCACCCAGTACAACACCAACGCCCTGGAAACCCAGCTAGAAAAAAAAAACATTTGCAGCTGAGCAGAAACTGTCAAATGAGCCATGACCAGTCAACAAACAGAAAGGGTTCCAGACCAGTATTGCTGTCATATATGGTATGGAGCCCCTTCTGTTTGTCTCAAGGTTCTTGATAAAATCCAGAGACTGCGGCAGGAATTGGCTGGTTAACTTTAATGCCTCAAAAACAAAACTGCTCTCTATTACTCACCACAGAGAACCATCCCTGCCTTCCATTAGAATGTCTGACGCTCAACTCCACGAGAGCACCTCTTTGCGACTGCTCGGTCTCACATTGTTTGCTGACCTGAGATGGAACAAATACATTGAGTCAATAGATTCGTCCACCACAAGGAAAGTTGGCTCCCTGTGCCGTGCCGGGAAATTTTTCTCGCCGGAGTCTATCCTTCAAATCTACAAATCAACCATTTGCCCTTGCATGGAGTATTGCTGCTATATCTTTTCTGGATTCCCTTCTGTTTGTCTCAAGGTCCTTGATAAAATCCAGAGACGGATATTCAATGTTATTGGCACTGATCTGGCATTTCGTCTGCAGTCGTTCTCTCACAGACGTGTCGTTGCCTCCCTCTGTCTTTTTTACAAATATGGTAACTGCTCCGATGAGCTGATTTCGCTGGTTCCCAGACTTCACGAATTTAAGCGTTCTTCTAGACTGGCATCTTGCTCTCACCCTTTCACTGTCGAAACTGTTAAATGTAGCCACCTCTTCTACTCCAATAGCTTCATGTCTCGCACTTCTCCCTGTGGAACTCCCCTCTTTTCCTGTTTCCCTGATAACTATAATCTCCAACTATTCAAATGTAACGTCAATCGACGTCTCTAGATGCCTTAATCTATCCCCTATCCTTCTCTTCATCCTTTCCTCTATCACTCCTATTTGCTCTCGCTCCAACTCTCTGTAACCCCTTGCATGCTAGTGGCTTCTCGCCTTGCTTGGGGTGAAACGCTTAAAAAATATGACCAAAGGTGGTGAAGTAATCAACAAACCAGCACATTACAGATTGGCATAAGCATATAACCTGAATAATGTCAAACGAACATAAGGGTTGCTTATTCGTATGATGGATGACAAAATTTAAATCTCATAAAGTTAATTAGTAATACTAACTTATTCAACAGTGGAGTTGTGATGTATTGAGTAAATATACAAACATCATTATCTCCCTTACGCTTATTAACCAATCAGAATCGCAATAAAGTTTTGCTGCGGGTCAGTCGTATGCGCCTTTCGTAATGACTCCCGACAGATTCAAATGTTAATCGTGTTCGACTTATTTCTTTAGACGTGTACAGCATCGTATCATATCAATTTCTGTGATGCCCCCTAAGCACGATGCCCCCTAAGCACGATGCCCCCTAAGCACGTGCTTATTTAGCTTAATGCTTAACCTGGCCTTGATATTAATGTATGTATATATAATGATAAAAAGTATAGTTTAATGTATGGCATATATATGGGATTAAGTGCTTAATATCAGACTTATATACAAAAGTAGACATTGAAGTCAACACCCAGCGTCAACAGTCTGTTTCACGCTTAAACGCAACCGCCGGGCCTATACACGCACACGTACTGAATTGAGTAAAATAAGCCAAAAAATATTTTTTAAAAATATATGCGACTCATTAAGGATAGCTACACAAGCCATTCAATGGAAGGATATAAGTGAGTGCATTTCCTGATTCCGCAAAATTACAAAGATTAATATGTATTTATAAAATATGACATTAAAAACCTCTATTCATCTCTATCTAAAAAGGCCTGCTTGAGGCTTTTCACTTCGCCAAAGGTTTCGTATATATAACCCCTGAACAAATGGGCATAATTTTAAATTGCCGTAAATCAATTTTATTCCACAATGGAGAAGCTTAGATAAAAAACAAACAAACAAAAAGGACGATTTCGATGTACCGCAAGGTTCGTTTTATGGTGCTGACGTTTCAGTATTAATAGGCCTACATATTTTATAGGAAACTAACAAAATTGTACATATAATCAACCTCGGCCTGTATAGGGATAACGGACTGATGGTAGTGCCAGACAGCAGAAAAACAAATGACAATATGAGAAAGGCGCTTTTCAGACTCTTATAAAGCCATGACTTTGAAATAGCAGTCGTTATGAATAGGAAAATGGTCAAATATTTCGATGTAAAATGAAATCCACAGTGTCTCCCCATACATGAAACCCAAGACAAAATTAAAATTTGTGAATGTTAGATCTAACCAACCTGGGAGGTATAATAATGAAAATCGCCAAAGGAATAGACACCAAGGTTATCTATATATTCCTCTAGTAAAATAATTTTCGAAGATAAAAAGAAAGAATATGAGAAGAGCTTAATAAAGGGGAGACATAAAACCAAACTGGAATTTAAACCCCAAATAAGACAATTTCAAGACTAACGTGTAGCATAACATTGTTAACAGTAAAGTATGCAACTGTAGAAGTAAAAGAAGATGTCCATTAGAAAGAGTTTGCAAAACTGAAGCAGTAATTTACAAAGCAGAAATAATAGATACAAAAATATAGAAAAATATTTACATAGGGTTTACTGAGTACTTAAAAAAGAGGTGGTACAATCATAAGTCATCTATTAAGCTAAAAAGCCTTAGAAACTAGTAACATGTGTGGGAACTCAAGGGGAGAAATAAAAAAAGATCAGATTGAAAACAGGAAAATTTAAAAAAATGTAAACCCTACAATAATCATAGCAAGATTTGCCACCTTTGTCAACAAGAGAAATTGGCTTTAATAACATTTGCAGATCACCCAAACTTTAAAAACAAGAGTTCGGAAAATATGCCCCGCTGTATTCATGCTAAAACGTTCCATTTGTGTTCATTTGAATTGGGATAAAAAGAATGTATGTATATTTTATTTAATCCCCCACCGATACATTTCACTTCCTACTCACCTGCTACCACACCTACGTTGTACTCTTCATTTATTTATGTTTGAAAAAATATAACCTAGAATTTTTATTTAAAAAACAAATCTTCTGAAGATACCGAAAGGTTGAAACCAAATTAGTGGAACTGGCTGATTTCATAATCTTATATATATAAATTTCTATTCTTTATTAGGACTTCTCAACACTAGGCCGGCTGTTATTAATTTCAATGTTTAAGAACATATATATATATATCTATATATATATATATATATATATATATATATATATATATTGATAATATTACTGTACATTACGTTCTTCTTTCTTTAGTTACACCTGTATCTAGAGCTTTCATACATTTCACTCTCACACTTGTTTCCCGCTCCTACACATACACTCTCACTAAAATTTAGTTTTTTTTTATCCCCGGAGTCATATTTTCCGATTTCTTTTTGGATCTGTAGGTCTGATGATTTGGATCGTGATTACGATTCCAATTTATATTATATATATATATATATATATATAATATAAAAGGCTCAAACACTAATATTCCATGGTTATAATTTATTATATATATATATATATATATATATATATATATATATATATAATGTTTATACGTTATACCAGTTTGTGACTGCAAGGTATAATTTCGAGGAGGATATAAATCCAGAGAAATTTCAATGTAGACTACAGAGCATTATAATGATAATAAGAAGACGGAGACTTTAATTATTCATTTCGTTTATGAATTTTATTTCGTTAACACAGAGATGTCCATCCCCTAAAATTCCCCTAAAACGCTTACCGCATGAAGATACCGAAAGATTGAAACCAAAGTAGCGGAACTGGCTGATTTCCTAATCTTATATATATATATATATATATATATATATATATATATATATATATATATATATATATATATATATATTAAATATTCGTTTCATTTCTTTATTAGGACTTCTCAATCTAGGCCGGTTGTTATTAATTATTAATTTCAATGTTTAAGAACATATATATATATATATATATATATATATATATATATATATATATATATATATATATATATATATATATATGTGTGTGTGTGTTTATACATTTTACCCCTAAAACGCTTACCGCATGGATTTTGTGGAGGATGACACAGGATGTGGTGGTTCGCTGATAAGGATAATGTGTCGATATGTAGATTCGGACACGTAGTTGTATGTGCGTAAGTGCGTACGTAATAGTAAGTATTTTGCGAACTTCTACACACATGGGGGGACCTAAGTTTATCTTGCCGAGGTAACGTTACCCATGTTTCCAAACTAGCACATTTTATAACATTTCCATAATCCATAGCTTCTGCCTTCATTTTGTTTTTGAATGTCTAATGGCCTCTTAATTCTCTAAAATTATTGTATCTGAAAATATAATAGTGATTTCTAATTATTAATTGTACTGGTGATTACTCCATAGCAATCACACCACTGTATAAACACATTTACATAGTTCCAAAAAATTATCTAGGCAGGTCAGGCTGCTAAGCTACCCTTATCCCGCCTTTTCCTTCTCACTCTCTTCTTCCCCAAGTCTCCCACTCCTTCTATATCCACCTCTTATTTTCCCTTGTACTCAATCTCTGTGGGGATTATATAT
>OZ038485.1:93847312-93867312 GCA_964036315.1 Acanthosepion esculentum | reverse complement strand
ATATATTACGCGAATCATTCATACGAAAAGCAGATAATGAAGTTAATGATTAATCATTAACTTCATTATCTGCATTTCGTATGAATGATTCACGTAATGTAAATTGTACCTGCACCACATAATTGATATATATATATATATATATATATATATATATATATATATATATATATATATATATATATTGAATATCTCTTGAAGGTGTTTTCAAAATCTTTCCTCAGTATTTTTCCGAATGAAGTATACACAAAAGTGATAGAAATCTTTATTTAATCACCAGATCTTTCTGCATCGCCTGAAAAATGTATCATGTTGTGTGGAAGTTGTGAAGTACAGATAAAGGCCCGAAATCTTTTCTTCTTATACGATTTTTCAAATACTCGCGGTGCTTAAATGCCGTGAAAATGGCTGACTTATTTCTTCTGGACCTATGTCAGTGTTTGTAATATTACTTAAAATAATACTTGTTTTAAAGAACTTATTTAAAAAAAAATGATTATTTTTAATTTAAAAAAAAAAGAGAAGCTTATATCCAGTCGTGAAAATGGCTTACTTAACTTTTATGAACCTATGTCAGAGATTGTAATGTTAATTGAAAAAAAAATGCCATGTCCGTTTAGGACATAGGTTATTATGACTCCCGACAGAATTCCTTTTCTTTATTATCTGTTTCATATCACTTCCTCGGCAGTTTCAAATTCAGATTTCACTTTCTTTTAGAATGGTTGCTGCCCAGACTGAATCCTGCTCTACTGTGGTACTTAGCAGAAAGCTGGAAGCAGAAGATATGGATTAATGCCTTTCCCAAGAACATTTCTGCGGAACTGAACGCAACAGAGTGTCTGTGAATTGTCATGCATTCCTGGGATAAAGATTACAGATTGGTTCCCCACTTCCTTCTTTATCAGCGTTGCTTCCAATATATATTAACCATCAGTGGACACGTAAAATATGATTACTTAATGAATCCTCAACATAACGCCATGAGTTATTTTTTTATAGTATCATTCACACTTTACAAGGCCCGGGGGCCACCCACTCGAAGTAGATAGGTTATTTGTGCATATAGGAGTGGATGATAACGGTTAACCCTAGCCTTGAACAGGTTAAGATTGTCATGATAGCGGAAAAATCCTGTTGTGAGTTGCTTCCACAGAGCATTGGAAAAAGCTGCTCAAGTGGAACTTACTTCTGAGCAATGGAATACTGAGGGAATGTAAGTGGTTTGCTACTATGTAAGTGGCATAGTGTGTTCTTGCCGCGAAGGCTTGACTTGGCAGAACAAGGACTATATTTCGTTGTAGCACTTTCTGTGAAAATAATGATAGATCAGTGAGAGGCTTGCCACATCCTGCCTATGGGAGAGAGTTTGAAGGGTGGGGAATTATTGGTCACCCACAAGGGATCGGAGACACTTTTGGACTCTATCAAGGCTGGAGAGTGAGGCCAAATATGACAACAGTGCTCTTTTGGCCTTATCTGGCTCTTGTAAAGGTAGAGGGTGGAAAAAACCAGGTAGCTACTAGAGCGGTACAGGGAACCAACAATGTTGCTTGCATCCTTAGCAACGGATCGCATGTACAAGTTCCACTTGAGGTCGGGTAGGATTTTGAGGCCCAACAGTCATTCAAGGCAAGTTGCTTTCCAGAGAGGAACTCCGTACATCCTGATTGGTGGTAGTTCAGGGTCATATCGGCGATGCTGGAGTGTAACTAGCTTGCATTGAATGTAACCAGCCAGTTTTTACCGCGTTGGGTAGAGTGTGCAAGATCGGAAAAGAGCTCAGTGGCTAATCTCTGACCATCGGGAGTACGCCCGTATATAGTATCATCGGCATAGATGTTTACAGATGATCTGAGTATATTCTTACGCAGATCATTTATGTAGATCAAAAAGAGGGTTGGTCCGAGGAGTGACACCTGGGGAACGTCACCGGAGATCTGGCCATTAATAACTACCTGAAGTAAATGGCTAGAATGAATGTAGTATTATAATTCTAATATCTGGGAGAAGCAATTATATTATCACCATTGGTACTGAAATATTATATCTATGTGTAGGGAACTTTGCGTCATATTGATTCAGAATTCAACATGAGGTATGTCCAAATATTTTAAGGGTATAACCGAGAATTCAAATGCATATTTAGTCTACAGTTTTAATATATATATATATATATATATATATATATATATATGTGCAGGTATGCAGAAAAATAGGAAAGAACAAGTTAGGTAAATAA
This sequence comes from Acanthosepion esculentum, assembly GCA_964036315.1. Classification (NCBI taxonomy): domain Eukaryota; kingdom Metazoa; phylum Mollusca; class Cephalopoda; order Sepiida; family Sepiidae; genus Acanthosepion; species Acanthosepion esculentum. The sequence goes on along the minus strand of OZ038485.1, from coordinate 93,865,070 downwards.
TCCGGAATTCCGTAGTATTTTTGCTTTTATATTTAAAAAGATAGTGCTCCATACAGAAGTAGAGCTTATATTATAATATTTAAAAAAAAAAAGAAAAGATTCATTCCCTACATAAGAGTACTCATGTTTCAAAAGCGAGAGCCGAGACCCCTAATATAATTTTTGAAATTAAGTTGAATTAAGGTGTCTGGTCACGCTTCCTCGTCAAGCGAGAATTTGGGAACACAAATTCTCGCTTGACGAGGAAGCGCTTTTGAAACATGAGAACTCTTATGTAGCGAAGGAATCATATTTAAAAAAAAATTATATATATATATATATATATATATATATATATATATATATATATATATATATATATATATCAAAGGAAAGAGTTAGGTCATAATTTATTTCGTACAGACAACTGCTTCATCAGACAGGAGTTCTAAAATGGTTTAAATGTTTTAGAAATTGTGTGCATGATTTAAACAATTTTATAACTCCGGTCTGATGAATCAGTTGTCTGTCTGAAATAAATTACGACCTAACTCTTTCCTTTGATATATATATATATATATATATATATATATATATATATATATATATATATATAACTCTTCCATGATGTATATCATATTGCTCCGTATTTTGATATATCGAGCTCTCTTCATGGATATATGTTTTTTATATTTTGGATTAAAAAAACCTATATGGATTATCCTTACCACTTACAGATTTGATATTATTATCTCGCTCTCTATCCCCATATATATATATATATATATATATATATATATATATATATATATATATATATATATATATATGTATCTATGTATATATATATATATATATTATAATATATATATTGCGGGTATGCTATATTTAGGAGTTAAAGTGCTCAATGTCAGGCATACAGATAAATATGATATATAAGAGAGGAGAGGTTAAGAAAAAATACGAAACGTTTATAAATCTGACAAGTTTCGCTTTAATTAAAGCTTCATCAAAATTGAAATATGGAGGAGAGAAAGAAACTTCTGATACTGTTCTTTCATTACACAAAATGCAAACCAGATATGAATCGGTGTAGTCAAGCATGACAGAATCACGTGTGGTCTGCCTAATCACTTTTCATGTAGACACTTTCATGTTGATGCTGTCGTCGCGGGTAAGAATGATGAGACACTCAGACCCTCATATATATATATATATATATATATATATATATATATATGGAGAGAGAGAGAGGCAGAGAGAGAGAGATGCAGACAGATAGATAGATATCCTTTCGACTCTGTAGCAAGTTAATTTTCGTTGTACAATCCGAAAATTGGCTAATATGGACAGCTGATATTCCCGGGGAATTCCTGCTGAAATCTCCACCGCCGATACAGCCCTCATTTCCAATTCCCCTTGCACACTAATAGCTGTGGAATGACGGGTTGAGGTGTTCGATAAAAAAAGAAGCGATCGAAAGAAGAAGAATGAAATCCGACAGAAGTTCAGATGCGAATGAACGCAATACTGACATGGAAAGTGATTAAATGAAATAGTAATGGAGGTCCACGCAATCTTACAAGTACGCGATGATGAGGACAAGAGAATCAATTCATGCGTTGTTAAAACACCTATTTAATTAGAATAGCGTATTTCGGTCGTCTTTTATCGATATTAAAAAATCAGTTTTAAAAAATAGAATAAAAAGAACATTAGTTTAATAATCCCATTCAATACAAAAATATATTTTTCACATATATCAATATTTCCATATATATATACGTGAATATCTGTACGGGAAAGAGCCTTTTACAATTGGGGTATCGCTTCATCGGTTTTAATAAAAGTACGTTGAATATACTTATTTATACCATTTTGATTACGTGCAATCAAAACTCAAGTCAGCTTCTTCCATTCTGAGGCAAACGAAACTTATGTTTACTTTTTCTACTCTCGGGCAAACGAAACATATGTTTACTTTTTCTACTCTCGGGCAAGGAAAATTATCTTTACTTTTTCTACTCTCGGGCAAACGAAACTTATGTTTACTTTTTTACTCTTGGGCAAACGAAATTTATGGCTTCCTTTTCTACTCTAGGGAAAGCCAAACCTACTTTTACCTTTTCTACTGTTGGTCAATCACAACTTATGTCCAACTTCGCCGTATAGGATTTTTTCCGTATTTTTTTCGATACCCTTATCTCGAACGTCCCATTTGGAGTAATGTTCAATTTAATATGCGAAGTACCTATGGATGTCGTTTTTATAGGGTCAAACGTCAGAAAAGAAATTTAACATTTATTTAAAAAATAAAAGACTAAAAATATATCAAATTAACAAAGAAATAATTATAAATGTGTGTAAATTCCAAGCAATGCTACGTAAATAATATCTTTTTTTTTGCGTTGGACTGTAATGAATTTCCGCTGAAGTTTTGCATTGATATCAATATATATTTTCTTCATTTGTACTGCATCTCCTCGACCAAAATCACACTTTTTCTTTATTCATAATGTTTCCTTTTTCAAATACGCAATTAATTTCCACAAATTTGGGTGCATGTTAGTATAAATTCGCTTATAAAAATGTTGAAATCTAAGTAACTATAGTGTGAGCGAGTATATTTGATAACAAGGTATTTCGCATATTAAACAAAAAATGAAGCTAAATTGTCATACGGCAAAAAAACTCCTATACTGCAAAGTTTTCTACTCCGAAAATTCCTGAGGCGAGTTTTCCTACGGCAAAAATGTTTACGGCGAATGTTTCTAGAACCGGAATTTATCATTTTCAATGAAAAGAAAAAAGTCATCTACAAACACAATACAACCCTAATTGTGGAAAACAACTAACCCAAAACTGTAATATAATAAAATGCACCCCTCTACCCACCAAAAAAGTCCAACTCCATTTTTCATTTTATTTTTTTATCTTATGTCCGAAAAACTGATTTTTTACATCTTTCTTATGATGCTTCCATTTGGTCAAAAGGTCTACAAATATATAAATGTCAAATAATAGTTTAGTTGACTATTACATTTTAGAGACGTTTATCGCCGCTACGACTTCCTGAGGTTGACCTTTGAGATCAAATATAAGACAAAACAAAGAAAGTCAATTTTCATTGGCTGAGCCAGCGTGAGAACGATAAATAGAAAAAGATTTTCATTGAGTCGAGTCTAAACCGTCGAACAATGCAGAAGTCTTTCCTTCGTGCCTAGATTTTCTCCCCAGTGGAGGGAGAGAGAGACCCTACTGGTATAGACAGAAGATGTATACATCGACGGTAATAAACTAATTAAGTTAAAATTCGCTGTGTTGAAGTTCTTTTATCTCCGAACCAAAGCAACAAGCGATCACCGGCTGTGAAAGAAAAAGGCAACTTTAATATCGAGCGATCACCGTCGCCCAAGACCAAAGGTCTATGCAACATAATAAATTATCAATACTATTATTTTTGTTGCTTTTTATATCTCGAATTTATTTTATCGGCTTTCTATATCTACATATGTATTTATATCTATTGCTTGCTATCAAGTGTTTTTAGCGATGTGCGTGTTACGTAATTCTTATCAAGAATTTGAATCGGTGTTACAGTTTTAAATTCGGATAGTCTGTTTTGTTCACACCGCACAAATGCCCTTTGGAAATGCTTGAAGCCATCTTTCTGTGGAGTAAATAGCAGTCAGTCTAGAAGGAGGAATATTCCATGGCAGTCTTTTGGTTGCTGCATCCGACTGGCAGAAAAAGAGCCCGGACTCTTTGTTAGTCCTTAGAAAGTCTGCTCTGATCAACAGTCACATAATATAAGGGTATCTGTAGTGCCATATCGCAGAAGGGTAGTTGTACCTGCATGTATTTAAGATGTGCAACACTAAGGCCACATTACGCTTTCTTCACAGCCTCGTTCTGGCTAGGTTGTATTGCCATTTACGACAGATAGTGATAATTATTGTGGCCTTTTCCCCCCTTCAAACAAATCTCCTTATGACAAATACAAAGAAAAAATACAAGAAAAACCAGTAAAGAAAAAAAAACAAAAAAAAACTAAACCCTCTCAACCATTCTTTCTCCAATATTCGAAGTATCCGTTCCAATTTCCGCGGTTTTTTTCTTTTGAAACAGTTTCCATATACCTTTTCAATTTGTGAAGCCAGTTTAAATTCTTCGATTGCTAACAATTAATCCTTTGTTCCAGGCTATCTTCCAGTTTTCCGTAAATATTCTATGATACATATGCATAGAGTTATTTTTTATATCCGTTTATGCTATCTGCCAATAGCAAGAGAATTGCCCCTTGAATCCACAGATTATTCTTCTATGTGTTTTCGACTTTTGTTATTGCACTCTGGTAGATATCTTTTCTTCCATTACGGTTCTCCTTCTTTACAGGACTACAGTATATTGGATAAAATTTCTGAGTATAGAAATAGCTCTATCTCTCTCTCCCCCCCTCTCTCTCTATCTCTCTCTTTCTCTCGTTCTTTCTTTCTCTCTTTCTCTCACCACTCACCTGCGAAAATGTTTGTGTTTGGTGATTTTACGGCCCATCATGACAAGTGGCTTATGCATTCCAACATTTCTGACATTGCCAGACATATTCAGACATTTCTATCAATCTGTCAATTCATCTATCTCAGTCTGTTCATCTACAGTTTGCGATGGATAAATTGTCGTCTGAGTTACGCAAAAATGAAACATTTGTCATCACATTTTCAAAAAATATATTTACCAAAGTTACACAAAAAATATCTTGAATACTTTTATTCAATAAAATCGCCATTGGCTTCAACCACGACCTCCAGACGACTTCGGAAGCCCCTGAAACTCTTCTGGACGACCTCGTTGTTTAATCTGGCGAATGCTTCCATAATCCTTGCCTTCAGTTCATCTTTGGTGTTACAAGGAGTTTTGTAGGTCTCTCGTTCAACTGCGCCCAACATCAAGGGGGTTGCAGTCTGGGGAGTTAGGTGGCCAGATGTAAGAAGTGACATGGTTGCAGATATTTTCTGACACCTGCTTATGTCGCATGGTGCAGAGTCCTGTTACCAGACATAGGGTCTTCCAGCAGCCACCATCTTGACACAGGGCGCACTAAATCCCCAAGGAACTTCACGAAGGCCTCCGTGTTGAGCCTGAGGCCCTCATCGACATATTCGGGAGTTCTTTTCTTTTCCACGGTGAGTTTTCTGAGCTTCTGCCCCTGCGTAATCATCGTTAAACTCATCCAACTCTTTCCGAATCCTCTGTACTGTATCCAAACACTCAGATATATTCGTATTTGAACTTGCGGTGCGAATTCCAAGCAATACAGTATATCATTTTCAAATTTATGGCGGAGTGAATTGCGCCATGGTACTCTTTTTCTCAACTAACCCTACTATACTGTGCAGTCATCAAAATTTAAAACAAACAACGCGCATGCGTGAAATTAAAAATATGATTGGCGACAATTTACCCATCGCGCCCTCAAATCATCTATCACTTTCAATCTGTTCATCTATCTATCTATCTATCTATCTATCTATCTATCTATCTATCTATCTCAGTCTGTTAAACTATCTATGCATCTATTTACACACACTCACACACAGCCATATATATATATATATATCATTATGCTTGATATATAATGAACAGACTTGGCGAGATAGATAATGGACAATCTGGGATAGATAGATTGATAGACAATATATAAACTAGGATAGATAGATAGATAGAAAGAAAGAAAGTTAATAAAGGGAAACATAAGAAATATTAACACACATACACACACACACACATACCCACACATCTCTGTCTCTCTCTCTCTCTCTCTCTCTCTCTCTCTCTATATATATATATATATATATATATATATATATATATATATATATATATATATATATAATTAAGATAGATGTATAATGAACAGACTTGGGAAGATAGATAGATAGATAGATAGATAGATAATGAAGAGACTGGGATAGCTAGCTAGCTAGAAGATAGATAGATAGATATATGTACAAACTGGAATAGATAGATAGATCAGCACCACGACCCCAGAATGATTTAGACGAAACTTTTTGTTTGTTCATTTCGTTACGAAGTTTCAGCAGTTGTGTATGTGTGTGTGCTTGCAGATTATCATTTCAAGGGAGGATATGCGTACCCACGTGTACTTGATATCTATTTCGGAATACTTTCCGGGAGCGTGAAATGCGTTTCGACTGCCGTGTTCACGTTAATTAAATACTCATGTTTCTGACCAATAAAACCAGACGTTGCGTGATATGCCCCATCTAGTTGTCGCTGCACCCAAACGCCTAATTTCCCTCCCGTAAAACAAAGTAGAAAACTTGGTGTCTAATACGGTGTTTTATTGACTTCACTTCGTCGTCAAATACGGAGCCAGAGAAGTTAATATTAGCGGCTTAGGGAAGAATTATTGGATCAACGTTGTTCGGCATAAACACGAGATTATGGCTCGTCCCGGCTTTGACCCGGTCGGCTCTCGTCTGAAATAATAACTTTGACAAGCGATCGATTTTAAAGACAGACCGATAGACTCCTTCTCCATACTTCCTTCCAGGTTTTCTTATTACTAACTCAGCTTAAACGCCTCGGACTGGATGTCATTTTCAATTGTTCTTAGAGAAGGAAATACCTACCGGGTGTATCTACTGGTATTTTCTACCAGATTATTTGTTTCAAAACTTTGGGATCTCTCGTGGTGTACTTTTTAAAAAATCGAATTCATCCCAAGCAAGGCATTAAAGCCACTAAGACAAAAGGGCTTACTGTGTGGGACAGAATTAGAAAACAGAAACATTATTAAGGAGTGAGAACAATAGAAGAGTAATCAGGAACAGAGTAGATAACGATTGACATTTAAATTTTTGAAGATCAAATTTAAGTGGAAAGCATGAAGTCGGAAGAGAGTTCCACTAGCGTGAAGTGTGAGAAAAGAAACTGTTACCCTAAAACTTATGGTTACATCTAGCCATTTCAACTGTAAAATGATGAGACCTTGTTGTCAATCCAGTACTGCGCTCAAATTCATAAAGTCTAGGTATCATAGTGAAGAGATCATTCGAAGAATTACCATGAAAATATTTATAGAAAAGGCACAGGGAAGCAATTTTATGGTGGTGGGAAAGTGGCTGAAGCTATGACGCCGGGCGAGGACCAATAATCTTGCTGATTCTTCGTTAGAGAGTGATCGGCATTTTGATGTTCCGAATTTTTATTCTCTAAATGCCATTTAGTCATATCCTATCTAACCTCTATAAATTATTATTCCCGATGTTGGACTAAAGCAAACTCATCAGACGTCGGATAGAAAACTGACATACAAAAAAAGAAAGGCTTATTTTTTTAATCGAATTTAACTCAAGCAGTGTAGTAAAGCCACAAAAAAACACGAAGGGTTACAAGACGTGAAAGAATTAGAAAACATACACATTACTAAGGAGCGAGAATACAAGAAGAGTAATCAAGAAGACAGTAAATAGCAGTTGACATAGCACTTAAAAGAAACTGTTAGCATAGAACTTACGGTTACATCTAGCCATTTCAACTGTAAAATGATGAGACCTTGTTGCCAATCCAGTACTGCGCTTAAATTCATAAAGTCTATATACAATAGTGAAGAGCTCATCCGAACAATTACCATGAAAGTCGAGATGCCAGGTCAGGAACAATAATATTGCTGATTGTTCTTTGGATTTTATCAAGAAACTCTGTTTTAATAGACCATAATTGACTTTGCAATGAATAATTGAGGATTGAGAACAGTATATGGAATCAAGTAAGGAATTCTTATTGAAATCCCTGAGAAGTTTAGTAGGTATGATAGACACTTGAGAAAGACTGAAAGGTATACTGGCTGAACACTGATAACGATATACATGAGGAAATTGACCTGAAACAATCAATGTATAATAATAATCATAATTTTTACAAATTTCAAAATTAAGGAAAGAGAATATTTTCTTTCTTTCAGTTTTTAATCAAATTCACTCCAAGCAAGGCAGTAAAGCCACTAAGATACAAAGGGTTACTGAGTATGAAAGAATTAGAAAATGGAAACATTATTAAGGAGTGAGTACAATAGAAGAGTAATCAGGGAAGACAGAAGATAACGATCGACATTGGATTTAGATTTTTGATGATCGAAGTTGGCTGGAAAGCATGGAGCCAGAAGAGTTTTTCCACAAAGGAGAAGTCTGAGAAAAGAAACGGTTAGCATAGAACTTGCGGTTACGTTTAGTCAATTCTGCTGCAAATAGATAAGAACTTGCAGCCAATCTGCTACTACAACCCCTAGCGAAGAGTTTGTACCTTCTGAAAAAGACTATTATATTCAACACCTATAATTTGTATTTATTTACATAACTTAGTGTAGTAAATTTAGTCCTTGAAACGCTTTTGGAGGTGTAACTGTCAGATGCACACACACATAACACACACACACACACATAACACACACACACATATATATATATAATTTGCGAGACTAGTTTGCTATGGCAGCTTAGCTAAGATAAGAAAGTTATATTCACAAGGTCGTCTGGGTTCTGCGATATCACAAGTAAAATCATCCTAAATAATTTTGTTACGATTCTCTTTGCAGAAGTTATCCATCTGTTTATCTTTCCTAATATCGATCAATCTATCTTTCTATCTATTTAATTTTGCTCATGTCTATCTATCTATCTATCTATCTATCTATCTATCTATCTATCTATCTATCTATCTATCTATCTATCTATCTATCATGGACAGCACATGTCATTTGTGTACTTATCAATCTATCTATCATTCCAGATAATTTGTTACATTTTTTCTCTTAAGACAAATTCTGCTCGGAGCCTATAGAATTGGTTTATATGATTAACTTGTAGTAGTTCGTATTGTTCATAGTGTTTCTATCTATCTATCTATCTATCATAGACGTCAGCACATGTTATTTTGTGTACTTATCAATCAATCTATCATTACAGATAATTTGTTTGTTTTTTCTCTTAAGACAAATTCTGCTCGGAGCTTTTAGAATTGATTTATATGATTAACTTACAGTAGTTTGTGTTGTTCACAATGAGTGTTCCTTTCTATCTATCACAAAAAAGAAAAAAGAAAAAAAATCACTAGCAGAAATACTAACAATAAATATAATACAAAAACCTAGAATAAACGTAACTTGGAAGGATACAAAGAACTCAATATCCCAGGGGGTAAAACGGATAGCGAAAAAAATGTCTCCTAGAATGCTGAAGAAAATAGCTCTGAAATATCCAAAGGCAAACCGTCGCTCACGAAATCGTATGACGCTCACTCACTGTGTGAAGCATGTAGTCACCCGGGGTAGTGTTATTGGACATTTTGAAGTATATATATATATATATATATATATATATATATATATATATATATATATATATATATATATGCACATTTCATTAAAAACAACTGACAAGGTGCTTTTATTTAGTTTTTTATATAATTTCTCGTGCGATCTAATAATGTTTTTCTTTTCAGATGATAAATTATATAAAAACTGTCCATTTTTTTTTATCCAAGCGCTTTCGGCTATACATTTGGCCATTTTCAAGGATTATATTTTAACTGTTAGAATTAGAAATAGTTTGTTATATGTATGTTTTATAAAATGTTTCATTTTCTTGTTTCAAAACACGGTCAAGATATTATGTTCAAAGTTAATATTATTAAGTGTTGGTTTGTTTGTTTTTATTAATAAGGCTTCCATTATTTTTTAGCCTTTTTTTTGCATGTGGATGATGCTATTATATTGAAAATGGCTAAATGTATAGCCGAAAGCGCTCGGATAAAAAGAACATTCGGACAGTTTTTATATAATTTATCATCTGAAAAGAAAAAAAAACATTATTAGATCGCACGAGAAATTATATAAAAACTAAATAATAGCACCTTGTCAGTCGTTTTTAATGAAATGTGCATGAAAGAAGGGTTGCTGCCTAAATACACAAATATATATATATATATATATATATATGTGCGTGTGTGTGTGTGTGTGTATATATATATATATATATATATATATAGATAGATAGATAGATAGATAGATAGATATATGTGCGTGTGTCTGTGTGCGTCCGTTTTTCGTGAACACATAGTGTGCCATCATTAGTATCTATGTCACATAATGTTTTGCTCAGCATTGTTTGGTCTTACGAAGGAGAGATTGAAACACTCGTACGGAGACAGTAAAATTATGTTCTATTTACTTACCGTCATCAATAAAGGCCCCTTTGAATTTCCAAGAGACATGGAGAGCCGGGGATGCATCGGCCAGGCAGTGTATCAACCCACTTTCATGAGCCACCAGGTGCTGTATCGTCGGACAATTCGTGTAGGTGATTGGCCCTGAAATATCAAACCAGGCGTGATATATACGACGTATGCGTCAGAATAAATTATACTAACAGCAAAGAAAAAAGATATTCATAAGATATAAATCGATATATGGGTTAAATAGTACACCAGAGGGCAGGCTTGGTTGGCGGCCAGATTAGGAGAAATACAATGCAGAATTTTATCCCGCAAAAACCAACCTGTCCCTGAAATGAAAGCAGCAACACAGAACTTGTTGACAGTTGTAGTCACATAGTCCTCAGTGAGGTCTATGCGATTTGAGTGAGTGAAAACGGATAATTCAGTATATCATCCTAAATGTGTGTATATCTTTTCTTTTTATGTGTCATGTTCTTTCAAGACGTAAGCAATCATGGCTCTCCACCTCTTCCTATCCCTTGCAGCTCTCAACAAGTCCCTTCCCTCTGCTTCCTCCCCCAGACCACGTTCTGTCATCCACTTGCTTAAGTCCGACAGGTATGTCACGCGTTGTTTTTCCATGTTTCTCTTTCCCTCTATTCGATCCGTGAGTATCAGATTCTCCAGGCCCTCTTTCCTCGTTATGTGTATCAGAAACAGCAGCTGTCTCTTTCTAATACGTGTGTATACGAGGGGGGGCAAAAGTAACCGGAATCGTTTTCTGTGTGACAAGCCCGTAGTAGTCCAGGCCTCCGTCGCGAGATGCCACTTGAAGCAACCCTCAGGCATCAATGTGCTAACTGGTGTCATTGTGGGAAGACGTACAGCTCCGTGGTTCCCATTTGTTTTGAAGTGCTTCAAGCCTTCTCGTCTATTTTTACCATGGCTGAAAGGATGGCTGTCGTAAACTGAAAGAACAGTTGAAAGTAGATCCAGACCTTTTTTCGAAGGTCATCATTAGTGACGAAAACTGGTGCTATGGCTACGACCCGGAAACGAAGCAGCATTCAAGTCATTGGAAGCATCCAATGTAACCACGACCCCAAAAAAGCGCTTCAAGTGAAGTCCAATGTCAAGACGATGCTGATTTGTTTCTTTGATGTGAAAGGAATTCTCCACAAAAGATTTGTTCTTCCGGGTCAAACTGTTAACCAAGCTTTTTAATTGGAAGTCCTGAAGCGTTTGCGAGACAAGGTGAAACAAAAACGCCCTGACCTGATGCAAAGTGGAGGATGGTGGTTGCATCATGACATTGCGCCAGCGCACACCGCCTTGAGTTTTTGACCAAGAATGACATGACCCCACTTCCCCACCCTCCCTATTCACCTGATCTCACCTCCTGCAACTTTTTTTTGTTCCCCCGAATGAAGAATGTCCTTAAAGGAAAACGTTTTGCAGATGCGGAAGAGGTTGAAAAGAAAACGACGGAATCATTAAAAAACATAACTTCACAAGAGTTCCAGGACTGCTGTGAACAGTGGAAAACACGTCTGGACTGGTGCATTGCTTCAAATGGAGAATACTTTGAAGGTGATAAGAATATAAACATGCAATAATAAATGAATAAAATTATATGACACAATTCCGTTTACTTTTGGGTGCCCCCTCGTATATTCAAATTAGGAAAAAATTATTTAATAAATCGATTGAATCGTTAAGGTTGTTGTTGTCCATGTTGGCTACAACGTTACTGCCTACAATGAGTCTTTGTTATTACATGACCGCTCGATGACATCCCAGACCCAGTATTAGGTTTAGTCATAAATAACTTCAATTTGATTTTGTTTAGTAACTTTTTCTTGAAAAAAAAACAAAACAATTATATTTTATTCACTTTGTTATATAGGAATAAAGTGTCGCTGCCGACACCTGAGTTTGAACATAGATTGCCAGTGAGCAAACACAGGCGATCCCATTATTGAATCAAGCGGACCACGTGATCATAGAAGAAACGCGTATATAGGAAATCGCGTGACGTCTAGATTGATCTCCATTTCTTGTCTATCCTATATTAATATTCGGATTGCTATTCCTATTCTATCACTATACGGACCGGTATTCTCTTCACTATAATATTTCTCTATTCAGATCACTATACGGATTAATATTCGAGCGAGTATTATCGAGCTATTAGTGCGAGTGATATTCGAAGGCGTCTGACAACTGCATTGTTCAAAGGCGTTTCTATGGTTGTATCTGCGATTACAAAGTCTCTACTACAAGGAACATTACAAAAGTGACAACGAGTGTTCGTTGACATCACAAAAGAAATGTACAGAGATTGAAAAACTGCAGAACATAGGCGTATTAGATTCTCTACTCTATTCATTATACTATTTCTATATTCGGATCACTATACGGATTACTGTTCGAGCGAGTATTGTCGAGCAAGTATTATTAGTATGAAATTATTCGAAGGCGTCTGACACCAGTATTGTTCAACGGCGTACTATAGTTGTATCTGCGATTACAAAGTTTCTACTACAACGAGCATTTACGAAAGTGACAACGAGTATTCGCTGTCATTACAAAAGTAGCAGCGTGTGTTCATTGACATCACAAAACACTTTTTTTTAAGCGTGTCACCCTAAGCAAGGCAGGTGGCCACTATCACGCATGGGGTTACAGAAGGGTTGGAGGAAGAGCAGATAGGAGTGGTAAAGGAAGGGATGTGGAGAAAGAGAAGGACGGAGGGTCGATGAAGGCAAGGGGGTTACAGAAGATTTAGAGCGAGAGCAGATAGGAATGAAAGATGAAAGGAAGTGGAGAAGGGAAGTGGATATATCAAGGCAACTGGAGATGACGATTGACGCTACACTTAAACCGTTGGAGATTGTATTTGTCAGGGAAACAGTAATAGGGAAGGGAGTTCCATAGGCGAGATGTGCGAGACATGAAGCTATTGGAGTAGAAAAGACGTCTACATCTAACAGTTTCAACAGTGAAGGGGTGGGAACGGGATGCCAGCCTCGTACTTATATATTAATCAATCTTTGCAGTGACTTGTTCCTAATTATCAAGCGGCTTTTCGATGCCTTTTTGAATAAAATTTCGCAAAGTTTTAGGTGAAAGAATTTTCGACGAACTTATGAATCTGGTTTTTCATTAGAGAAGTCAAGAGGGAACCGGAAAGTAACGAATAACCTACAAGTAGTTGTGGAGAGTCATGATCGACAGCATCTGGAAGAGACAGTACATAGAAGAGGATTTCAAGCACGGCGTTTATTTTCATTTCCTATACCAGTTTGGAAACGACCACGTTAATGTTCTCGAAACGTCTCTAAAGAACGTTAGGGTTTGGCGCCTGCCGAGTAAAATTTCATTTATTGCCGGCTTAAAATTCCGTTCTCGAATTCCTGGCGCATCGTATCTATTAGTAGTTGCTTGCTTTATGGAAGGTTATATCAATATTTACTATGCTGCTTTATGTTATATGACAATAGAGAGAATAAATATCTTCTGTGAGCGGCTTTGAGAACACGTTTAAAAAAAAGGAAGTAATGGAGTATTTTTCTAAGACATCGAGCATTTGATGTCGGAATTAAAAAGAAATTGTTCATCGTGATGAGATTACGTCACTTCCGGCAGACCAGGCTCAAAGTAGCATATAAGAATAACGACCGATTTGATTGTACCAGAATCATCAAAGAATTCTGTTTTCATAACAAATATACTCGGGACGATTTTGCAAGGAAGAAGAAAGTAAAAAGACAGAAATACGTAGCTAAACATTGTCAGATGCTTTAAAAGTAAAAAAAAAATAAGAGGAAGAAGTGGAACAAACATTTTTGAATAAAAAGGGGAAAAAATGGAAAACGAAAGAAGCAAATGAATCTGAAAATGTGTAAAAACCAACATAAAATGAGAGATAAGCTAAAGTTTCCAAATGGCGAGAAATAAAGAAACGATCAAAGTATGAATTCAATAAAATAAGACAGAAAAATGGCGACGATTACATTGAAACAAAGAAAGAAAGGGATCTTTTGGATGGTGATAGCGGCTTCGTAAAAAATAAAATAAAAATAAATAAAGAAATAAAGAAACTAAGAAACGAACGAAAGGATGAATTCAATAAAATAAGTAAGACAGAAAGATGGCGACGATTTCATTTAAAGAAAGAAAAAGGATTTTTCGGATAGTGACAGCGGCTTCGTAAAAACTAAATAAAAAATAAATAAGGAAACTAAGAAACGAACGAAAGGAGGAATTAAATAAAATAAGACAGAAAGGAGATGACGACTATTACATTGAAAGAAAGAAAGAAAGAAAGAAAGGGATCTTTCGGATGGTGACAGCAGCATCGTAAAAAATTAAATAAAAACTAAATAAAGAAAATAAGAAACGAACGAAAGGAGGAATTAAATAAAATAAGACAGAAAGGAGATGACGACGATTACATTGAAAGAAAGAAAGAAAGAAAGGGATCTTCCAGATAGTGACAGCAGCATCGTAAAAAATTAAATAAAAAATAAATAAAGACAGAAAGAATGGAAAAAACGAACAAACGGACGAATTAAGTAAAATACGTAAGAAAGACAGAAACCAACCATTAAATGGCGTCAGCTACACTGCGAAAACTAAAGAAAGAACTCTTTCGGATGGTGACAACTTCACTGAAAAAATTAAGTTAAAGAAAGAAAGAAAGAACCAAACTAAAAAAGAACGAATGAATGGAGGCACTAAATAAAATAAGAATGAAATAAAGCAATCTTTAGAATGCGGCAATTGTATTGAGAAGGAAAGAAAGAAAGAACCCTTTCAGATTATGACAAATTAAGAAATAAAGAATTAACTCTTTTAAATGATGACAACTGCATAGAAGAGAGTAAATCATAGAACATAATTTATAAGAAACTAACCAAGAAACCTACCAGCAAACAAAGAAGGGGATAAATCATTCGGATGGTGATAGATAAATGTAGCGAGAAAGGCAAAAAGAAAGAAAAAAAGAAAAGAAAAATCTTTTAGATGCTGACACTTTCATCAAAAATAGTGAAGAGAAGGAAAGAAAGGATGAATGTGAGCAAACGAACGAAAGAAAGAAAAAAGGAAAGAAGATAAAGAAAACATCTAGTCTGATGTAGAAAAAAGCATCGTGACAACAATCTGCTCTTATCCAATGGAGACATCCTTTTAAAAAGCAGAAAGAAATAACGAACGAGTAAATAAATACAAAAAAAAATGTTTAGAAAAGAGAGAATTAAGGAAATCAATATTTGTAAAAGAAAATAAAAACAGAAAAAATATAAATCAAGAAATAAAAAAATTTATAATAAGATATAAGATCAGGGAAGTTTATTAGACATTTCAGCTTTTCATTTGTTTTGTGTCTTTTTAATTGCAGAAGGTGAAAAATGTAAAAAAAAAAAAATGCAGAATAAATAAAAATACGGAAGTAAAATAAAATAAAAACTAAATTGAAATTCACAGATCAAAGGTGGAAATAAAATCAATTTACAAGATTTGCCTCACTTAAAAGACAGCAAGTAAAAATCGCTATTTCGTTATCAGTTTGCTATTTCCTTTTTTCTTCTTCTTAAAATCCAAACAAATCCAGGCATAGAAAAACGATAAAAGTATTACGCTCTCACACAATTAAATATGCCCGTGAATACAAATCTCGATTTCTGGATTCTACTACTTTCTTTGCTTTTTAACGTTATACTTTTTCTACCTCCAACAATTGGAGAGGTATTCTGCTAAGGAAGATTTTATTGCTGTGATTGTTAGTTTGGTAAAGAATAAAACAAAAAATGTGCAAACGTTCAGAAATCTGACTGAAAAAAAAAAATGAGGCAATAAAATATATGCAGTAATTGGTAAGACGTGAGGAACACAGCAAAATATGATTACTGCAGAAAGATTTCGCTGACGCAATTACGAAATACAATTGTAAAAAAAATAGCACAAGCGCATACAAACAAGGATAATGGTATAAAATAAAAAAACGAAAAACGAAAGAAAATAATGGGAAAAATTAGTAAGTCAAATTATAAAGTAATATAAATAATATTCGCCATATATTTTGTTTGTTTGTTTAAAATCCAGATATAAACACTAATAGCTGTCGCGTAGAATAGAAAACGAATAGAATGGAAGAATGCAACATGAGCAGAAACTGAAAATTTAAATATGATCAGGATAAAAGACAAGTGGATAAACAAAGGAAGAGCAATGGAAAATAAAAGAAAGAGCGAAAGAAAGAAAGAAAAGAAAAAGAAAAAAGAAAGCGAGAAAGAGCGAAAAAAAGAGAGAAATAAAGTAAAAAGAAAGAGAGGAAGAGCTAAAAAATGAATAAAAAAAGGTAAAGAAAAAGAAGGAAAGAAAGAAAAAGTAAGAAGAAAGAGGGGAAAGGGCAAGAGAAAAAGAGGAAGAAAGAAAAAAGAACCCTGTTCTTTTATTGTGCTTTCTTCAATCATCCCCACTAAAGCATTTTCATTCACATTCACTCCCTGTAACCCCCACCCTACATTATCGCCTTTTATAGTGAAATGTTAAAATAAAAAAAAGAAACGGAAAGAAAGAAAGAAAGAAAGAAAGAAAGATAAAAGAAATAAATGAAAACGAACGAAGAAAAAAAAAAGAAAATGGAACGAAATAAGATAGGGAGAAACAAAGTAGAAAAAGAAAGAAAGAAAGAAGGAAAGAAAGAAAGAAAGAAAGAAAGAAGATAAAGAAAACATCCAGTCTGATGTAGAAAAATATTTAGATAGTGAAAATTGCCTCAAGAAAATGAAAGAAAAATAAATAATAAAAAAAGAAAGAAAGAAAGGTAAAAAGAAATAAATTTAGAAGGGGACAGTGTCATTTAGAATGAAAGAGAATATTCCTTTTTTATATTGACAATTGAATCGCAAAAAGTAAAGAAAAGAAAGGATGAAAAAGGGAGAAAACGAAAGAAAGAAAAAGGAATATGGTTAGATGGAGAAAATTGCCTCAAGGAAATTAATCAAAAGAAGGAACAAAGAAAAATAAAGGAAGGAAGGAAGGAAGGAAGGAAGGAAGGAAGGACGGACGAGTAGAGTATCCTTTAGAAGCGGGGCAGTTGCATTGAGAAAAATAAGAAAATGATCCTTTTAGATAGTAACAAAGGCATCGAGAAAAGTAAAGGAAAGAAAGAATGAAGAAGGGAGAAAACGAAAGAAAGAAAAGAGAATACATTTAAATGGTGAAAAGTGCCCCAAGGAAATTGAACAAAAGAAGTAAACAATGAAAAAGTAAGGAAGAAAGAAAAGAAGGAAGAAAGAAAATGTCCTTTAGAAGGAGACAGTTGCATTGAGAGAGAAAAAAAAGAAAATATTCTTTTATATAATAGCAATTGAATCTAGGAAAATAAAGAAAAGAAAGAATGAAAAAAATGAGCAAACGAAAGAAAGAAAGAAAGAAAGAAAGAAAGAAGAGGGAAAATGCTTAAATAGGGAAATTGCTTCATGGAAATTGAAGAAAAGAATGAAAGAAGGAATAAGAAATATAAAAAGAAAGA
>OZ038485.1:93837312-93839812 GCA_964036315.1 Acanthosepion esculentum | reverse complement strand
AGTAATCGAGAAGACAGTAGACAACGATTGACATTGCATTTATATATATATATATATATATATATATATATATATATATATATATATGTTTTTAAAATAGGATATATAATCCAGGCAAAGTTCTGAAGAAATTTGACAAATGGAATAATGTTTCATTGAAACTTGCATTGATTACGCGTTTGCCTTTCTAGGCTTCATCAAATCCGAAAACGAAATAATTATATATATATATATATATATATATATATATATATATATATATATATATATATATATATATATATATACACGCGCCAGAGTAAACAAACTGTATAATATTTGTTAAGAGCGTACGCGTTAAAAGTGATCAATATCAAGTTTGGAGACCAGACTTGAGGAGCTGTTTCATATTTCATATATATATATATATATATATATATATATATATATATATATATATATATATATATAATAAATTTACTGATTTAAAAATATGGTTCCATTGCTTAAATTACTAAATTTATAATGTTTATGCTCTGTAGATTATATATCTTACTCTTCTTTCTCTTTATTATATATATATATATATATATATATATATATATATATATATATATATATATATATATATATATATATATATATAGTTGTATATCTTAGGCAGCAATCCTTCGTTTATGCATGTTTCATTAAAAACGACAGCCAAAGTACTACGGTTAAGCTTTTTATTTCATTTTTCTTGTGTTCGAACAACAGCTTTATTTTCTGGACAAAGAGTGTGTAACCGTTTCGGCCACAGAGGAGCGTTCGGTAAGCAAGGTCGATTTTACTGTCTTCAATAAATAACGGTTAGGGCACGTCAGGCTATATGATGGTTCCGTATAGGATACAGGTTCGATTCCTGTCGCAGGACGAAAATTTTCTGTTAAAATTTCTCGGACATTCAGACCGGTAAATGTTGTTTAACACTGTTTATTATAAAACATAGCATTTACTTAAATATTTGTATCTATAAAAAAATGTATAAACATAAAAATGTCTTAATATATATATATATATATATATATATATATATATATATATATATATATATATATATATATATATATATATATATATATATATATATATTATATACAGGTACGATGAGAACGAGTAGGGTACAATTCCAACCTTCGTAACATTTAATTTTAAATCGGGCTCAATACAGAATAAAGCAATATTATTAATCTAAGGATATTACACCGAAAACATATATCAATGCATCTTATGATTGCAAATTACTGGCGAGTGAACGATTTATTTAGATTTGAAAGCAAAGTTCAAAGTGTTTTTGCGAAAAAAGTAGTGTTTATAAGTTTTTTCTTATATTTTAGTTGTCCTGCGATGCTTTATATATGACTTATCTTTCTATTTGTAACATTTTCATAATGTAATATAATTTGTATTAATTTCTTGGTAGTATATATAACGTCTTGTACAGATGTATTGGTATTTGGTTGCTATTTTTTTAACTTTTACATTGATTTGTAGTGTTCTTAACATCTTACATGAAGGATATTTATTTAACAATTGCATATTAATTTGTCAAATAATTCTGTATGTTTAAACTATTTACTAGTTTCTTAAAGAAGCCATGTCTTTATCAACTACAAAAAACATATGCAGGATTTTCACAAAGCATACATCTTGTTTAGCATTTTGTTACCTCTATACCCACAAATTTATTTCCCAGAAAACTGCATTTTGCTGCTGTATATTTTATTTAACCATATGCATCCGCTTTAAGTTTATATTTGGATGCCGTTAGCTGACAAAATACGGGTCATGACCCATTTATAAAAAATAATTTTTAATATTTGCTTCTTCGCTTCGTTTAAACGTGACGTAGGTCATATTTTATTGGTTGATCAAAGTAAAGCCCACAAACCTTATAAACCTTTTTCTTTCTTTTTTTTCGTAAAAAGACGTTGTATTTTGCTTTTAAATCTAAATAAAGCGTTAACTCGCCAGTAATTAAAAATCATCTGAGGAGATGCATTGAAAGGCACTGAAACACGACTGCATTATAGTACCGATTTACCTGTTTTCAGTGCAATATCCTAATACATATAAACTAGGACATAAATTTTTAAACATTATCAAAAGACATTTCCCAGACCCCGAAACTAACCCACTCAGTAAAATATTGAATCATAATACCCTTAAATTAAGCTATAGTTGTGCTGATAACCTGGAAAAATAATTAAGAAACATAATAACAAGTATAGAGATTCAAAAAAGTATAAACCCCCTATTGAGGGGTGTTTGGTTGATTTGAACCTTTTAAAACACTACATTCAACACCATCACTTGATAAGACACCAGAAGTGTTGAAACAAAATGCCCATTTTTGTAGTGATTTTATAACATGTTTATGGTATAATTTTTGAATAAATAAAATTATATATATATATATATATATATATATATATATATTAAGAAATATAGTCTTAAGGTGTGTTATATTTATGGGATAAAG
>OZ038485.1:93824812-93834812 GCA_964036315.1 Acanthosepion esculentum | reverse complement strand
TCAGACTGTTTCATGCCAAACGCAATCGACAGACCACCGATTGCGCCTAGCATCAAAATTTGTCGCCTCTGAGTGTTGACTTCAATGTTCAGTGATATATATATATATATATATATATATATATATATATATATATATATATATATATATGTTGGGAAGATGTTAGATGAATAGTGAAATCTATATCTCTCATTTATCTCACCTATCTGTCTATCTATCGATGTATCTGCCAGACAGTGAATTTCAATAATTAACGTCATCCATTCTCCGCACTTTATAATCCAAGTCCATTGGCAATATTAAGTTTCCCAATTTTGCCAATGGCGTATGAATGCGTGTATTACCCGCTAAGCAATCAACCTATTTTTATTCTGTGCCGAGCCGATTACTCCAGTTACCGGAAAATGACGTTAAGGTTTTGAATGCATGAAATCTTTTTACCAGAAACATTTTCCATCTTTAAATCATGGGTTATATGCATGCACAAAATTGGGGCCTGGAATTTTCGATAGGAAACTTTCAGACGAGACTTTCTTCTGTTTTTTTTTTATCAAAATTTCTCCCTTAAACTATTTTCTGGCCTTCGCCATGTTGTGAGTTGATCATTATCTATCTTACTTGTCATTCCTTCCTGACACCTCTTCTTTAATTCATATCAGATATGTAATTCATCATTACTATTTTAGCAATATCTCGTTTTGTACGGTGGAGTAATGGATAGCGGCTCGGATTGAGGAATCGGAAAGCCGAGTTCGAATTTCAGTCGAATCCATTATATTCACTTGCATGCTAATAGCATTGGGAAAGGTATGAATTCTCTTCTTCTCTCCACCCCCCGCACCAGCTATGGATAAATAGCAAGACAGACCGGGTTCTATAGCCTTGGATGGCAACTGGTCTACCGCAGAAAGAAATAGCAACCTACTGTGGGGAAAACATCTACCTCGCCTAAGCGTGTATCACGCATGGCACACAACTGACTGAAATTCACTTACGTGCTAATACCCTTGGGAAAGGTGTGAATCCTCTCCTAGAAGCTACGGGTAACTAGTAGAACAACTGGATTGGATGGCAACTGGTCTACCGCAGAAAGAAATAGCAACCTACTGTGGGAAAAAAATCTGCCTCGTCAGTCATGTATCGAAAAAGACACATGATCCCCTAAGCGTATATTAAGCATGGCACATAACTGACTTACTGACCCTTGGAAAACGTAAAAAAAAATCTGCCTCGTCAGTCATGTATCGAAAAGACACATGATCGCCTAAGCGTGCATCAGGCATGACAAATAATTGAGTCTGGTACTCCTGCTGTACATCTCGAAATTCTTGACAGAATACAAAGGACGGCCTGTAATGTAATCTATCCTCGGTTTCAGTCTTTTACTCACCGACTAGATATGGCTTCCTTCCGTCATTTCTCCTAATATTTTCATGGCAACTATTCTAACGACCTTTTTCCTCTGGTGCTCAGAATGCATGTGCTACTCGACTGGCATCTAGGTCCCACCGACTTACTGTTGAAATAGCTAATGTTATACATGTTCACCGTACTCTGAATGTAGAAAATCAACGTAAGTAATTTGTTCAATGAAACAACATCAATATCTAGTAGCAGCTGTTCAATAATTCTTAAGGTCTTCCATATCAAAGGTTGGCAGTGGATATTCGGAGAGAGTAGGAAAGCGTAGTTCTTCAGGTCTTTCATCTGACAGGTTAGCAGTGATTCCGACAAGAAAAAAAACCAAAATGGCCGCCTTTATACACGTCGGACTGAATATTTAAAGTCTTCTGATTGGTTAACCTTCTCTTGATAAACTATAAAATGAGTCAGCTCATTTTGGTTGGCTCACTAGTAAATAAGGATGTAGCCAAAAATTGTAACAGCTAAATGCATCCACCATTTCTACTCCAACAGTTTCTTTTCTCGCACTTCCCACAAAAAATTTTTATATTTCCCACACGGGTAAAATAAATATAAAAAAGAATTTGAAAATACATCTGGAATACTTAAGAATATTTATTAAGAAAAACATTACCGGTTTCGAAGTTCTATCATTTTCAGAAGTTAAGATTAGATGGAGAGACGTGTGTCTATGCTGTGATATGTCTCACATCACATTTGGTTGATTATGATCAGATCATAAGGCATAGTAATTTTTCGCCAAACATTGACGATGATAAAATTTTGCTTGTGTCTCATGGTTCAGTGAGCATAGGAAGTTCATAACAACAAAGTGTTACGTAGTTCAAGTGTCAGGTATTCCATTTTATTGGACCTTAGTCGCAATGTACGTGAATTAAAATTATGAGTTTATGCATGTAGAAATGGTTTGAGTGTTTTTCGTCTATGTTACGTCATAATTCGGATGATAACGTGAGAACTCGTAAATACGATAATAGTAATGTGGAATCGGTAACGTTACTCTAAATAAATATTCTTAAACACTCCAGCTGCATTTTCAAATTAATTTTCATATATATATATATATATATATATATATATATATATATATATATATATATATATATATAAGCTTTTCACTCCAGGCAAGGCTGGAAGCCACTAGCCCACTAGGGGTTACAGAGGATTTGGAGCGAGAGCAAATAGGAGTGTTAGAGGAAAGGATGTGGAGAAGGATAGAGGATAGATCAAGGCAACTAGAGATGTTGATTGACGTTACACTTGTGTGTGTGTGCGTGCGTGTGTGTGTGTGTATGTGTGTTTTCAACAATAAAAAATAATGAAAAATTAAAACCTTAAAATTTTCAGACAGACTGGGTTGCATATTAGTATTTTTTTTTGTTTTATTATTTCAATTAGGTTCCTCGACTAGTTTCAGCCAACATGGCCATCATCAGGAGATAAAAAATTATCCTTGTTAGTAGCAGTGACCTACAGGAATGAATGACTTTCTGAAGAAAATTAACTTTATCTGTAGTTTTCATTTGTTTTATATCTTTAATTTTAATCAATAAACCGGCTTCTTTTAAGTTGTTTTTAAGATAAGGTCTGTGGAGATTCATGCGACTCAGAATTCCCTTGGTCATTATGACAGTTTTATTGGTTGCTGGGAAGTTAAAAGTATTTTATAATTTGATCTTTGGGAGTGTGTATGATGTGTGTAAGTCTATACATTAGTATAGGTGTGTGTATAAGTGTGAGACTTCAACACCTTCGCCAGCATATCTGTCTTGTGTGGGTGAGAAATGTGCGTAGGGCTTGATTTATGGGGTTATATATTAATTCTATCTATGTTAATAAATTTGTGGTTAAGCCCGTCCAGCCAAAGTGTTTTGAGGCGCAAAATCCATTTGTTTTCATGTTCCTCTAGAATTTTTCTAAGATCATCTTTTCTGTTTATTTCAATTTTTTCAATTATAGTGCATTTGTCATGGATTTTAAAATACTGTTTTTGTAGGTAGAAATGTTGTTCTACAGGTAATAATATTTCGTGGGGAAATATATATATATATATATATATATATATATATATATATATATATATATGTCCCCACGAAAGATTATATATATATATATATATATATATATATATATATATATATATACATACAGTCATCCACAGACAGACTGCTTCTCATCAGTGTAGCTAGACATCCGATTGTCTCAAGCCAGGATTGAAACCCGATTGATTTGGCATTAGTCGCAGATTTTTTCCTTGAGCTTTTGTCTATCAGCAGAGAGGAAGGTGAATTTTTATGTTTTCATTTTGGATAAACATGTAACTGACTCATATATATATATATATATATATATATATATATATATATATATATATATATATATATATATATATATATATATATATATATATGACGTTAATTGTTGGGTGACACTATTTAATGGAAGATTTGAAGAAACAATAAAATAGACATAATCTTTTTATACATATATTTAAACAGATTTTCTGGTGAAAAAAAAAACTTTATCGCAATTGTTCGTTTGAGCTCTTTGCTATGTTGCCTAGACTTTTTGAATTTAAGTGCAATACTAGAGTGGCGTCGAGACATCAATGATTTACACCTGAGCTGGTTAGATCGAACCGTAGATTCTACGCTAACAGTTTCTTCTCTCGCACTTCTCGCTTGTGGAACTTCCTTCCGGCTCCATGCTTACCAGCCAACTTTAATCTGCAAAAATTTAAATGCAATATCAATCCCCATCTACTGTTCTGATTACCCTTCATCTTCCCGCTATTTATAAATGTTTCTGTTCCTAATTCTTCAACATCTTGTAACGTCTTGTATTACTGCTTTGCATGGAGAGATACCGATTTTAAAAAAAAGGAGATAAGCTTCATCCTTATTTAAGATCACAAAATCAGATTACGAATTCGGATTTTACAAGTATGGTTTTAGCATAAGTAGTCATTATCAAAACTTGTTAGAGTGAAGGCTCCAGCATTGAAAACATCATCTTAAAATAATGATACTTGCTAAGTAGGTATTTTCAACTTGTTTACTAGTGGTGACACTAGACGACCATTTCTTTTCGCTGTATTGTCCTTGGCACTGATACGCTAGTGACTCTTTGTCTCTCAATTATCGATTTCGTAATACGCCGCGAACGATGACTTTTTTTACTTTTTTATTTATTTATTTTTTTTTTAATAAAGCTCCGCTCTGACTGCAAATCTTTCAAGACCTTTCATCTGGAACTTCGCCTTTCTCGTTACAGAACTTTTCAATCAAACTTCAAACATTTATTTCGGAAAAAAAAAGAAACGCTTTTAAGAAAAATAAAGCCCGTGAAAAGCCAAAAAAATAGAAACAACAAATAACAAAATGTCATGTGTTATAATATTTTTAAACGAATTTTTCCCTTTCTAGTTTCAGTTTCCGCAGTTTCTTTCGATTTCTGTACATCGCTTATTTCTTTCTTTCTTTCTTTCTTCTCTTTCTTTCTTTCTTTCTTTCTTCTCTTTCTTTCTTTCTTTCTTTCTTCTAATTTGCTTCTTTTTTATTTCGTTCTTTTCTTTATACTTTGTCTACTTTCATCTTTCTCTTTCTTTTATATTATTTTTCTGTTTGTTTATTTTGGTTACTTCTTTCTTTCTTTCTTTCTTTCTTTTATCTTGCTTCTTTTAGTCTTATTTCATTCCGTTTCTTTCTTTATTATCTACAAGGATTATTTCATTACCCTTTTCTTTCTTTCTTTCTTTCTTTCTTTCTTTCTTTCTTTCTTTCTTTACTTTGTTTCTTCCTATCTTATTTCTTTCCGTTTTCTTTTTTTTTCGTTCGTTTTCATTTATTTCTTTTATCTTTCTTTCTTTCTTTTCTTTCTTTCTTTCTTTCTTTCTTTTATCTTGCTTCTTTTAGTCTTATTTCGTTCCGTTTCTTTCTTTTTTATCTACAAGGATTATTTCATTAGCCTTTTCTTTCTTTCTTTCTTTCTTTCTTTCTTTCTTTCTTTCTTTCTTTCTTTCTTTCTTTCTTTCTTTCTTTCTTCACTTTGTTTCTTCCTATCTTATTTCCTTCCGTTTTCTTTTTTTTTTTTCGTTCGTTTTCATTTATTTCTTTTATCTTTCTTTCTTTCTTTTCTTTCTTTGAAACGTTTCACCCCAAGCAAGGCGATGATATGGGGGGGTATAGGGAGTGAAAGTGAATGAAAATACTTTAGTGGGGGTGATTAAGGAAAGGAGAATAAATGAACAGGGTTCTTTTTTCTTTCTTTTTTCTTTCTTCCGCTCTTTCTTTTGGCTATTCCTTCTTACTTTTTCCTTTTTCCATTCTTTCTCTCCTTTTCACTCTTTCTCTCTTTCTTTTTTATTTTGCTCTTTCTCTCTTTCTTTTTTCTTTTCCTTTCTTTTTTACATATTTTCATTTAGTTTTTCTTTCTTTCTCCCTTTTTACGCTTTTTCTCGCTTTCATATTTTTTTCTTTCTTTCTTCGACTCGTTTTCATTCGGGTTTTCGCTCTTCCTCTCTTTTTTTTTCTTTCTCTGTTCCTGTCGCTCTTTCTCTATTTCTTTCTTTTCCTTTCTTTCTTTAGCTGTTTCTCTCTTTCTTTTTCTTTTTTCTTTCTTTCTTTTTTCCTTTCAACGTATCTTTCTTTTTCCCCTTACATTCGTTTTTTCTATCCCTTTCTTTCTCTCTCTTTGCTATTTCTTTCTTACTTTCTTTCTTTCTTTCTGCTTTCGTTTTCCTGTCTTTATTTTGCATTTTTTCTCTTTCATTCTTTCTTCTTTCCTTCTTTTTTTCTTTGTCTCTTTTTCACTTTTTCTCGCTTTCGTTATTTCTTTTCTTTTCTTTTTTAACTCTTTTAAATTTACTTTCGCTAATCCTCTTTTTTTTCTTTCTTTCTTTTTGCTTTGTCTCTTCCTTTCGCTTTTTCTTTCTTTCTTTCTTTCTTTCTTTCTTTCTTTCTTTCCTTCCTTCCTTCCTTCCTTCCTTCATTCCTTCCTTCCTTGTTTTCCTCTTTTTTCTTGTCAGTTTCGGAAGCGTGTTTTCTTTCTTTCTTTCTTTCTTTCTTTAGCTCTTTTGCTCTTTCGCTCTTTCCTTTTTGTTCCCTTTGCACTTTCTCTTTCTTTCTTTTTTTCTTTATTTTTCTTACTTTCTTTCTTTATACTGTTTTCTACTTCTGTTTATTTACCATTCATTTACCCTTCTCCTTCCTATTTCTCTCCCTCACTCCTTCAGTTCATTTAAATGTGCCATAATCGTAATTTCTATTAGAAAATTCTAGTCAAAATCGTTAACTTAAAATCATCATTAAAAACAGATTCATTTTTAAAAAAATCCGCCCTTGCAAGTAACGGATATCAGTTCAAATAATCTACTGTTTTTTTTGTGCTTTCTTCCATTTTTTTTCCACCCATTTTCGTTCATTACATTATAAACGATTTGCTAACCTTTCGGCTCACTTGCAGACAGATTCGGCGCACAGCATCATCTCAGTGATTCGCTTTATAACTTCGAAATGACAAAGACAAGTAGAGTCAACAATTAAGAGATGGAATTCAGAGTCAAGTTGGTTATTGACATTTTCTTTTTTAACTAAATGGAAATTTCACTTCTATCGTTTCTTCAGTTCTATCTTTGCCAATAAATCCACGCTCTCCGCAGCCACCACCACCCCCGACCCAACAGGCCGTTACCAATTTGAAACAGAAACACGTACGGTGCCAAATTTTCACCTTCGCCCATCCGTGTGCTACGAAAAGAACCGACTAAAGAAACTTAGAAACGAAATCACATTCTTTCAGTTGATACTGGAACCGATCAAGTTTGGAACAAAGAAAACGAAAGGCAACGAAAATTAGGTTATGAGGAATAAACCAGAATCTGTTCTTGAGACTATGAAATGCAAAGAAGCCAGGAAAACGATGAGGAAATTCAGGTGTATGTGTGTCGGGAGGGAGGAATCAAAAGTAATATCCGAAAATTATAATTTATAACACTTATAGAGTGCCGGTAGGTTATTTTTTATATTGACCTGGTCACGCGGTTTCAGTCAGTTCTCCATATCTGTGGCGTAGCTTGTCTGTGTCTTTTCTATAAATATTTTCATGCCAGTTGTTCTGATGGACTTTCCTCTTTGGTACATCGAATTTATGAAATTAAGCACAGTACTCGATTGGCAGCTAGGTCTCATAATTTTACAGTCGAAATTACTAGATGTAACCGTAAGTTCTATGCTAACCGCTTATTATCTCGCACGTCACACTTGTGGAACTTTCTTTTAGTTCACTGTCACTCGTTAAATTCTCTCTTCTTAACTTCTGTTCTTTTATTGTTCTCTCTCCTGAGCAGTGTTTCTCTCTCTCTCCCTCTCTCTCATATTCTTTCAAACTAAACAATCCCTTGTGTTTATTTTCCATACGTATTTACTACTAGCTTAGAAGCCACTTTTTGGGCAAACTTCAGACCAGCCCCTGCGGAGAGCTTTTGGCCTTTTGGCCTTTTCCCCTTCAGCGTCCTATGTACGTAACTGTTATAAGAATTTATAAATAATAAAATTATTTTATCTTTATTTGAAAACCTTAATACGACATAATCTTTCTTCGTATACGCAACCGATCTCCGTAGTTTTTTTTTTACTTTTATTTTGCGTGCAATTTTCATTTTCTTTTAAAATCACCATTTTTTATGATCCCTTCACATAAAGTCACACTTAAAAGCCATTAGAGAACCCGAACTATGTAGTATTTCGAATACGTCACATCACGCGTGCTAGAAAAAGAAAAAAAAACTCTTAAGTTTTGATTATAGTTTAAGCCGACGATATCAATTGCAATTGAAATGAAAAGCGAAATTAAAGTTAAACATTTAATAAAGAGTTATTTTTTTAAACCTTTCACTCTATTCGATATTTAAATTTAACTTTAAATGAGTTATTTATTTAATTTTTTATCGCGTGTAACTACGGTAGTTACTTCAGGTTGTTTATGATTCTACGAGATCAAAAACGGACGGATACACGTACACTGCGCTTTATTTATTTTGAAGAATGGCTTAATCTGGTAAAAGGCATGATGAAGAAAAGAATGCATCGATATATATTATGTTTATGATTATAGTAGATCATCATTCTAGTTATCAGGGCTGAATGATGGATTGATATGTTTAACGGTATATCAAATCTTTATGGATTATTTAATGCCAAAATTTAATATTCTTCGAACCTTTGAACTATTGAAAATATGTTATTGTGCATTTATAATTGAATACATGGTAGATGATACTCAGCTTTTATGCATATACCTGTTTGTGTGGAATTAATTTCTAGAGGCAGTGATATTTGTGTTTTATGTTGAGGTTATATTTTGGAATACATATTGATTTCTTTAAGAAATTGTAGGTTATTATATGGATTAATGTCATTTCAGATAGATGGTTCTTCGGTTACTATTCTTTAGCGGCATCTCAACCTCTATAGATTATTTAATACTGAAATCTAAATATTTTGAACGCAACTGTATGACTTCAACTACAGAAGATATATTGGTGGTAATCCTACGATAAATGGGTATTGTTGGTATTTCATATATATATATATATATATATATATATATATATATATATATATATATATATATGATGTACTCTCCCGTCGAAGTCGACGTATGAGGGTCAGACAGATCAGTTCCCAGAAACTGAAAGCCCGACACCGACATATGAGATTTGATTATAGTGGTGAAGGCTTTGTGCAGGGCCATCCACACATTTTGGAGGGACGAATACAGGGACCTGGTGCAACGAATGCCACAAGGTCCCCAAACGACCCTCCGCAGGTTTTGAATTCAGAGTTGTCCTTCTCCTAGACCAGTTGCCGTCCAAGGCTATAGAACCCAGTCTGTCCTGCTATTTACCCATAGCTGGAGGGAGAAGAAGAGGATTCACACCTTTCCCAAGGGTGTTAGCACGTAAGTGAATGTAATGGATTCGACTGGAATTCGAATATATATATATATATATATATATATATATATATATATATATATATATATGTGTGGGTGTGTGTAGTAAAATTTCCGAAATCTTCTGGGACATTGCTCTAATTCTTAGACTAGTTAATACATGTCACGTTAACGGAAGAAAAAAAACATTTACATTAATATCTTGAATTTCTACATTACTACAATATTCAAAAAACTAGCGTCGCATTTAAAAATTCTTAACTGTTAATAATAACAAACTTTTTAATAAACAAGTATCACATTCATTTTCGTCTTGGAATTTTACCACAAATTACCTGAAATTGAGAAAAAAAAATAACATCTATACCTGAGGATGGTAAATGTTTACCGAAAGTACTTGCAATATGGACCGAAAATCTAAACCATTTTACAATTAATAAAAACAAGGATCGTGTCGTTCAGCGAGTGGACAGTGAGTTAATGCCTTATTTAATGTGTTAGCAAAGTAAAATCGCCATTAATTACATTAACTTTATTGATTTATTCTTTGAAAGTAAATTAGGAAAGTTAATGATATAAAATTATATTTTAAAGATGCATTAATCCAGTAATCAATAGATGA
>OZ038485.1:93792312-93819812 GCA_964036315.1 Acanthosepion esculentum | reverse complement strand
TACACCCGGTGCCATGAGGCCAACTTTCAGGTTAACCTACCGATAGACTTGGCTTATTTGTTGGTCTGATGTGCCTCTGCGTACAAATGGAATTCTGGTGCTATATGGTTTCCAAAATTTTGATAATTCACATATGATAGTATTATACTTGCCTTTTCACAATTAGATTCATATAAATATATATATATATATATATATATATATATATATATATATATATGGTTGTTGAAGCGAAATCTAAAATTATTTCCAGATTCACCAATATATCCACTATATTTTTTTAATTTGCAACTTTTCAGTTGTTTTTTCTATATTATATACATATTAAGAAAGTATACGTGGCTTCTCATTATGCTATATATATATATATATATATATATATATATATATATATATGTGTGTGTGTGTGTGTGTATAATATATACTTGTATGTGTTTATAGATGTGTACGTGTATATATATGTGTGTGTGTATATATGCGTGAATGTATATATATATATATGCATGAATATATGTGTGTATATATATGCGTGCGTATATATATATTTGTATGCATATATGTGTGCTTATAAATGTGTATGTATATATGTGTGTATATATATGTATATGCCTGCGTGTGCGTGTAAATATGTGGATATATATATATGACTGTATATAAGTTCGTATGCGTGTATATGAGTATATATATATATATGACTGTATATGTGTATATATGTGTATATATATATGTATATCTGCGTATATATATATGTATTTATATGTATATTTTATTTTGTGCATAAATATGTTTATATGTATGTGTATATATGTGTATGTGTCTATATGTGTATGTATATTATATATATGCGTGTATATATATACACACACACACACACACACACACACACACATATATATATATATACATATATATATGTAGGTGTGTGTGTGTATGCAGAATAGTTCGACAAGCTAACTAAACAATAGTCTTAAAAATACTATTAAAAGTATAATGATCCTTTACTTCAATAAAGATCGTACACCTGAACAAGATGGTAGAACGAATCGTGGTACTAGACAAAATAATAAGAAATATATATGAGCGACACTAACAATGATAAAATGCTCCCTCGTTTGACCCACACAGTACACCTGTGAGAAGGCTGTAGAATAGATCGGCTGATAATTGACCTCAAATAAATCGACAAATCAATATGATCAGAAGTCTGAAAAAATGTCAGCCACCTTTAAAAAATAACTTTTACACCTGTGCTTGACCGTAGATTATGTCAGCAGAAATGTCGGCTTGACAATCAAAACAATAAAAAAGAATGCGAGCAATAGTCTGGGTAATTCTTGGAATGGCTCCCTTGTTTAATACAGACTGTACACCTGGGAAAGGCCGTAGTAGGGATGGGTCAAAACGCTGTATCAGTCAAAGAAACAAAATAACACTTTCCTTTAATATTGTTTCTCTAAATTAATGAGGCCGTTTAAGAGATCGAGCGAAAGATGATAGCAAACAGAGAACAAGAACTATAATCCAAATAAATAACTAGAAAAATAAAATAATTATTTAGAATTACTGGTCTGCATCAGCGGCCATTTTCCCCCGTCCTTGTGTTACGAAAACTGTATTTGTTAATATTATTTAACTGTCTATATTTCTGAGATGAAATATTGTAACATCATATCTCATCTTTATTATCGTATTCACGACGTTTCAGTCGTTGTACGCTCCGGTTTTCTTCAGGTGATATACATTGTAATTTATAAACGAACCATTTAATTCGTCCACCTGGGTAGATTCTCGTTCCACGTGTCATGCCTTTTGTGGATATCTTAGTTTCACTTATTTCCCTTTAGTAACTTTCCAAGTTTTTGCTCACCTCTGCTGTAGCCAGGTACTGAACTCACAATCAACGCTTTTAATCTACAGGGACAGGTGTCACCAAGGACACGTGGTCCAGTGGATAAAATCGTTGGTTGACGTAATCCATTGATTTGACACAAAGAGTTCGGTTTGAAATTCCAATGTATATCACCTGAAGAAGGCTAGAGAGTACAACGGCTGAAACATTCGTGAATATGGCAATGAAGATGGGAACTACAGTCCGAAGAATATAAATAGTGTAAATTGATATTTATTTGGTGTGCTACTTTGTCGGTCGGAGGAACGGTGGTGTAATGGATAGCAACGTGGATTGAGGAAGCGGAGAGCCGAGATCGAATTCCAGTCAAATCCATTACATTCACTTACGCGCTAATACCGTTGGGAAAGGGAATGAATCCTCTTCTTCTCCCCAAATAGCAGGATAGACCGGGTTCTATATCCTTGGATGAAAAGAAATGACAACCTACTGCGGGAAAAAAAATCTGCCTCGTCAGTCATGTATTGAAAGATACATGATCGTAAGCGATCACGTATGGCACATAACTGACTGACTGACTTTGTTGGTCACATTCAGTTTTGGTAGTATAATGTATAGGCAAATTGCCGGGATACTACTGGGTAGTGATTTAAAATCTGAACTGGCTGACATATTCGTGGGGTTTGTAGTCGATCAATCTGCTCTGTGTGTTACGTGGATGGGACCGTTTGTGTGTTTCATTGTGAGTTGGAAACGGTGGGGGGCGTTTCGTGTTGTTTTGAATGGTTTGTGCCCAGCTCTCTTTTTCCCTTGTCAAAAGAAGAGTGATGGTGTTTTGTCGTTTTTGGATGTGTCGGTACAAAAACAGAGTTCTAAGTTTGTTAGATCTGTGTACCATGTAAACCCCCATTTACGATATTATATGCCTATTGGGACTCATTTTGCCCTAAAAGCTATAAAATTAATCTTGTAAATGTCATATTCCAGCGGGTCTTATTGATCTGTTCTATAAATAGATTAGAATATGGACTGGCATTTATTAGTAAAATATTTTGAGATAATAGCTATCCTCTGGATGTTGTGCAATCTAGCATTAACGCTAAGTCTGCACAATTTCATAAGTTAAAAATATTTGACTCGGAAAAATGCGATGCGTATCGCAGAATAGGACAATAGACCACAGGACGATATCGCTGGTTCGTGAATTTGATATCGTAATTGTGAGTTCAATCCCTGGTCACGAGGATAAGACCTCTGATCGGATATTGGAGGTTTTGAGGAGAGTGGAGCTATCTCTTAAATTATGTTGTTCACACTGACCTTGGGTGGTAGCACCTGTTAGGGTCCGAGCTATGGGCAACCAGTGAACACCCATGCAAAGGTATAAAAATACATTTTTATAATAAAAATAACAGCAATACATTTTTATATATAAACAATTACCAACAATATCTATTTCTAGTAAAATTACCAACAAAATAATTTGAAAGCAAAATGTCCAGCAATATATTTTATACTAGAATTACCAACAAACATTTTATATCAAAATGACTAACATTACACTACAACTGCGTTCAAAATATATTTAGTTGAAGGGTAATTCCAGCCAGATTTAACAAGGGTCCTTTATGAAAGTTTTTCAGATTTCGTTCAAATTTTTATAATTAGTTAACATTTTATGAGCGGAGTCGATCCAAATTTTATGCCATTCAGAAGATTCTGAAAATGTTGAAAATTTTGAAAACATTCATTGTTTTTTTTTGTTTTTTTTTTTAAACCAGTTACTGAAAACAACTTTCATTGCTTGTCTTTGGAACTCTTTACCTTTATCTTTGGAACTCTCAGAACTCTTTTTCCATCATCAAAACCATTATGAATCTCTCAAATTCGATCGACTAATCACACTCTTCAGTCACTTGTTGCAAAAATATTTAAAAGAAATTTAAAAAAAAAAATGGACAAAACCCTCCTCTTACAGTCAGAATCCTGAATTTCGGGTTGCTGCCACTGAGTGAAGACGCATGCCTCTTCTTCTCTCATCTTGCAGTGTGTGTCACAGCTTCACAATATACTAATAAAACAGATCCTCTCATGCTGCATTTTTGAGCAAGAGGAGAACGAAAAGGGCGAAAAATGAATTTTGTTTTTATTTTTCAGCTGTTGTAACACTCACTTGCTTAAAACTATGTAAAACTATACATTTTCTGAAAGATAATGGGAACAAGAGTTCAGGAAAGTTAAAATGAAATATCTTAACCCATTGTAAGAAGGAATAAGCATGTGGAGAAAATGGAGGAAAATGAAAACATTCAAATAAATAATAATTACTTGAACGTCTATCTTTAAACTGAACAAAACACACACATATCATCGACTCTCCCGTCGAATTCGACGTATGAGGGTCAAGCAGATCAGTACATAGAAACTGAGAGCCCGACGCCGCCACATAAGATTTGATTATAGTGGTGAAGGTTTCGTGCAGGACCATCCACACTTTTTGAAGGAACGAATACAGAGACCTGGTGGACTAAGTGCCACAAGGTCCCCAAACGACCCTCCGCAGGTTTTGAATTCCGACTTGTCCTTCTCCAAGACCAGTTGCCATCCAAGGCTATAGAACCCAGACTGTCCAGCTATTTACCCACAGGTGGACACACACACACACACACACACACATATATATATATATATATATATGTATATATATATATATATATATATATATATATATATATATATATATATATATATATATATATAAACGCTAATATTCCATTGTTATAATTTATTACATTGGAATCGTAATCACGATCCAATTCATCAGGCCTAGAAATCCCCCCCCCCAAAAAATCAGTCCTTGACATTGAGTACTACCTGGATTCTATCCTCTTGGGAATTGATATATATATATATAAAACTGCGTAAGGAGTAAGAATAGATTTTCCTAGATTTACTGTAGAATTCCCTTCACTCACTTCTAGCAGTTGGCTACTTCTTCTACGCGCCGTTGTCAAATCTTATATGTGTTGTTCTTGCCCTAAGTATTATCGTTCCTTACCAACCTTTCGTTTGATTATTCTATTCAGTAACCTTCTCGAGGTTACAATAGATTTTTTCTTGAAGGTCATCAACTGACTTCTTAATATTTTTTAAAATTGTAAAGAGACTTTATAGACACCGTGTATATCCTACATATCCTCATAATTTTCACTTACTACTTCTGACTTCCTACTTTACGTTCATACAAGGTGGTCCTTTAAACTTGAGTGGGTGTTTGGCCTTGTATCGCGCAAAAAAAATTATTAGAAATATTATTTTGTTTTTTTAAATATAATTTTTCTAATAATTTTTTTTCTGTAGATTGAAGAGTTAATCTGTGAAAATTTTTTTCTTATTTCTCTTTCATTCTCTCTCTCTTTTCTACAGCTGTTTTTTTACCGTAAAAAGTTTTGTTTAGACCTAGATTTAGCACTCCGACCTTGCATAATCAAGATTCAAATCGGACAAAATGTCAACGTGACTGTTTAAAGACGAGATCATCTTCAGCCGACAGCACTCCCGTACAGTAGCTTTCATCCCGTACCCAAAACCGACATATCCATCGGAGAGATTACATTGTGTAATCCGCCTACATCCTGCAGATATTTCGCGAGCGAACTAGTTACGTTTCATCGGCCGGAGAGTATAATCTTTGAACTTGATGAACTGTGATGTTCTTCAATGCGATGACAATAATCTCTTGGCAAACGCAAATTGTATCGAGCAAGTTATAAATTTGTTAATTCTTGTCATATTGAAAGCTTGCGCAGGAATCTTAAAAATCATTGGGCAGCAAGATTAAGAATTTCTGGACATCCCTTATCCACAAATCCGTCACTCAGATTCTTCGTAAGATCAAAAAGTTTGGCAAAGTTATTGATGCTTAAAGCCAAGATTACCATAAGAAACTTACCAGAAGAAAAGTACTTAGTATCCTTAATCATAATAATAATAATAGCAATAATAATAATAATAATAAAGAACAGTGTGGAATACTGTATCCTCAGCATTGAGTTGGCAGTATAGAAAACCTTGTCATAAGGAACGAAAAGTTTGATCTCATGTTCGAAGCATCCGATTCAGCGTCAAATACTGCCCGCTGGATTCGAAAATGATATTTTCACATGATTTTCCCCCAGGATCAAGGATTGTGCCCTAAATATCGAAAAAAAAACATTTTTCATCGAATTTGCCCCAAGCAAGACTGTAAAGCCTCTAAAAAACAAGGGTTTATCGGATGTTAATCGAATTATAAAAAGGAAACATTGTT
This sequence comes from Acanthosepion esculentum, assembly GCA_964036315.1. Lineage (NCBI taxonomy): Eukaryota > Metazoa > Mollusca > Cephalopoda > Sepiida > Sepiidae > Acanthosepion > Acanthosepion esculentum. The sequence goes on along the minus strand of OZ038485.1, from coordinate 93,813,654 downwards.
AAGACGCGAGAAAAATGTAAAAGTAGTTAAGAAGACAGTAGACAATGATTGACATTGCATTTAAATTTCTGAAGATCACAGTTAGCTGGAAAAGATGGACCAGAAAGAGAGTTTCAGAAGCGAAAAACTAGCATAGAATTTACGGTTGCATCTAACCAATTCAACTGTGATATAATGAGACCTTTCCGTCAATCTAGTACTGCGCTGAAATCCCTAAAGTGTAAGTACCATAAACAACCTCTTGATTAATGTTGTTCCAAGGTTCACTCTCACCCGGGATGGTAGCTCTTGATAGGATCGCAGCTAGGGTCAAATAGTGAACACTATGAAAGTATAAAATTACCAGTAATACATTTTTTATATAAAAATTTCACCAATACTTATTTATAGTAAAATTGCCAACAATATATCATTCAACATGAAAAAACTCTTTCATGGCGTTAATTCATATAATATCCTAAAACTTCTTAAAGAAATCAAGCGGTATTCAAAAATATAACTACAGTACAACTACCACATAAATCATACCTATCACGGCCTCTAGAAATTATGGTTTGGTTTGGTAAGGTTTGTTTTGTTTTACGGTATATCAACCTCAATGGGTTATTTAATGCCGACAATTTTTTTTATTGCTTCTAATATTTTTCTCCAAAAAAAGTATTAGTGGTAATATTTTTTTCCTCAGAAATCTATTGCTGGTAATATCTTTTCTTCAAAAAGCCAGTGCTGCTAATATTTTTTCAAAAAAAAAAATATGTAACTGGTAATATTTTTTTTTCGAAAATGTATTGCTGGTAATAATGGATTTCTGATAATATTTTTTTACAAAAATTATTTCTGGTATGAAAAAATATATTTACCCTTTCATAGTATTTTGATCTTAATTTTGGGGGTTAACTATTTGCCCATAACTGGGATCTTAACAGCTGATATTAACCCGGGTCAGGGTGGGCCTGGGAACACCAGCAATTAAGTGGTGGTTCCATGCTCCTCAAAACCTTCTGATCAGAGGCCTTGCTGTCGGACGTAGTTTATCGTCTTACCCAGGACGCGGATGTATTAATCATGTTGCCGCAAACATGTATATGCGCAAAAGATGAGCATCAACTCCCATTTATTCAACTGTGAAAGCAGAATAACATCTATCATATTTTTATCACTTCAAAGAATTACATTTCAGCTTTAATTTAGCCATAAGGATTTGATATGCCTTCAAAAAACAAAACAGATCAAATCTAGGTAATCTATTTACAAGAAACAAAAGGATAGCAAGGAGCTCATCCGAACAATTACCATGAAAATATTTCGAGAAATGACACAGGGAAACAAGTTTATGGCGGTAATCTTGAGATAATGTTATTGAAAACGATGGAAAAATGCTACCTTGATTACACATATAAATTAAGACGAAAAAGGCATTTGTTTCTTTTCCAGTTTGAAATGCGACTGGCATTTAGTGCCAACCGACTAAATCAAGGTAGTGATACTTACGATAGAGAGACACAAGAACAAACGCTTCTGTAAGCAACGCTCTTTTTTGTCCTGTCGCCCGGCATGTGTATCGCCCAACATCTGGCGCTTGGATATTTCGAATATATAATGTTAAGGTGTAATGACCGCGATTAATAAATAGCCTGAAAAAGAGGAAAAAAGATTTCTATAAAAAATGTGTCGAATAAACGAAATATATCTATTGTAAGAAAATAAAAATTAATTATTATATAATTGAAAAGAACTTGTAAAATTAGTATTCAATCATCAACATCATCCTTTTTCATTGTTCTGACTATTGTCCTCATCTTTATATTAACGACGTTTCGGCTGTTGTACGCTCCGGCTTTCTTCAGGTGAAATACGTTGATATTTTAAGCTGAAACCTTTCGTCCACTGAGGTAGATTGTTCTAGTTCCATGTGCCATACCTTTTCTGGATATCTCATTTATCTCCCCTTAGTAACTTAACTCTCCAAGTCTTCTGTCTCGGTATTGGACTCACAACGTTTTGACTCAAGTTGCCGGATTACTTCAACCAACGCTTTTATCCACTGGGCCATGTGTCCCCAAAGATGAGGCCAGCAGTGCGAACAATGTAAATGTGTAAATAGTTAAAATAGCTCATCTTAGAAATATAGACAGATCATTTTTTCAGTTAGCGCATTTTGTGCTGATGTGGTCACCTCCTCTCAATATTACAATTGTAGTTCATGGTTGATTTGTTTGATTTCGTTTAGCAGCATATCAACAACTATATGGGTTATTTAATGCCGAAATATAAATATTTTATAAACATGAATTTCTGTTTTGCCCCTTTTCTGAAATCGACAATTGAATCGACAATTTTCATAATTTAATTTTTTATAATTTTAATAATATGAATAATTTAATTTTTATAATTTCGGTAATTTGGATAATTTAATTTTGATCATTTTGATAATTTAACTTTGACAATTTGATTGTGATAATTCCGACACATTTGACAATCAATTTTGATAATTTAATTTTGATAATTAATTTTAATTGTGATGCTTTGTGTTTATTGCATACAGTTGATTAATTTCCAACAATTTCTGGCAGATACAAAGAAAAATGCATGACACTTCGTCCTGAAGTAGGGATATTTACGTTCATCTCGTAGAAAATTTGAAGGGCAGGCGTCTGAATTTCTTTAAATGAAAAACAAAATTCATTATTAATTTTGGCGACCATCTTGTTTCTTATACACTTTTAAACGTTTGAAAAATGGCTGCTACAATTGTCTTCAGGTGTTGCAAATTCTCAGATAAAGGAATTTATGAGTATTTTTCATTCATGTTTAATAATTGCATTATCAAAAGCATTACGCTCACGGCCATATCGTATTCAAATACCGGGTCTCGTACGATAAGCAAAGTTAGCCAACGTCGAACCTGGTCAATACCTAATTGGGTGACCCGTTGGAATACCAGGTGCTGTAATCTTTGGATGTGCGGGTGGTGTAATCGATAACAGCTCGAAATTGGAAAACAGACAACCGACTTCCAGTGCTGGTCGGGTTCGTGATATTCACTTATGGGGGAATACCCTTCATTAAGGGATGAGTATAACTTGCATCAGTACATTATCTACAAAACATTCTTACAATCCAAACATATTTTCTACCTCTAAGTAATCTGCAAAGGGTTGATAAACCATAATAAATAAATCATTCAATCACAATCAATATGAAAATCATTTGGTAACGTACGGCGTGAAGAACTATTTGAACTACTAGGAAAACATTATCGGAACAGAGAACCTCTTTCAGTTACACTCTACTTTGATTGGCCAGTCAAATATGTGATTAAATTGTCGGAATTTCCCAGATTAAATATTGTCATCACTTAGCTCCTAATTTGATTTTCATATATATAATGCTACCATTTTTTATGACAACGACAGATCGTTTTATGTTCTACAACTGTTCAGTAAGCTGCAAAGAAGATAAATACATTAGAAGGTGTTTGAACGCGACTCTCATATCTCTGGAAACGGGTCTGACATGGGCGACGCATTACGGACTTTGCTACAAGGAACGTTTAACAGTCGAAATTCAAATATTAGGTTGGTGCAAAAATAATGTCGTTTTCTCACATGAAGTTGAACGTCAAAAAACGACATTATTTTTGCACCAACCTAATAGTTACATTCTTTTCTTCCCTATTTATTGTTCATTTCGAATACACACTGCTTATCTAACGGTCTTAGATCACAAACACGTCCTGCGTATCGCAATTAATTTTATTATTATTTATTCGGTCGAGCTAGATCGAACATTCATGAGTCTGTCACGCCAACCATCCCGATCCCGCATCAAGGCCGGAAGGTTATTAGGGAGGCATTCTGTATCATAACATAGTTGGTCAATGTAGGTGGTTGCTGGGCGACCAACACATCCTTTTCCATGGCTACGTGCCCAGATCTGTAGATCACTCGTGCATTGTTGGTTTTGCTCGCCAGCAGTATCCTGCAAAGCGGATTCTACGTTACCACAGGACTGTAGAAATATAGATGGGTCTATAGAGATGTGGTTTAGTTGGCTGTTGTCTTCAAGAGATGTTACGTATGGCTCTCAGCATCCGAGTGTAGGTTTCATCAAGCTTAGATCACTCGCAAATTCATATTTTGCCCGCTAGAAGTGTTCTGCAAAGCGCATTCTGTAAGATTGTAGAAATATCAGAGATGGTTCCATAGAGCTGTGATTTGGTTGGATGTTGTCTTCGAGAAATGTTACGTATGGCTCTCAGCATCCAAGTGTAGGTTTCGTCAGGCTTAGCCACAAGGATTTTAGTTCATGTCCAAGCACGGGCACTGTATATCAAAATCGCCTCTACAGAGGCGCCAAAGAAGCTCGGTTTGAGGTTGTCTGTTGGATCAGATTTCCAGATTACATTCATTATATTCAAGGTTGACAGGTCTTTAGGTATTTACATTTTAATATCCTTTTTAGTAGAATTGTTTTCGCTTCCAATGTATGTAAGTATTTTGACATATTTTATTGATTCACATGTAACATTTTGCATTGAGTCTTGCTGGTTGAAGCTTATGAATTCAGTTTTAGAGGCATTGACATAGCGTCTAAGATAAAGGATCATCTGGTCAAGGATTTGCTAAAGAGAAACAAATGTCAGATTTAAAGTAATTTGGACAAACTGTGTAAACCAACAATAAGGGTTAAATCAAATAAGGAGGAATGCATCCATATAGATATATTCCAATTTCGCCTGTTGACATATGCTTGAAGTTACATTCTTAATATCCTAGTATATAACTATGGACTTGGGCACGTCGGCCTGGTGTAATGGTTAGCAAGTTTGTCTCGCTGAGGCAGTTACGTCTGAATAGTGAGTTCAATCATCGCTGGGGTCCCCATGCTTTTGGCCTTGTACCATATCTAAGCTACGCTTAGAAGATCACTATAACTGTTGACTTGTGACAATTCAACGTGTATTCAGAACATTGTCATTTATGTAACTCGTCTCACTTGAAACGAGCTCAACCGATTCTGCAACTGAGAATGAGTCGATTCGTAAAGTGCCGTCCGTGGAAAAAGTTCCTCCAAGAATACGAATCCAAATTTCATTGGAGTACCATTGCTTATTTTTATTGTATTTTACTTTCACCTTAATATCTCCAGTATATATATATATATATATATATATATATATATATATATATATATATTATTGAGGGGTCGCCCCTTTTCACACAAATGGACTCAACCAAGGTATACATATACTCCTACCAGTGAATACCCGGACGGTCTGCAATATAGGAGACGGCGACGCCTTCTCGGTCAGACGGTCGGACTCTCTGCCTCTGAGCAGAGAGGAACCAGGACGAGGCTCCGCCGAAGGGCAGAGTGTCGTTCAGGGAGGTTGACCAACCCGATCCCGTTTATACGGGATCTACGGGCATTTTTTGTCCGAGCCTACCGGCACGGGAATACCCCACTTTAAATCCGGCCTTGTGCCACATCTATCCCTCGTGGGGGGGGGGTGACAGTAAATACTGTCTGCAATAGAGGAGACGGCGACGCGAGGTGTTTCTCCTTTTCACACAAATGGAGTCAACCAAGGTACACATATACTACTACCAGTGAAAAAACCCGGACGGTCTGTAATACAGGAGACGGCAACGTCTTCTCGGCTAGACGGTCGTACTCTCTGCCTCTGAGCACAGAGGAACCCGGACGAGTCTCCGCCGAACGGCGGAGTCTCGTTCGGGGAGGTTGACCAAACCGATCCCGTTTATACGGGTTCTACGGACATTTTTTGGCCGAGCCTACAGGCTCGGGAAACCCACGTTAAACTTGGCCTTGTGTCACATGCAGCCCTCGTGGGGGTGGCTAAATACCGTCTGTAATAGAGCAGGGTAGCACAAGAGTCACATTTAGCGAGCACGTAGACTCAGTAAGTAGTCATACCGCGATACTTCAATACCAAGACTGTATATATATTATTGCTACTAACCCGCATTCCTGGATCTACTAACCCGTATTACCAGTTTGTATTATTACGTTAATACATTTATTTCCCTTATCCATTCCTGGCGTTTGTTATTCATTGATATCGGATTCATCCCGGAATCCACAACATATATATATATATATATATATATATATATATATATATATATATATATATATATATACAGCTTAGTATCTCCAGTAGTTTGTAACACATCATTTATCATCTCTCTGTTGCGTTTCTGTCTTTGGGCATAGTGCACCCAGGGGCGACTCCGTCAAAGGACAGAGTCGCAACTGAGGGAAATTATACTGAGAGGTGCCCAGCCCTGAGGAACAGCTGCCTGATGCAGCACCTCCTCATTACAGTCGCACCGTGGCCAGCGCAACCAACGGTTGCGGGGGCTGCGGGAAATTTTTTTTCCAACCCGGGTGCACGCGCTTGGATCCCTATCTTTAAAAATACCTTATGTCACAACTCGTCTTAGTGGGGAAACAGAGTAAATGCCTAGTATAATTTGATATAGTTATTAATTCTATTCATAGGCATTAAGAATACTGACGAGAGAAATTATCTGGTACTACAAAGAGAACCAACTTTCTTAGCAGCAGACCTACAGTTGTTTCAATAGAACCATTCCGCTTCATGGCAGTGGAAAACGTGAGCTGAAGAAGGTGCAATGAGTTGCTCTCCTGGAATTTAGTCTCAACAATCCTGATGAAAGACAGAAAAGGTTTTCTATTTAGATTAAATGAAAGCGGTTTTGTCTTGGAGGCGTTAAAATTAATTTACAACGCGTTAAATTTAATCTCAATCGACATCTGATGCCTTGAGCATGATCCCTCTCCTTCCTTTTATCCTTTTCCCAATCACCCCTCTTTACCCATAATTTAACTCTCTGTAACCCCTTGCGTGCTAGTGGCGACTCCCGCCTTGCTTGGGGTGATTTGCTTAAAAAAAGTTACTTGCTTAATTTACTGATTAGAGGTACTTTTCGAGAGCAGTTGCCAGTTTTACTTTGTCAGAGACGTATAATATTTTTCTTGGACTTGCTACGAAGACAGGAGTAAATAATTGTGCCATCAGTATCAACAACTAGTAAGGAACTGATGATATAAAAAAAATGTCGCTGTCATAAGAGACAGCGTAGGTACAAGGATAGACCCCTGGGGGACACCTACATTAATGTGATCTAGAAGTGTGTACGTTCAACACAACTTTCATTACATGATTTGTTAATAAAAGACTTAGTCAATAATCAAAAACCTGATGGAGGAAATTACTCCATCGCCTGTAATAATTGTCACAATAAATACGTAGGAGAAACCTGAAGGAATCTAAATAAATATTATATGAACACAAAAGAGACATTTTACAAAATAACACGTCAAATACGTTGGTTGCCCACAGTAAGGAGACTGACCACAATTTTGACATAGAAATTTCTACTCTGATCAAAGGAGAATAATTTACTACAAAGTAAATGTCTACAGAATGCCTTAATCGCAAGGTCATCTACAGTAAATTTGCACCCTGACTCTTACAACATTTCACGATTCCTAGCAGATCTTCTAATATCACAACGTGGAATATCTACTTACAAAAGTGTTGAAAAGAAAAAGACTCTAAATAAATTCGTCTAGTTAAAAGCAAAATTTAAAATTCCCAGCACCCATTTGTTGTGCGTATGCGTAGGCCTACCAACATAACAAATTTAATCCGATGAAGTCCTGAAGAACGAAACGCGTTGCAAATAAATTTTTCCCGCTTTGTCATACATTTTTCCCCGTACTGTTCTTGATATATAATTATATATATATCGTTATCTCGTGATTTGTTAAGAATGATTTAATCGGCAAGTATTCGTCAAGAGACAGTACAGTGTAACCCGGATATAAGAGACCCGGATATAAGAGAAACCAGGTATAAGAGAGATTTTCTCTGGTCCCAAATTAGAGCCTGTGTTAATGTATATATAATAGACCAAACCCTGATATAAGAGAAACCCGGATATAAGAGACCCATTCTCCGGTCCCGACAACTCTCTTATATCCGGGTTACACTGTATATACATAACTCGCCTTACTAGAAATGACATAAACCAGTCGGTATTTTAGCAGTACTTTCGTTATTTTTTTTTTACCAATTTCTTTTTCTATAAAAGAAATCACTATATTTCTTTACGCACTGTATACCTGAAGATGTCTAGAGAATGGGTCGGCTGAAGCGTTGTAACAACAAGAAAGTCAGCACAAAGAATGAGTTAAAGAACAGTCTGACCCTTGAAATGGTATAAATATATATGTTGCAAGAAATAAAATCAGAAATAAAAGTTTATTCTTGAACGTAGCCAGATTCTGAGTTTATCATACGAGATAACAACCAAGATAAAAAAAGATTAATTGCTAATTTCGATAACAAAATAATGGAAAGAATCAATCAAATACAAATAACCAGCTCGAGAAGAAAGAATGGAGTAAACCTATAATCTTTTTTAAATATCGTCTGACCTCGCGAGCCTTAAAATGATTGTGAAAATTTACTTTTCAGCGTGAAAACTCTAGCCGTAATCTGAATAAAGCTCAACCCCGAAATTAGTCATTTAGCATAATTAGTAAATTTTGCAAAATTATTCGTATAGAAAGAAAAAAATAATTCTTCTTCGCCTTTTTTTCGAAGAGTCCAACAGATACCTGTCACCTTTCTTTTTTGGCTTGTAAAAGATCATAGACAAAAAAACAAACAAACCAAAAAAACAAAAAAATAACAAAAAACAAAAAAACAAAAAACGGCAAGTTTAAAGAAGGCTATAATAAAAGGGAAAATGTCATTATATTACAACGACATTATCAGAAAGCAGACAGGTATTATCAGGGTCAGGAAAAGTTAAAATTTTTGAGAAAATTACACCATTCTATCTGTCTGACCTAGAGCTGTTATTTTTCTTCATTTTGTGGGGAATAGACGATCGAATAATATTTAGTTAAGAGTCATCTTGAAGAATGATGACAAACTAAATTGAATATACCATTACTTGTACAGTAGAGATGTCATTTAGAATTCGCAGAATGACTTGTAGTTTTATATTTGAGGATGTGCAGAGAGCGACGGACTCAATAAAATACGATTCAAGTTTTCAATAAAAAAAGAAAAAAACACAATTCTATCGGATATTGGAACTTTAATTAGCCAATCAATGAATCGATTAATTAAGCGATAAAAACCTTGAAGCGTCTTGGAAGTTAACAAATACACTTAAGATGAATCTAACAGATTCATAAAAAAACCCAAAAACAACTCTCCCCCCGCAAAAAAAACAGTTGCATGCAGGTTCTTGCAGAGATAGGAGATGGTAATAATGTTGTATATTCTATGGTCGAAAATTTATCTTATTCGTTTTTTTTTTCAAACACACATAAAAAGACACAGGGTAAGAAAGGTATTTTTGCTTCATTAAATACGCCAGACTTTAAGAACTAATTTAAGTTCGAATTTTGATTAACCAGTTTCATCCTATATATAAAACACTTTATATCTATCTAACATTTCATTTTCTAACATCCGTGGCATTAGATCCAACTTCTGCAGCGTTGAATCCTTCCCTGTTGCGAACTGCCCGGATATACTGTCTCTCTGTGAGACCAACCTTGACTCATCCATCCCTTCCACTGACCTCTCGATCCCTGGCTACCTTCCACTCCTTAGAAAAGACTCTCAAACCCATATGCATGGCCTTGGTGTTTACGTCAAGGACCATCTCCCGCTGGCGAGAGAGCTGTCTCTTGAATCTCCAGACCAATCGTCTGCGGCTATCCCTTCTCAATGTTGTAAGCTACCTCTTCTTCCTTTATCGCTCTCCATCCTTCAAAGATTGTCGTGTACTCGAATGCATTTCTGACAGCATTGACAAGGCTCTCTCTCTCTCTCTCTCTCTCTCTCTCTCTCTCTCTCTCTCTCTCTCTCTCTCTCCATACGTTTGCTCGCATATTCGTGTTTGGCGATTTTAACAGCCATCATACCAAGTGGCTTAATAACGCTACTACTGACCTTGCAGGCATACAAACCCTTAATTTTTCAATTTCTCATTTCCTCGCGCAAATAGTTGACTTCCCCACACGTTTTCCCTACAATCTGGATGGTAAGGCTTCTCTTCTTGATCTATGTTTTACCTCCATCCCCGAGTCCTGTAGCGCCAGGCAGCTCTGCCCTCTTGGCAACTCCGATCACGCTGTAGTGTCTGTCAAGATCTCCTTTAACTCCACCCCCTGCAAAGAACCTCCTAACTCTCGAACATCATTCTGCTACCAACGAGCAGACTGGGACTCGTTCCTGGACTTCATTCGCGACGTCCCCTGGGACGTTGTCTTCTCGCTCCCTGTTCAAGAATGTGCTTCCGAGGTCTCCTCCTGGGTTAAAGCTGGAATCAAGGCTTTCATCCCCTCAAGGAAATATAAGGTCAAATCGCGCTCCTCCTCACTGATTCTCCGCTGATTTTTCCTATCCCACGAACGCAGGTGTTCCCCAAGTCTCTATACTAGGCCCTACTCTGTTCGTTATCATTAACGATCTTACTGATGTCATAGGTTCCCAAGTAGGCATCTATGCGGACGGCACTACCATTTACTCCTGCCTCAAAAACAAATATATATATATATATATATATATATATATATATATATATATATATATATATATATATGTCTTCGTCCACCGCCAGGAAAGTTGGCTCCCTATGCCGCGCCAGGAAATTCAAATCTACAAATCAACCATTCGCCCTTGCATGGAGTATTGTTGCCATATATGGTCTGGAGCCCCATCTAATTGTCTCAAGGCCCTTGATTAAAACCAAAGACGGATATGCAATGTAATTGGATCTGATCTGGCATCTCGTCTGCAGCCGCTCTCTCACAGACGTGCCGTTGCCTCCCTCTCTCTTTTATACAAATACTTTCACAGTAGCTGCTCCGATGAGCTGCTTTCGCTTGTTCCCAGACTTCATGAATTTAAACGCCCAACGAGGCTGGCATCTCGCTCTCGCCCTTTCACTGTCGAAAACTGTTTAATGGAGTCGTTTCTTCTACTCCAATAGCTTCATGTCTCGCACTTCTCCCTCCCCATTTCTTGTTTTCCTGAAAACTATAATCTCCAATTATTCAAATGTAATGTCAATCGACGTCTCCAGATGCCCTGATCTATCCCCTATCCTTCTCTTCATCCTTTCCTCTATCACTCCTCTCTGTTCTCGCTCCAACTTTGAAACGTGCTAATGGCTTCCCGCCTTGCTTGGGGTTGAATGCTTAAAAAACAAACAAAAAAAAACTCTCTCTCTCTATATATATATATAGTAAATCCTAATGAGCCAGGTACTACCTACCTAGGTTTCACCACATGGGATCATCAGGGTGAACTTTTGCCCTACTTAGCGTATTGAGCCCTCTTCATTTTGACTTATTACTCGCTGCTTTTTTTTTCTTTATACCAGAAATTTAACGTACTGAACGATTGTTTTTGCCCTGTTCGGAAGTTGTTTTTTTTTTAACCAATTTTTCCTTTTTTTTTGTTTGAAAATTGTGATATCCAGGTTTTTTCACCCACCGAATTTAAAGAGAATTATATATATATATATATATATATATATATATATATATATATATATATATGTATGTACTGGACACTCCCGTTGTATTTTTCAACGTATGAGTGTCAGTTCTTAGAACCAACTGCCCGACTAGCCGTATATAACATTTGATTATAGTGGGGAAGGAGTGTGCAGAACCAACCAGACTTTTTGGAAGAGCCGAGTACAGAGAACTGGAGACCAAAATGCCACAAAGATCCCCAAACGACCCTCTGTAAATTATGAATTCAGAGTTGTCCTTCTCCTAGACCGTTCGCCACCCAAGGCTATAGGAACCAGTCTGTCCTGCTATTTACCCATATCTGGTGGTAGGAGAGATGGATTTATCCATTTCCTAGAGGTATTAACAGATAAGTGAATGTAATAAACTCGAATAGATTTCTCAATCCATCCGCTATTCATCACTCCATAGTGCCGCCATCACCCATACATACATATATATATATATATATATATATATATATATATATATATATATATATATATGTATATATAAGTGAACATTGAAGTCAACACTCACAGGTGACAGGCTGTTTCATGCATGAAACAGCCTGTTACCTCTGAGTGTTGACTACAATGTTCACTTTTATATTTATATTTACATACGCTCTATCTCTGATATTGAGCACTTTATCCCATAAATATAGCACACCATAGAACTGTACTTCTTCATATATATATATATATATATATATATATATATATATATATATATATATATATATATATATATATATATATACATATATATATATATATGAAGAAATATAGTTTTAATGAAAATATGCGCCGTCTGGTAGGATTTGAAAATGCGCCCCTCTTTGCAGGAGAAACCGTCATTAGATCCGTCATGCTTTAGACCGAGTCGGACTCAAATGTCGTATCCAATCAAGCAAGTAAATATTCATTTTAAAAGAATAAACGGTGCATCTACTCAAATATGACTATGCAATAAAAATAGTGTTTAAAATGATAATGCACACACACACACACACACACACACACACACACACACACACACACACACACACACACGTGTGTGTTCAAAATTCCAAAGAAAAATGCCCGAATTATTTTTTTTTGTTCGTTTTTTTTACAGCGAGGTTCATCTTTTACAAGGCCTGGGAGACAATAGAGATAGAGGGTTAAGTTTGGAGACCATTTGTTTGTATAGGTGAGGGAAATAACGGTTAACCCTAACCTTGAACAAGTTAAAATTGTTGGGAGTCGTTTAACACGTCATTTTTTTGCGCGAATAAGCTGTTCGAGGGGTACATCTGACCGATGGAATACGGGGGGAATGTGCGTGGTTTGCTACTATGTAAGTGGCATGGTGTCTTCTTGCTGTGAAGGTTTGCCTCTGCGGGATCAGGGAATATAGTTTGGCCAAGCACTTTCCATGAAAAAAAAAGCTAGAGCAGTCAGAGGCTTGCCTCATCCCTCTTGTGGGAGAGAAGTTGAAGGTGGAGAATAGTTAGTCACCCATTATTATTATTCTAAGCTCCTCCTATCTTCTGTAAGTTTGTCTTACGGACACTTCCTTTGTAACTTCCATTCGATCTCCTACTCTTTTTTATCTAAGTGTACAAGAGAGTCAATACATTTCTTCCCTTCTCTCTCTCGCTCCAACACACACACAAACACACATATGTACACACACGCACACACATATATATATATATATACATGCATACAGAGACTGTGATAATGTGTATTTTTAAATACTATATATATATATATATATATATATATATATATATATATATATATATATATATTTAGGCAGCAATCCTTCTTTTATGCAAGTTTCATTAAAAACGACAGACAAGGTACTACGGTTAAGTTTTTTATTTAATTTTTCTTGTGTACGAACAAGGGTTTTCTTTGCTGGACAAAGGGTGTGTAAGAACTGTCCAAATGTTTTATTTTTCCGAGCGCTTTCGGCTATACCTTTAGCCATTATCAAGAATGATTTGATTTTTCAGACTTAGTTGAGTGTTTGCATTATGTATATGTCTTAGTGTGTAGTAGTGGTGTTTTAATTTCCGAATACGGTTAGCTCGTTGTGGCTTTATTCGTAGTTAATATTGTTAAGGGTAGGCTTTTTCAATCATCCTTGATAATGGCTAAAGATATAGCCGAAAGCGCTCGGAAAAATAAAACATTTGGACAGTTCTTACACACCCTTTGTCCAGCAAAGAAAACTCTTGTTCGTACACAAGAAAAATTAAATAAAAAACTTAACCGTAGTACCTTGTCTGTCGTTTTTAATGAAACTTCCATATATATATATATATATATATATATATATATATATATATATATATAATAATTCGTTGTTATATAATCCAAGTGAATGTTAATAATATAATATATTAAAACAGATCCACAAAGAGTGCTCAATATATTAATTCTAACATAGGATATAAATTACATACACAGGAATTTAAAAGTGCCCCATCGTTATTATCATCTCACCATAACAAGTTAAGATTTACTTGTAAGTATTTTCAAACCGATCATGGTAATAATATATATATATATATATATATATATATATATATATATATATATATAACTTAAAACAGTATTTTTAGTGGATACACGTACTTGATTAGACACTTCGTTCTTTTATTAAACAGTATATTTATTTATTTTGGTCTGACCAACTTCCAGTCCGTCAGGCAGTTTAAGCGAAATTTTCCTCATCAATAGATCTCCCGGAATTTTTTTTATATCTGCACGATTTCGTATCCAAACGTAAACATACATACTTTTTTAAAGAATGTAATTAATTTTTATTAATCTGACAGATATTTTTATCACTTTAAACTTTATTTATTAATGAATACACGTATTTTACTAGAAGGCACCGTTTATTTGTTTTTCTCTATTCCCATCACGTATTGAAATTTTGTTTCTTTCAAGTGGAATATGATTTTTTGAATGAGGAAATTGTCATAAGTGACAAGATATGGGGAATAGGTTGATTGTCGGACCTGCGAACTTGTTGTCCTTGGTAAAAAATAAGCACAAGCCATCGTCACTGATAGAAACTGTGTTGTGGCGAGACAACCACACTCTACACACTATCCTTCCAAGCAATGTTATGAATGCAATTGTGAGAGAACGTTATATCTTAGTGTATATGCAGGAAAGTGTTCAAGGTCAATTTCTGCCAAGGGGGTGGTCTCTGCGTTAATCATAGCAAGAGATCAGATACTCTTTGATCAGGCCTCGTCTCTCTCTACACACACACACACACACACATATATATATATATATATATATATATATATATATATATATATATATATATGTGTGTGTGTGTGTGTGTGTGTGTGTGTGTGTGTGTGTGTGTGTACCAAGAAGGAGAAACTTAATGTATGATCGAAGAATTTGGGAATAAATTTATTTCGAAAGATAAGTTTTTAATAACTGGCTCAAAAGACCGAAATGACAATATGGTTTAAATTTATCCACACAGTTTATTAAAAGTTAAAATTAAATCACAAGAAAAAACGAAATAATTTTCTAAATTACTTGACCTAGAAAGATTTTCTTGGGCATTTACATTATTGAATAGAGGTGATGAGGAAAGAAAAAGGAGAAGTAAGGTGTCATAAGAAGGAGCAGGGATAAGTGGGGGAAGTAAAAGTGACAGCTAGTGAAATACATTGAAATTAAGTCAACATTTATATCTACATCATCTAATCTACGTCAGTATAATAACAATCATATATAATGTATATATATGTATATAAATATATGTATATATATGTATATATATATGTATATATATATATTATATATACATCATATATATATATATATATATCATATATATGCATCATATATATATATATATATATATATATATATATATATATATATATATATATATTCATAAAATACATCATATATATATATCTCCATAAAATACATCATATATCTTCATAATTATAAAATAATTCATATATATATATATATATTTGTAAAAATAAAAATATTAATAAGAACACCTGATTATAAATCTTACTGTTCTTTCGCTTTATAATATATATGTGTGTCTGTGTGTATGTGTGGTATATACATGTAAAAACATACAAATACACACATCCATACAAACATACAAGTAAACACATATATACAATGCAAGCATATACAGACACATACATGTATACACACATGTATACATATACCCCCACATTTATATATACATGTACACATATACATAGATATAAATACCTACATACACATACATAAACATACCCATACATAAATACACAAATAATATATATACATACACATACACATCCCATTATATGCATACATATATACATACATACACAATAATACATTTATATACATCGATATATAATACAATTACATATACATATATACACATAGATATACACATACACACACTCATATACACAAATATAGCCATACACACACACACACATATATATATAAATAAATACATACATATACCCATATACATATACACACATACACATGCACACATATACACACTTACATATATACACAAAAACACATACATACACATAATCAAAGTATATAATTTTCAATAAATAAAGCAAAATAATTCTATGACTGAAAAATAAATACAAAATAAAATTCTATTTGTAAGATATTTTAATCTTTTTTATGGCGACATTTAAATATGATTTCCTTTCTTTGGCTCCATAGCTGGCTAGTATTTTTATATTCAATTATTTAGTAGCTATATATATATATATATATATATATATATATATATATATATATATATATATATATATATATATATATATATATGAGCAGTCGCTAAATCATGAACATAAATAAATTGACTTCTTACACATATATAGTTACTGCAACAAAAATATTATTTCGTCTGATGATGTCCAAAAAGATGAAAAGCATTCCCTAAAAAAAGGAAATCCACTTATCATTATTCCAATCAGGTTATTTAACATTTCGAGAACGTTAATAAACTTTAGTGCCCTGATCCGCTTCGTCGAGATTCATTTGATTTCGTCTTTTTAAAAAAGCACTTTCAGAAAATACTGATACAATCTGCTTGTTAAAACTCAAATGTTTTTACCTCATCTGCACTCAACAACGATATTACATGTCAGTCGAAAGCTTGGGACAATACAAAATGAATTTTTGGCAGTTTGTTCACAGAAAACAACCACACTTGAGAAAGCATATTCGTACATTAGAAAGAAGAACATTACATATAACAATCAGAAAATGTCTGTTGTTTTTAAGAACATTTAATATATAATATATAGACATTATATATAAATATATATATATATATATATATATTGAGAGAGAGATATTATATATATATATATATTCTTTGAAACTTCTGATAGCTTAGAGTTAGAATCTCTGACTGATGCCATATATATATATATATATATATATATATATATTACGCGAATCATTCATACGAATGATTCGCGTAATATAAATTGAACCCGCACCACATAATTGATATATATATATATATATATATATATATATATATATATATATATATATATATATATATATGTGTGTGTGTGCGTGTGTGTGTGTGTGTGTGTGAATCATGTTTGATTAAATAATATGGGCAGGGTTAGTATACATTTTTGGTGACACTACGCACAATAAAAAAGGATATGATCTAAACTTAATATCCAGATGAGAGAGAGAGAGAGAGAGAGAGAGAGAGAGAGAGAGAGAGAGAGAGAGAGAGAGAGAGAGGGGGGGAATATGATGGTGCGGGGGGCAAACTAAAATCGAAGGGTATTTATAAGAGAACCGATGTGTAATAACTAAAATTTGGCAAAGCACGTAATATCACCTACAGGTTACAAATTTAACATAAACATATAAAATGTAACTAATATTTAATCTCGTAAGGACCTACTGTTTATATGGCCAAAAACACATACGTAGATACACACATACACAACAACATATCTATATCTACTCGCACATACATGCATATACGTGAGCACATATATATATATCCCAATACACTCATGCATACATATACATATACACATATACATAGACATATACATATATGCACATAAAAATATCTACACAAAACCTTACACACATCCATACATATACATACACACACTCATCTAAACAAATATACAACGTATCTATCTATCTATCTATCTATCTATCTATCTATCTATCTATCTATCTATCTATCTATACATATACACATACACACACATATACATGCATACATACATATATATATATATAAATATATATATATATATAAATACACATACACATACATACATACATATATATATATATATATATATATATAAATGAATAAATTATAACCATGGAATATTAGTGTTTGAGCTTTTATATATATATATATATATATATATATATATATATATATATATATATATATATATATGTTGATGTGAGTTTGTGACCCTGGGTTTCACGCCTTGCGATGGTCAGACAAAGGGTGAGAATGACGATCGCAATGGCGTGAAACCCAGGGTCAAAAATTCAAATCAATACAACTAAGTATGTTAGATCTATCACTCATATTGGGCGCTTTCCATTAAGTAGCGTGCATATATACATATATACATATGTGGGGTGTGTGTGTGTGCGTGTGTGTCTTTCACCACAGACGGAGACACCATCTTCTTCGATATCAAATAATTAGTCCATCCGGGTGGTAACACCCTTGTATCTCCTCTCTGTGTTATCACCCTTGACTACGTATTGCGAGCTTCATTCGATAAACATCATCATCTCAGTTTTAATTTATCACCAAGCATCTCAAGTCGATATCCTACAAAACAGTTGACCGATATTGACTATGCAGATGTACTAGCTATCACTAAAGACACTATTACCAATGACACAGTTTTCCTATATAATCTAGAAAATACTGCTAACGATGTTGGACTCTATGTCAGTACCTGTAAAACTGAATTCCTAAGCTTCAACCAGCAGGGATCAACACAATTTGGCTCTGTCCGTCAGTTATGTGCCATACGTGATACACGTTTAGCCGATCATGTATCTTTCGATACATGACTGACGTAACAGATTTTATCGCGCATTGGGTTGCCATTTCTTTCTGTGGTAGATCAGTTAGCCTTCCAAGGCTACAGATCTCGGGCTATTCTGCTATTTACTCATAGCTAGTGGGAGAAAAAAGAGGATTTATACCTTTCCCAAGGGTATTAGCGCGTAATGGAATGTAATGGATTCGACTCCGATTCCTCAAACCGAGCCGCTATCAATTAGTCCACCGTCAAATCTGTTAAATTTTTTTTTACATACCTAGGAAGCGAAATAAATTCTGCTAAAGTCTTTTTGAATAAAATGGATGTAATCTTGAAATTGAATTGAAGACGGCCTCAAGCGGTGATTCTCTTACGCGATTTTAATGTATGGTGCCACTGATTGGACATTAACTAAAAACCTTGAGTCTAAGCTTGATGGAACCTACATTCGGATGCTGAGAGCCTAACGTAACATCCAACTAAATCAACAGCTCTATGGAACCATCCTTGATATTTTTACAATCTTACAGAATGCGCTTTGCAGAACACTAATAGAGAGGAAAACAGAACTTGCGAGTGAGCTACTGCTCCGGGCCGCTAGGGCTGGACCTAGACGGGTTAGTATCTCAGAAACCACCTAAATTGACCGACTATGTTATGACACAGAATGACGCCCTAATGACCTTCCGATCTTGATTCAGGACAGTGATGTTTGACGTAATAGACTCATGAATGTCCGAGTTAGCTTGACTGAATAAATTATAATATATTTACAATACAGTGACTAATTGTAGTATATTGCTGCTGGGCTCAAATAAGACGACGAACACATATATAAAAAATATATAAATATCTTTAATGTTCGAGTTGCGGCGTATGTGTAAAGTGAGGCGGACTCAGAGGTTAGGATTGCGCACACAGAAATTGATAGAGTCAAATATTCGATGAACCTCTAGTCAGCATCTCTGTCTAGATCAAGATTCGAACCCTGTTAAATAACATTTGGGCACCTACACAACTTCATGTGGCCACGCCTCTTCCGGCATGCACCCAAGCAAGCATGCATTTACTTCCGCTCAGAACACCTGTGCGCCCTTTTAATTTTAGCCACCAGATGCATTTCCTGTTTATGCTATTACCAGTTCTAATTTTTGCCTACACACTGATGCAGCGGAAGTAAGGCCAAATGTCTTACCTCCACCGATATCCAACTTAATCTTCGAGTTACAGTTCAACACAACTTCATGTGGCTACGCCTCTTCCGTCATGCGCCCAAGCAAACACGCATTTCCTTCATGACTCTTGTGTGCTTTGTTTATTTTAGCCACCGGATGCATTTCCTTTTTATGCTATCATCGGCATTGATTTTTGCTTACACACTGATGCAGCGGAAGTAAGGCCAAAGGTCTTTCTTATGACAGCGGATATCCAACATAATCTTTGAGTTACAATTCAATGCACCATATAAGTTATTGTAAATATCTCTAAGAAAAGGAACCGAAATTTACAGGATTTATTTATCACATAAGTATAAATGCATCATGGAAGTTTTATCTGCATCAGTTGATTAATAATATTTTATTTGGGAAAACATTGACTGGCAGTCTACAATATGAGAGAGCGTACTTCCAATACTGCGTAAAGAAAAATTCAAAATAAACCTAATCAATGGACAAACGAATTAAATGAGGAATCAAACTAGAAGCAAAGACAGGAAGCGAAAAGGAAAGAAAGAAAAGTCTATTGCAATCGAAGAAAATCTGCCGGAAAGTAAATATTGGCCTAGGATGAGACGGAGTCTTCCGTGACACGTAAGCTGCATTTTTGATTCCCGGAGATTCGATAATCGGTGGAACTGCCAGACGCCCAGTCTCTGACGACTAAGCCGAGAACCAAGAACAAAGAACCAGAAATTAGCCGACAGTCAAATAGAGCGCTGAGGAATTCAAATAAATTTAAGCGGCGTTTTTCTCGAAGAATTTATTGAACGCTTATTTCTACGGGCAAAAATCATACCTTTAGAACTGTGAGCTTTAGCGAAATTTAAAATATAATACATATATATATACTGCGCGATAATTAACGGTGTGTCTTTTCCCTTAACAATAAAATTGTGCGATGGTCTGCGCAGTGAGATACTTACGTTGAAGACCGTAGATTTAAATGTTTTATTTACTTATTTTTATCAGTGCTTCCTCCTGTATAAAAGAATCAATGTTTTAGTTAGGTGCATGGATATATTGACCGAATATTCTTGGTCTAATGATTTCGGCCAGAGTCGAGGACATTATCAATATGCATTACTTTGGGCTTTCTGTTACGTTACGTTTTGCTTGACCGCATATTAATATTTTCCAGGTTATTTAACGCTGAATTGTGCTGCTTTGATAAATGAAATAAAAAAATCAGCTAGGGAGGCATTAGTGCAGTTTGGACAAGATCCAAAAATAGATATATGTTCGGTTTGCACGCGAGTTAATATGATATACGTCGGCCCGGTGTGCACGAGAGCAGGACAAAATAGAACGATATCAGGTTTGCACGAGAGTTTACGAAGGTCGGAAAGATAGAATTTAGTTCCGGTTTGCACGATATTGACTATCGTGCAAACCGGAACTAAATTCTATCTTTCCGACCTTCGTAAAACGAGATCAGGTTTG
>OZ038485.1:93769812-93787312 GCA_964036315.1 Acanthosepion esculentum | reverse complement strand
CCAAACGCAGAAAGGAAAATACAGTAACTTCTACAGAAAGTGGTTTGGGAAAGCGCGAAGAAAGGAACATGGTTTATAAAAGAAGAAAACCTGCCATTTCAGCTCCTGATTCAAAAATTGGTTGGAGGCACACACAGGAAAAGAAAGGTAGTATGAGTCGAATAAGTTCACTAGGCAAAACAAATCCACACTTCTCATCTCGATCTCCAATACTCCACTCACAATCAGGAACGAAAAACTGAACACCTTTTAAATGAGTATACCATGTTTTTATACACCTGACCCAGCCAACACTCAGCCAATGAGTGCCCAGAACCAGCCAATAAAAATGGCTACAAGCGACCCCACCACCTCTATCAGCATGAAGAGCTGTCCGATTCACCGTCCGTCCAAAGCTCGTCGATTCGCTGTCTTCACACTACCTTGTAAAAAAATAAACGCGACTCTGGCCATTTTGGGTCGCCGAGGTAAGTCATTTGAAGTCATACCTTATTACCTTTGCAACAATTGAATGATTGGTTTGGTTTTTTATGTCTTATCAACCCTTTGTATGTTATTCAACATATTTTTCATTGAAAGGATATTCTTTTTGTGAATTAATATTATATTAACAATTTTTGTGGAGTAGCAATGACGAGAATAGACGAACCCATACCTTTCCCACGAGTATTCGCGTAAGTAAATGTAAAGAATTCAACTGGAATTCGAACTCGGCTCTGCGATTTCTCTTTCGTGCCGCTCTCTATTGCACCATCTGCACATCAAAATTTGCACAAAAAAAAATCCCCTTTCGAGGTAGATTTCTAACAGATCCAGTGTTCCCTGTTGCCTTTTCGCTTTCACACTCTCATTTCCAGCAATTTACAATAATACTATCACTAAATACAAGTTTCTTACGAAACCCCGTCCGGGGTATGACGATAAACTACATCCGCGTCCTGGGTAAGACGATAAACTACATCTGCGTCTTGGGTAAAACGGCAAACTACATCCTCGTCTTGGGTAAGATGATAAGCCACACGTCTGCGTCCTGGCTAAGACGATAAACTACATCCAACAGCCATCCTGAGTATGATGATAAACTACATCCACGTCCTGGGTAAGACGATAAATTACATCCGACTGCAAGGCCTCTGATCAGGAGGTTTTGAGAAGCGTGGAACCACCTCTTAATTGCTGGTGTTCCCAGGCCCACCCTGGCTCTGTGTGGTAGCACCTGTTAGGGTTCCATCTATGGGCAAATATTTAACCTCCAAACTGGTGTCAAAACACTATGAAAGTAATATACTTTTTGAAAAAATTATTACCAGAACAAAATACCAGCAAAAATATTACCAGCAAAACATAATTACCAGTAGTACATTTTTGAAAAAGAAAAATATTACCAGCAATACATTTTTGGAAAAGAATATTACCAGCAATATATTTCTGAAAAAATAATTACCAGTTAATAAACATCTTGTCGGGATTAAGTAACCCATTGAGGTTGATATGCCGTAAACCAAACTAAACCCAACCAAACCTAACGAAATCTATCTGTACTTTTTTTTTGACACCTTCTTTAGCTTTTGCAATGCCTTTTTTGCTGTGAGTTTGAGTTCAGACGGAGTCCTACATACTCTTCGCAAAAAGTGGCAACATTGTAGGTCTTATGTGGTAGTTGTTTTTTTTTTTTTAATAATATCTTGGTTCATTTTCGTATGAGGATTTAGTCCACCAATTGAGGTACATTCTTTCTTATACACTCTGCAAGTAGAAATACCGCATGACGTGTGGTGAATTACTTCTCTGTGTGCGACGCCTTTGATACATTTTGAGTCGCCTGCAACTTTCCGTTTGGATTAAGATATTGAACGTTCTACTGAATGCAGATAGGTTTTTACTCGTTGAGAAATCTCTGAAATAATCAATTGTCCAGTGACACTACGAATCCCATTGAAATTCAATTTTCTATGTTGTACAATAGAAGAATGACAAGCTTATTGTAAGTTCGTGTAGAATCCATTTTCTTTGTCATTTTTTTTAATTCTTATAAAACGGCTTCAATAGTATGCTTGGTTGTACAAGCAATGGAGAACTGAGTAAACTTATATGGCTTGAAAACGATGCTCTCTAATTGATTGATAACACAAGCAATAAAGAACTAGATAAGAACCAGACACTTGTAAGGACTTCTTTTTTAACACTTCTTCATCTTCTTTTACATCTTCTATGGTCTGTAACCATTCAGAACCTGGGTGATCATGATTCTCCACAACATCCTATAATTTTAGCTCTTAGTAAGGTTTGCTTTTTTATTTAAAAATCAGGTTGTGGACAATCACTCATCACCATAACACCCTACAATTTGTAGGTCTTAGTAAAGTTTCTTTTTATTTTTCGCCAAAAGTCCTGACGAGGACGATCGCGGATTTCCATAACTATCTATAATTTGTAGTTCTTTTTTACCAAAACTCATCACGTGGGCGATCACGGATCTCCATAACCTCCTATAATTTTTAGCCCTTAGTATGTTTTATTTTTACCAAAATTAGGAATTCCAAACCACAATCGTTCTTTTATGCAGAAATACACTTCATAATAATATAATATGCAGGCATCTTGCTGTTGCAAAAGTGCCTATTAAATCTTTTTCTTCTTTTGCGTCGTGTCGCTTCAGGACATGAACGATCAGGGCTCTCCATAACTTCCTATAATTTGTAGCTCTTATTATTTTTTTCCAAAATTATGAATTCCAAACCGCAATCGTTCTTTTATGCAGAAATACACTTCATAATCATATAATATGCAGGCATCTTGCTGTTGCAAAAGTGCCTATTAAATCTTGTTCTTCTTTTGCGTCGTGTCGCTTCAGGACATGAACGATCAGGGCTCTCCATAACTTCCTATAATTTGTAGCTCTTATTATTTTTTTCCAAAATTATGAATTCCAAACCACAATCGTTCTTTTATGCAGAAATACACTTCATAATAATATAATATGCAGGCATCTTGCTGTTGCAAAAGTGCCTATTAAATCTTGTTGTTGTTGTTCTTCTATGTGTCGAGCTGCTTCAGGACATGAGCGATCAGGGCTCTCCACAACTTCCTATCATTTGAAACTCTTTGTAAGGTTTGTATTTTCACCATTAATTCAACTCCTCGTTCTGCCACACATTCGTATAACCGCGTTAGGTCGGTGGTTCGTTACCTCTTGTTCTTTTTGCATTTGTTATGTCTTGTGGGTGACACATTCTCCAAGTCATCTCTCTTTATACTTTCCAAAAGCTTAAAAAAATATTAATGTAATATCAGCAGTATATGGCCGTGAATATTGAATGATTCTGGGGATACAATGCCTTGAACATTTGAGTAACAAGGAAGTTAAAATGGTAACAAAGAGCACGCTTATTCTTAAAATCAGCGACAGTTGAAATATCTAGGATACAAAATGCTGAAATTGGGTGTAGTGAACACCAGATGGACGTTAAGATACAGCGAGTAACCTACAGAATTATTCTTTTATGTGTAATGTTACTTTAGGTTGTTGGAGATCATGGCTCTCCACAATTTCCTCTCTTTGTATCCTCTAGTAAATGTTGTCTTTTTGCTACCTCTCCTAAACTCCGTTCTGCCACCCAAGATCGTCAAGTAGGTTATGCACTGTTTTCCTATATACCTCTTGCCTTCGATATGTTCTGTGAGTGCCAAATTTTCCAATTCCTCTTTCCTCATTTCTTATGATCAGTATTCGTGTCCTTTTTGCTTCCATTAATATTCTGTAAATGCATGGCAGAACAGGGAGTGGGAGGGATGGTGAATGACGTGCCTTACCAATGTTGATTGTTCTTGTCCCTTCCGGCCATGGCGCATAAAAGAAGCAGAATACACGACTTTTGTCACGTCAGTGTATGGTGTTATAATTTTCATTTGATTAAATCTGTGTTGATGTCAGGAATTTCTGGCATTTCTGATTTAGCATATATATGGTGATTTTCTAAGCGTATCTTAGATGTGGCACAAGGCCGAAAATGTGGAGCACCCAATGAGGTTCGAACTCATAACTCATTCGTAATTTATCTATCGAGAGAAGACTATTAATCATCAAACCACGTCGAGGGGCTCTGGCACTCAAAGTGAAGCTTAGATGTGGCACAAGACCGGAATTATGGGACAACAAGTGAGGATCGAACCCACTACTCAGTCATTGTTGATCTAGCGAGACAGGCTTGTTAACCATTACACTGCGTCGATGTGCCCTCGTTTTCGAAGTGTAGCTTAGATGTGGTACAAGGCAGAAAGTGTGAGACGCCGAGTGAGAATCAAACTCACTACTCACTCGTAATTTATCTAGCGAAACAAGCTTGTTAACCATTACACCTCATCGAAGTGCCCAGATTTTTTTATATATATTCATGTACAGGTAACATCAAAGTATTTACATGGATTCCGAAATCCGCTTGTGTTTTGATATATATATATATATATATATATATATATATATATATATGAGATAATCCTAAGGAGCCAGACGAACCTACCTAGGTTTCACCTAATCAGATCTTCAGGGAAATGCATTTCCCTGAAGATCTGATTAGGTGAAACCTAGGTAGGTTTGGTTGGCTCCTTAGGATTATCTTAGGTTCTACTCTACTTAGTGTATTGAGCACTTTACGTAGTTGTCTTTTTACTCGCTTTGTTTTTTTTTCTTTACTTGGAACTTGAACACTGGACGATTGTTTTCGCCTTGGTTTAATGTTCTTGGTTTTTTCGTTTTTTTATTCCCAATTTTTCCTCGGGTACCGATTTGTTCTACTGCAAGTTGAGCTATCCGAGGTTTTTCCAAATGAGTACCATCATTTATATATATATATATATATATATATATATATATATATATATATATATATATATATATATATATATATATATATATCAAAGGGATTAAGGGGTAATCCGTAACTGGCATGAAAAAGCCAATTTTTAACCAACTGCGTAAAAGTAATTTTTTAAATTTTAATTTTGGTTTTACGAAGCTCACGAGACAAATAAAATCGCACGGGAGATTTAGCATTTTTATTTTCCAAATGGTTTTATGAAGGCACTGGAAATGTAATGTTTTCCCGTTCAATGAAGAATCAATTTTATCATTAACTGCTTACGACTGTTTTTAATTGGCAACTGAACTGGAGAAGAAAGCAAAACACAAAACAAACCTGAACCAATTTAAACAGGTTTTGTGAAAGGAATTACAGTTTTATTATCGGATTAAAAGTGAACGCTCAATTAATTGTGATTATTTTGGAATTGGTGGCACATTGGGTGTGGTCGCGGAGTCACTATGCAACTGAGCATCTGACCAACTCCCTCCAAATGTCTTTGCTGCATTGCCAATATCTCAGTCTCTGTGAATGATTTTCCAATCCATTCACTGATGCTGTCAGACCATTTTTTCCTCTGCCCACCTCTTCGAACGTTTACTCCTCTTCTAGTGAGTATTTGAGAGATCCTCCTCCTATCGTACATTGATCGTTTATATAACTTCTAATCCAGTGGTCTTAAATTCAGCTTGGTACCGTCTCGGGTGTGACAAAAATCTAGATCCTCTGATTGCGAGTTTTTGAGGAGGGTGGAACCACCTCTTAATTGCTGTTTTTTCCACGTCCACCCTGACCCGGGGTGGTTGCACGTGTTAGGGTTACCGTCTATGGGAAAATAGTTAAACCCCAAAACTGGGGCCAAAGTACTATGAATGTATAAAAAGACATTTTTATAGAAAAAATGCCGGCTACAGATATTAAAATAATTTACCAGTAATATATCTGTATAAAATAAAATAAAATAAAAATAATGATAAATAATACCAGAATTACATTTTTGAAAACGAAATTTCTAATGATCTCAAGAAAATTTAATTTTTGGCATTAAATAATCCATAAGAAGTTCTTATGTCGCTAAAGAAAGAAAGAAAGAAAGAAACCAGTTTGGTACAACTGTTTTGTTATTACACCTATCAATATCATTGATTCTGCAATTGGTGGTTCTGAGAAGGCGTTTAGGTCAACCCTCGTGGTCTCCAAGTTCTTATAAGATTCTGTGTTGACATCGAGTACAGAACTTATATGGCATCTATTAGGGTGATCCCATTATATATTGAACTCACCACAGATCAATTCTTAGATGAAGGATCTTGACGAACATTAACTGCAATTCATATCTCTCGTATTTCCTGATGTTAATTCCATACTATACGAATAACTCTTCGACTAGTGTTGCCAACACCAAAGCCTAACATCCAACCTGCCCAGCAGTTCTCTGGAATAATAATCATGTTCCCGAATGCCCACAACATGACCCCCTCTAACTGCTCTATTTGCATACACGTAGCATGTGCCTCTCTCTGTAGCATAACACCATCATATTGCAGTGTGTGTCTCCGCCTCAAGCACAGGCACAGACAACTTAGTGAGGTAAATGTTACACTGTCTCAAGATGACCGAAAAGTGAACCATTTTTATTGGAATAGCTGCTCCTCTATAGCCTACACATGTTGCACCCCTGTCTGTGAGGACTCAAGTTCATCCCAGAGCTCAAGTAAAACTTACATAGACGATACATTGGTAAAAATGCTGGGAGATTGATCACTCCATTATACCACAGAAGAAAGCATCTGGCTTCACCTTCAATGTTTTTTTTTTTCAAGAGTCAGATCAAGTTAAAAGGGAGTATTACTGCCATATGTGGGCTGGAGCTACCCGGACTTAACATTCCAGCTTTACCAGAGTGCAAAAGCGTCTATGTAGTTTTGTAGCAGGCTCGGTGGAGTAATGGATACCCTGGAGAAAGGTATGAATCCTCTTCTTCTCCCCTAGCTATGAGTCAATAGCAGGATAGACTGGGTTCTATAGCCTTGGATAGCAACTGATCTACCACATAAAGAAATTGCAACCTAATGCACGAGAAAATCTGCCTTGTCAGTCATGTATTGAAAGATACATGATCGCCTAAGCGTGTATCACGCATGGCACATAACTGACTGATGGGTGTTAAGATCATGGTGGAGTAATGGATAGCGGCTCGGATTGAGGAGTTGGAGAGCCGAGTTCGAAATCCAGTCACATCAATTACATTCACTTACGTGCTAATACCCTTGGAAAAGGTATGAATCATATTCTCCCCCAAGCTATGAGTAAATAGCAAGAGAGACCGGGCCCTATATCCTTGGATGGCAACTAGTCCACCCCAGAAAGAAATGACAACCTACTGCAGGAAAAAAAGAAATCTGCCTCGTCAGTCATGTATCGAAAGATACATGATCGCCGAAGCGTATATCACGCATGCCACATAACTGACTGATGTAGTTTTGTGTGTGAGGAATTACTTTCCACTCCGCAACACCTTTCTTCCAGATGAAACGTCGCAAGCCTTTCAACACTCTATCACTAATTCCATGGGAAATGTTCTGACGTGCAACATTCCCCAGTTCCACGAGTCCAGACCTTTCCAGCTAGGAAGCCACATGCTAGGTGGAGATCAGTATAAGTGTCCTTTTTCTTTCCATTAACATTCTGTAAATGAATGACAGAACAGGGAGTGGAAGGGATGGTGAAAAACAAACCATACCAAGAACTACAAAGAATAAAAAAATTGATTGTCCGTGTCCCCTTAGGCCATGGCGAATAATAATGATAATAATGATAAAATAATAATAATAATAATAATAATAATAATAATAATAATAATAATAATAATAATAATAATAATAATAATAATAAGAATGGGAATAAGAATAATAAGAATAATATTAATAATAATAATAATAATAATAAAACCACAAACAAAAAAAAATGCTTCCTTATTGATATGGCAGTCCCTGCAGACTGCAATGTATCTTTGAAGATATTCGAAAAGCTGTCAAAATACAAGGACCTTGAAATAGAAATCTCAAAAATGTGGCTCATGGGAACATCAACAATCCCTGTTGTAGTTGGAGCCCTTGGACTGGCTGGAAAAGATTCCAGTAGGCTGATTGAAGGGATCCCTGGAAGTCCATGCCTCAAAGAGATACAAAAAATTGTTCTGACAAGTACAGCCCACACTTTACGAAGGGCTTTATCTATGAAATAATTTTTTTTTTGTAGTGGAAAGTGTCATGATGCCATTTCTAACCTTAGGTCCCTGGACGGGACCCGGAAAGAAATGTGTAAACGCCAGATATCAAAGAAAATAAAAATAATAATAATAATAATAATAATAATAATGCATGACCTTTGTCACGTTAGTGTATACTGTTATAAGTGTCCAATCATGTAATTTTGTGTTAAATTTCCCAGATAAGTCTAAAAATAAGACAAATTTGTTTAAAAATGACAATTGGGAACATTTCCTAGTTCTAGCGGGCACGTTAATGGCATTAATTTATGGTACCCGATTTTACAAAAATATGTATGTACAGATAAAATCATAGCATGTGTAGGGCTGGTGTCTATCTAAAGTTTCCTGAATCTGCTGATGTTTTGAAATATCAAACGGGTTAACGGGTAGTAGCTTAAAAAAGCCAATTTTTAGCCAGTTGTGTAAAAATAAGTTTTTTTTTCATTTTAAGTTTTGTTTTACGAAGCTCACGAGACAAATAAAATTGTACGAGAGATTTAACATTTTTATTTTTCGAATGGTTTTATGAAGGCACTAGAAAAT
Source organism: Acanthosepion esculentum (assembly GCA_964036315.1). Taxonomy (NCBI): domain Eukaryota; kingdom Metazoa; phylum Mollusca; class Cephalopoda; order Sepiida; family Sepiidae; genus Acanthosepion; species Acanthosepion esculentum. The sequence goes on along the minus strand of OZ038485.1, from coordinate 93,778,636 downwards.
GTAATGTTTTCACGTTCAATGAAGAATCAATTTTATCATTAACTGCTTACGACTGTTTGTAATTGAACTGGAGAGAGAAACAGCATACAAATCAAACCCGGATCATTTTGAACCATCCTCACTCCTTCCGTATTCCACTGAAAAGAAGAAACTTCTATTCGGCCGCGTCTTCCCAAGTACAGCTGCTGTGAGGAAAAGACCCCCAAGGAGATCCTTTCTCGACTCTTTAAATTCTTTAAGTTAAGGGTAATAAGATATCTATCCTATATAACCTCATAATCTACCATTCATAAAACAACTCTATTCAATAACCATCTAACTTGGGTACCTCTTAGGCCCTGTTTCGTGGAAACAATAGCTTGACAAATGGTCTATATCGGCATTTTTCTTTAGGGTGTTCTAAAGTTCATTTTCTGTCAGTTTATTAGTATTCATTCGTTTCTTTTCTTTTGCGATTTAGAAACGCAACGTGAATATATTTTAATATTAAAAATAAATAAGAAAGAGAGAGGGGAGAGAGAGAGGGAGAGAAAGGGGAGAGAGAGGGGAGAGAGAGGCGAGAAATGGAGAGAGAGAGGGAGATAAAGGGAGAGAGAGGGGAGAGAGAGGGAGAGAAAGGGAGAGAGAGGGGAGAGAGAGGAGAGAAAGGGAGAGAGAGAGGGGGAGAAAGAAAGAAATTGTGTCACTTCTGTGTACAATAGTCTTTATCTAATATGAGAGAGGGGAGAGAGAGGAGAGTGAGGTAGAGAGAGAGAGGGAGAGGGATAGAGTGAGGGGAGAGAGAGAAAGAAAAAATCGTGTCACTTCTGTGTAGAATATACTTTGTCAAAATTGAGTGAGGTGATTGAGGGGGAAAGAGATAGAGTGATGGGGAGAGGAATAGAGAGAAAGAAATGGTGCCACTTCTGTGTAGAATAGTTTTTATCATATTTGGGAGAGGGGGAGAGAGATAGAGGGATAGAGAGGGGGTGAAGAGAGAGAGAGAAAAAGAAATGGTGTCGTAGAATAGTCTTTATCAAATTTGAGAGGGTGTAGAGAGAGAGGGGGAGAAAGAGATAGAAAGGTAGATGGATAGAGAGAGGGGGAGAGAAAGAAAGAAAGAAGTCGTGTCACTTCTGTGTAGAATAGACTTTATCAAATTTGAGTCTATCACATGAAAAGGCCGTATTTCCTTTCAGTTTCAAGAATCAGCCACAATACACGAGTCCTTATGTAAACTGTTCCTTTTGTTCGTCACTCTTCTTTGTTTGACTCGTACAGTCTTAAAAGACTTTTCTCTTTTGTTCTCAAAATAAAGGAAAACTTTTCGAATCAAATTTCCAATTTCCAATAAAAGCCATGAAAATTCCAGAAGGCATCTTTGCAATTTAAGAACTGAATGCAAATTATGTTATTTTAAGAATTCGGTACCAGACATAATTACAAGCAGAATGTTAAATGAAATTTTTAAAAAGACAAAAAAAATTATAACCTGACAAAATTACTAATATCACACTTTTTTTTAAAAGTACTTCACTAGTTAAACAAATCATCATTTTTAAGTTCTTCACCATTTATTCTACCACCGCTTCTCATAGAATGTTACTGAAAACCACAGTGTGGTTGTCAGTTTCATGGCTCTATCTATCTTTGGACTTACATGCGGACTGTAGAGATAGGTTGCTGGGGGATTGGGGGAAGAGGAGAAGCAGAATTTTTTCCATTATTTTGTTTAAAATAAACGTTTTAGGTTTTTGATACACTAGCCTTTAGTCTTGATTTTATTTTATTTACTTGCTTATTTAATTAACAGATATTTTGTGTGTATTTTCTACAGTTGTCAATTTTGAATGTTGAAATAAATAGATTTAGGTTATACGTGATTATCTACTCTTTATAGCGGTGATGTGATTTTAAATCTCATGCCCTAACGTATGGAGGTGTCTAGAAAGTTCATAGGATGACCAAGATATAAATATACGTAGACACACCAGATGGCAGACTAAAAGACAATCGACATACGGAATTTGAACAATAGTTTAATGGATTTAAGTCTTGTTTCGTGAATATAATGATATAGTAATTATGGGTTCAATCCCAGGGTCGGGCAGTGTATACGTGAACTTTGAAACAGAGTGAACAGTAACTGAACAGTAGTAAAAGATGAGATATTCCTAGACATGGGTAGTGGAATAAGAACAATCTACCACCATATATTAAATAAAGGGTTCCGTTCAGAAATTCGCCTGACAGAGGCCGGAAATACCGAAACATCAGACTGGTGGATGGCCCAATTTTAATGGATTTTTTAAATCGGGGACAGGCGAACTTCTAATGCTTCTCGGGACCATATCCTCCATTACATTCTACCATGCTCTTTCCGCATTCATACTGAATTCTTTTCATATCAGTCGTACATTTAACATTCGATCTGAGCTCTCTCCACATAGGTATTATTGGCTGACACATCGTCTCACAAACATTTGAACCGCCTATACCCCACGAGCACTCTCGATTTCTTCATAGTATGTCCACCATAAGCTGTTTTATAACAGGACTGACGTTTCACTATCCAATTTTCCATTCTCCACACAAAACAACCTTCCTGCCATCCATTTTCCACTAACTGTGAAGCATGAACACGTAAAACTTCCTCTACTGCGCAGCAACAGATGACTCATCTGAAGAAAGCTTGTTGCAACATAACCGGACGCTCTTTCATAGAAATGTTTTCCTGATTATTACCCCAGAACACCGGTGAAGTCAATTCTGGAATGAATTTGTCACACCTTGTAGATCCGAATAAACCTATTCAATAGAATAAACCTATTCCATAGACGGTGTATATAGTATACAGTGTTGATAAAGACGGGAATTTGTTAAAGCTTATCCTGGAAATGCAAAATATTATTTTATAAAAGGTGTTTTGCAGTTAAAGCAGTTACACTATTGAAGTTGAAGCAATTATGCTTGTAATTGCTTTGAACTTTCAACAAGACGAAAATTGTTTTGATTTTCTTGTAATGAGTTAATTAGTTTTACTTAATTTTCAACCTACATCGTTTGCGTTTTGCATATATATATATGTATGAAGCCTTTCCTTTATACATGTTTTATTGTTTGTAACAGACATGGAAAATCTAATTTATTTCTTATTAAGATTTTTCATATGTTCTTACAGTTTCCATTTCAGAAATACTAAGGGAATGCAAAAAAAAGTGTCTGTAATGATCATTGTCCCAAGTGCTTTAGGCTTTTTGAAAGGATGCGACTATGACATTATGTTGCTGAATCTTCTTAGAAGATGCTCAACACAAGTTTGCTTTTGTTAAATGATGCGGGGTTGAGGTTTGGCTTAAATTATTATCTATAAAGGATTTCTAGGATTTTGATTTTATGAATAATAACTTATCGGATTATCCATGTTTGACACATTCAATGAAACACACATACACACGCACACACACACATACACACACACAGATATATATATATATATATATATATACATATATATAGTGTTAATTTGAAATTTTGTTTTTCAAGTAATAAATTCTGGTTTTTCTGTGGTTTACTGATAAGGAGGCATTTGAATCAAGCAGGCTTTGTGGTAGACTGCTCAATGTCGAGGATGGGGCGTTAATATAAATAATATAATAATAATTTTTTTCATTACCTCATGTTTATTTCGAAGTTTTGTAGCCATATACATATAACCACTCGTTGGAACAGAGTTTAATTCCATTATTTATTGCATTGGAAACGTAATCACGATGCAGTTCATCAGACATATAAATTCAAAAAGCATATATATACATATATATATATATATATATGAAGAAATATAGGTTTAAGGTGTGCTATATTTAAGGGATAAAGTGATCAATATCAGAGATAGCGCGTGTGTAAATATGAATATAAAAGTTAATATTGAAGTCAACACTCAGAGGCGACAGGCTGTTTCATTCTCGACGCAATCGTCAGGCCGCCTGACTATTGCGTCTAGCATGAAACAGACTTCAATGTTCTCTTATATATATATATATATATATATATATATATATATATATATATATATATATAGTGCTGTTCGATAAAAGTGACTCAGCTGATTATTTTTACTTAAAAATCTTTTCGCCTATTGTTTTTGGGGGTCAAACTAATCTTATTAATCTTACTAATATAAAGACCCCTTCCCGACCATCTAGTAAAAAAGTTTAATTACCCTAAGATATTCTACTGATAATTATAATTTTGGATGTAAATGAGATTTAGGGAAAAACACTTTTTTCCTGCAACTAGTAATCAATAGAAATATCACCGAACAGCTTTAAATAAAGAATAATAGAAGTATAGTTTATTTATAATAGGTAATATAGTTCAAAATATTTAATAATCTATGGGTCCTCCTTTATTTTGAATAACATTTTCAACACTTTTTGGCATTGCTTGATTAGGTTCTGGCAAATCTCATCTCCAAGCATTGAATTCCATTCGAATATGAAATTCACAATCAAATCCTGTTTGTTGCTCAACTGCTTTCTCGAGAGACTGTATTTTATAATGCTCCATAAGTTTTCTATGGGGTTGAGGTCAGGAGATTCTGGCGGCCATGTCATAGCACTCACCTGCTTCTCATCAAAGTATTCGTTCATCAATTTTGATTTGTGACAGGGAGCATTATCCTGCATAAAAATGAGCTTGGTGCGGTCGATTTGCACCCTTTCAGCAGAAAGGAACAGACAAGTCTCTAAATTCTCTTGTACTGCTCGCCCCTGAGGGTCTTTTCAATAGGTTTTAAGAAACCAGTTCCATGAAAAGAAAAAGCATCCCCAGAACATTATACTGAACGGATGCTTGACAGTACTTACTGCTAAATTCAAAGAGCTTTCAAAGCTTCTTCGGATTTTAGATCGCTTATCCTTTGAATTTAGCTCAACTTTCGTTCCATCAGAGAAGAGAACATTTAGTAAAAAAAATCAGGTGAGTCACTTTTATCGAACAGTGCTGTATATATATATATATATATATATATATATATATAATAATAATATTATTAGTAGTAGTAATCTTATAAATATAAGTAACTACACGCGTTTCGGAAAACATTCGGTTACTTGATTTACAAATGATCAAATCAATATCGAAGGAAAAAAAGATATAAAAAAAGAAAGAGCCAAGAACATGAGCGCCTGTCGAAAACAATCGTTCAGCATGCAGGTCCAAAGCCCAAAGAAAAAAAAACCGATACGAGTACGCAACTAACTAAATAAAGTGCTCAATACAATAAGTAGAGCAGACCTAGTTAAACCTAGAGAGCCAGACAAACCTACCAAGGTTTCACCGACTTTCTAGGTTTAACTATATATATATATATATATATATATATATATATATATATATTCTCGATCTGAGCATGTGACACAAGTTCAAATCTCACCATTGTTGATTATTCAGAGAAATGCTATTTTCAATTTATCGGTTTGACTATCCGATCCCTGTTGCGTAGCATTGTAGGAAAATATATGCAAACCATCCGGTAGTTAATTGAAAATATTCGTAAACCGTTGATGGTGCTGATAGAATAATGTCACAAGTGATCGTGACCGAGGTATTGAGAGTATTGACCCTCTAGTATCCTCCTGTAGAACTCCATTTCTGTTGCTTCAAGTCTCCTCTTCATTGAGGTGATCGTCCAGCATTCGCTGCCATTGTTTTATAGTACCCTCGTGCGTAAGAGGTCGCGGGCGACGACGTCGATTCAAGCCTTAAGTTGTATTCTCTCTTTTTCTCTCTTCTCGCGTCTTCACTCGACCGGGTGGCGAAAGGTTTTTGCTTCAGTGATAACAGACATCAACAAAAATAATTTAAACGTATCTAGTTTTATGAAACGTTCTATCTATCCATTGGGGATCGTTCCTCCTCCACTGGGGAGCCGTTTCGGAAACGAAAGCAAACACGTATGCATTGTTTGACTGTTAAGACTCGACTCCCTGAAAAGCCGTTCAATATCTCTATCATTCCCACGCTGGCTCAGCCAATCATAATATTTTAACTTGAAATCAATATCCAAGTCTGAAGTATTGCGTTCAACCCTGAAACTGTCTGTCGCCACTCGCAGTTGACCTCATCGTCCACTCATATATATATATATATATATATATATATATATATATGTCGCAGAGAGAAATGGTCACCCTTGAAATATTAATAATTATAGTAATATAGAGTTTTGTTTATAGATAAGAAAAATAATCTGTGAAGTTTGTTCCCAGATAATCTGTGCTTCGTCAAAAATATTAGTATAAAATATCAAAACAATAGTATTTGTATGAACTATGGAATACCAATTGAGAAGGAGAGACTGTTCATTTAATCATGGAGTGGGGGAGGTCAGTAATCAGGTAGTATTCCCACACCCCGTGTTTTAGTTGCTACCACCACGTTTATTTAAGAGCGTGTTTGTGGGAGTCAGCCACACAGAGTCAAGTCGAAATAACAGTCGTCGAGAGAGAGAGAGAGAGAGAGAGAGAGAGGGAGAGAGAGGGAGAGGGAGAGAGAGGGAGAGGGAGAGAGGGAGAGAGAGAGGGAGAGGGAGGGGGGGAAGAAGCAGTGAGAGTGAAAACTTCTGATTGCAGGTGTAATAAGGGAGGAAGTGGACTGAAGTTATCTGAAAAACTGGCGCAGTATTGCCAGTGAACCCCTTAAATCCTGATAGTGAAATAATTACGGCAACTACTAAGAACAAAAAGGGTGAACCCGAAAACTACTTCTCTACTTTCAGAATTAATTGCAATATTTGTTTTTTTTTCTGGACTTCATTTCATATACACTACTTTCTTGTAAAAGAAGCATTATTGTTTTTGTACCAATTTCTTCCTTATATACATAAATTTTTCTTTGGCTTCGAATCGACTTGTTCATATTTGATTTTTTTCTGCTTGGCCCGATTCTCGCCCCAACGAACTTGCAGGTAGACCAGCTGAATCTTCCGTGATCTACGATTTCTTAATCGCCCTCCAGGATAAAAAAAATCACAACGAAGCTGGAAAGTGGAATCGAATCGACATTGTGAACCGGAGTCTTTGATTGAACCTGTAATACTGGACCAGGACAGGACCAACGGCCGGTCGTGTAGTGTACATCGATCCAGTGGGGTCAGGATAGGTGTTTTATATATATATATATATATATATATATATATATATATCAAGAAGACAGTAGACAACGATTGACATTGCATATAATATCTTGAACATCAAAGTTGACTGTAAATATATATATATATATATATATATATATATGTGTGTGTGTGTGTGTGTGTGTGTGTGTGTGTGTGTGTGTGTGTGTGTAGAAAGATTAAATTAGTTATTAAATGTACAAAATAGAATAATAAAACAATCTCAGTAAATTGGGCAACGACCTCTTACAAACCTCCATTACCAACAGTTAATTGCAATACATTGCCTTAATCTCTGTATATGCCAAATTATTAGACCAAATTATCTACCATTTGAGTGACAATTCAATTGATATGGCCAAATACCTATCTATTTATCTATCGGGGAAACTCCGGCCCAGACTTCGATGTTATGTTTGAACGTATTTCGTTGGCAATGAGATGAGTCCATTTCTCTCTGCCTAGCTGTTGGTCAACCAGTAGGGCACAGAGAGCTCATTAGCAGCGCTTTATCAACCAGTCTTGGAGAAGCAGAATTTGAGCCCCATTCCATTATGGGCAAATTAATACCCTATTACTAACAGATTTGGGGGATGGCGCAAGTCCTTTTGCAATGTGTGCATCAGCCATGTTGATTGAAGGCAGAAAGTGGTTGTCTCATTATTAATAGAGAGAAGTTTCTTTTTAGAGCCATCAAAATTAACAATACATTCCTTTACTCAAGTTAACAATTTTTGTTATTTATAATTATCGTGTTATATAAACTTACCGATAATAAATTTAATCAATCTTATTTGAAATTATTTAATTATCTTAAATTTGCATATATATATATATATATATATATATATATATATATATATATATATATATATATATATATATATATATATATATATATATATATATATATAGTAATGGATAGCGGCTAGGATTGAGGAATCGGAGAGCCGAGTTCGAATTCCAGTCGAATCCATTACATTAACATGTGAAAGGTGTGAATCCACTTCTTCTCCCTCCAGCTATGTGTAAATAGCAGGACAGGTTGGGTTCTATAGCCTTGGATGGCAACTGGTCTAGGTGAAGGACAACTCTGAATTCAAAACCTGCGGAGGGTCGTTTGGGGACCCTAGTGCACCAGGTCTCTGTATTCGGCCCTTCAAAAAGTGTGGATGGTTCTGCGCAAAACCTTCACCACTATAATCAAATCTCATGTGCCGGCGTCGGGCTGTCAGTTTCCTAGGAACTGACAGCTCGACACCAGCACATGATCTGCTTGACCCTCATATGTCGAATTCGACGGGAGAGTCGAGTATATATATATGTATATATAATAAAATTTTATTTATGTTTTAATTTATTCTATTTTTAACGCTATTGAGAACATACAAATTTGTTCGAGATTAACGAAATAGCATTGTAAAAATTTCAAACGTTCAAATTGTGTGGTGTCTAAGATTACCGTTTCTCTTGTAGAGTAAATATATGATATCTGACAATACTATAATGGATTTACCTCTTCACGACTGCCCTGGAGTTTGCTACAGTATATTCTGACTTAACTAAGGAAGAAACAAACATAATCCTTAGTGCAAAGAAATCTGTCCTCATCCATAATGGGGACCAGTGGATTACAAACACTACTCACAATTTTGACATCACCAT
>OZ038485.1:93749812-93764812 GCA_964036315.1 Acanthosepion esculentum | reverse complement strand
CAAATAAAAATGTGGGGCGGGAGAATGAAAATCAAACAGACCAAACAAGAGAGACAAAGGGAAACTCTAGAAAGTATACGCTGAATAAAGAGGGAGATAAAATAAAAAGCGAGAGGCAAGAGAGACCGAGATAGATAGATAGATAGATATATAGAGAGAGAGATAGAGAGAGATAAGGATACATAAAATGGAGAAACAGAAATGAGAGAGGCAAAGAAAATAGTGATACACAGTTGGAAAACGTTCAAAATTGCCAAAAAGTGTATCAAGGATATGATGAAATGTAAAGAGTTGAAAATCACTAGCATTTTTATGCACCCAAGAAACACAGATATGAAAACAAACCTCAGAAGACATTTAGACTAATTCTGTCTGTAGACTCGACGTATAAGAAACACAATTTATCATAAACGTAGCAGCCAACTATTTTCTTCACTGAGGACTAAAAGTTTTTTTTATAACATTCATTCGTCTCCATAAACAGCACAAAACGACATTACCAACAATTCATCGCAGTCCATTGCCTTTAATATCTGTGTATGGGAAATTATACGAGCAAAATATCGATTATTTGAGGGACAATTTTATTGATATTACCAAATATCTATCTATCGATGTAATTCCAGCCCAGAATATCGCGTTCACTTTGCAGTTATTCACTTGGGAATCAGAGGGTGCTTCGACTTTGTGTTATGGTCTGCAAGCTTGTCTCACTAGAACAAGATTGAGCACTGAATTCGATTCTCACGAGGTGCTCCTTGTATTTTGGCCTTATGCCACAAACAAGTTTCACTTATTATAATACTATTCCCATGGGGAAAAAGCTTGGATCCGTTTTTTAATTTTTCCCCCAGCTATAGATAAAACCAATATGGCAGAGAGTGCAATTTAGCATTAGTTTATAGGTACCTTCATAGAAACACGATACATAAGGTTTAAAATGATTTAAAAAAAATTAAATCTTTCTTAAAAATTAAATCTTTCTTAAATTATTTTAATTTTAATTTCAAGCTAATAAATTAAATTTAATATTTCCAGTAACTAAAATACATTGTTGTATTTCAAAACTAATTTAAATTGCCTGGAAGTAATTTTTGTTTTAATATCGCTAAAAAAAACACTGATTTTACCGCCATGTTTAGTCATCTGTCAACACAATTTAATTCTGTTTATTAAAAATCTTCCAAAAATAATATATTCTTTTCTGAAACTTTATTTGGGACATATTAGCTAATTTAAATTTTAATTAATCCCATTGGAAACAAATATAACTTACTTTTACTTTAAAACTTCGCTGAAATGCATTTTTTAGACATGCCGTCGCCTCCCTCTGTCTTTTCTACAAATACTTTCACGGTAACTGCTCCGACGAGCCACTTTCGCTAGTTCCCAGACTGCATGAATTTAAACGTGCTACTAGGCTGGCATCTCGATCCCACCCTTTAACTGTCGAAACGATTAAATGTGACCGTCTCTTCTACTCCAATAGCTTCATGTCTCGCACCTCCCGCCTGTGGAATTCCCTTCCTATTACTTGTTTCCCTGATAGCTATAATCTCCAACTATTTAAATGTAATGTCAATCGACATCTCCAGATGCCCTGAACTATTCCCTTCATCCTTTCCTCCATCACGCCTCTTTAGTCTCGCTCCCACTCTGCAACCCTTTGCGTGCTAGTGGCATCCCGCCTTGCTTGGGGTGAAATGTTTACAAAAAAAAAAAAAATGTAGGCAGGTGTTTAAAGTGTTGATGTGGACGGTTGACTATTTTTCCTATGGTGAACATATCTGTAAAAATCTACTTGAGAAAAAAGTGAGTACCATTTTATATAATTTTAAGTACCCCATAATCTTTAAAAAAATGGGAAGATATTCTCCGTAATCTACGTTTTTTTATTGAAATTTAGGTACTTTGGCTTTAAATTTACTATACTCATTATTCTTATTTTCTTTTTATTTCATCTCATTTATACACGTCAGTATTCAAAAACATACGCATGAAAAACAAGATGTTTTAGCAAAATTTTTTTAAAGTTCTAAGAATGGATCAAAAATCTAATTTAATAATGAAAAAAAAATAATTTGGTCTTTCCTATTAATATTAACATATACAATCACTTTTTAAACAAGGTCAGCACATTCAAACTCTCGGTCACGCTTACTTGTGACCCCGTGCTAGGATAACCATCGACAAATATCCGATCGATTGCGTCTATCCATCTTCACACACAAGGTTTTGCGTTAACACATGCCATTGTTTACGGGCACTATTATCAAGAAATCACCTCCCTGACTAATAGACGATGGTGAGATTTGAACCATGGCCTCGTGGCCAGAAACTGAATTTTCTAATCACTCGCCTGTAGATATGTATTAATGATGCGATTATGTCCTAAGTCAGATTGTTACTACAGGGATAAATACCGCCCACGTATACCTCCAAGAAATACCTATCACCTAAAGGTAAGACATTAGTGTCTGCATTTAGCTAATGTTTGTGTGTGTGTGTGGGGGGGGGGTAATTCTGCTTCACCCTGTATAAAGCAGAAAGAAAGGCGGGAACATTGGGCAAAGCCTGCTGATGGGTTTCAGGAGTTTGGACATTAAGAACGACCTTCATGGATCGACCTGATAAGGACGATTCTATGAATACGAAGCCTCTTACCGAGATGCTGTATCTGGAAAGTTTGTGTAGCGACCCGCGATTTCACACCTTCTGTCACCGATTCTGCGTGCAATGGACACATTTAATCAGGATAATATTTCCTCTCACTATCGAAAACATAGTCCCATCTATTTTGAAACGCTTTCATCACTCTCGGACCTAATGTCCTTCACGTTCCGTCGCAAAGAAATCCATATCTCTTTTAGCCTCTCCACAATTTATAAAATGTCTTTCGCCCAAAGATATTTTTTTAATATTCTGAAAAGGTGATAAATGGAGCAAGGTCAGAAGGTTTGAAGCGTAACTCTCATATTTTTCTTTTAAAAATCCTTTCCCTCCAAGGAAGGTAATAAAGCCGATAAGATGCAAAGGCTACTGAGTGTTGAGATAATACGATTAACAAAAACATCAATGCGGGAGAGCAATAAAAGAACAGGAATTAAGAGGATAGATGATGATGATAGACATTGCATTTAAATTTTTGTACGTCAAAGTTGATTGGAAAGGAAGAAGCGGGAAGGGAGTTCCACATGCAAGAAGTGCGAGTGAAGAAGCTGCTAGCATAGAACTTACGGTTACATCTAGATATTTCAGTTGTAAATTGATCAAGCCATGTTGCTAATCTTGTACTGCGCTTAAATTCAAGAAAACAAAAATTCTGAATTGCTGTGCGCATTATCCAACTCCACATCTAGCAAGGCTCCGCGCCTAAAAAAAAAGAAGCCTAGCCTCCCTCCAAGCACATTCTAGGCAATCGTCTCCGCTATTCCCGCAAGAGACGGAAACTTCACAATTTCAATACTCAGCTTTTAAATACTTTATCTGTAATGGTTGTAATAAAAAAATGTCTTATTCTGACTCATACTTTAAAGATTAAATTACTACTGGCATTGATCGATCTTTGAACTTTCAAAGCCAGCAGTTGAAACGAATTATGATAAAATGGACACATTATGGTGGAGAATCAAATAAATAAGAAAACTTGTATTTTCGGTTTATCGAGGCGGGCCTGTAGAGTAACGGTTATCATCATTGAAAGAGAACTCGGCGTTCCGGATAGGAATTCTGTTGCGTTCATTTTCGCATTAATACCCTTAGGGATTACATTTTTATCGTTTCACCCCACGCTAGCCAACAAAGCAGCTAGGACGCAAAGTATTACTGATTGTGAGAGAATGTGAGGGAAAGAAAACACTATTAAGGAACGGGATCAATACCCCCCTCCCCCCAAAAAAAAACACGAATTAAGAAGACGAAAGATACCGGCTGGCATTGCATATAGATTTATGAAGATCATTAGTTGATTGGAAAGCAAGAAGCAGAAAGAGAATTCTACAAGCGAGAAGTGTAGGAGAATAAAGTGTTAGCATTGAACTTACGGTTGCATCTAGCAATTTCAACTGTAAATTGATGAGACCCAATAACTGATGGCTATTCACAAATAATAAAGACGAAATCTGTTGAGATCCAAAATTATCTATATCCTACAGGATATAGCAGTCCTTCAAATACCTCGGCGAATAACACCTTTAGTATACGAGTAAGTAAATGGAATATAGAATAGGCTTCAGTTGAGGCAGTTTATCGCAATATTGCAAGTTGCTACAGCACCAAAACATTAATCGAGTTATGTTGTTAACTAGCCTCGTCATATCGAGGCTTTCATATGGATGTCATGCATGACGCCAAACCCGTTCAGAAATATCTAAACTGTTAGCTGTATACCATCGTTTTTTCAGATGAGTAATTTAAAATGAAGCCTACAGTTCTTAGCAAGCGAGCTACTAATCTGAACCTTGTGGATTGGCGCTACAGAATCACAAACAAAGAACTGTACCAAATAAGAGAAAAAACATCGCTTGAGGACTTTCAATGGCAGCAACGGCTAGGATAGCACATGGAACTCGAAGAGAAAATAATAAACTAAGATGCTAACGTTTCACACTACTTCAAATAAAAGGTTAGGAAGGAAATTCCCATCAATAGTGCAAATAACGATAACAGCTAATGAATTTGAAAAACCTATTTTCCTGCAAAATTCATTTAAGAGAAATACCTTATAAATTTTAACCGACAATGAATACTAAATATTTCCGCATAAGGAAACGGCTAATATTAACATTAGCATTAAACAAAAATATTACCAATGGCATTAATATTGCCGTTACCAGTAAATAAAAATATTACCATAACCATTAATATGACCATTACCATCAAACAAAAATGTTACCATTACCATTAATATTACCGTTACCATTAAATAAACCTATTACCATAACCATTAATATTACCATTACATGAAACAAAATTATTATCATTACCATTACTATTAACTTTACCATTAAATAAATATATTACATTACCATTAATATTACCATTAATATGACCATTAACATTAAACAAAAATATTACTATTACCATTAATATATATCATTAATATTACCATTACCATTAAATAATCATATTACCATTACTATTAATATTACCATTACCATTAATATTACCACTACCATTAAATAAAAATGTTACCATTACTATTAAATAAAAAATGCAAATAAAGAAACATTTTATTTAATCAAATAGTACTTCAGATTTCCCAAGTGTATCCATTTTTGAAAGGTCAGGGTTTGTAAATTTTCATTTTCGCTGCATTCAACTGTTTAGGCTACTCCCTAAAGGTAATGGTTAATTTGGATTAGTAATGAGAAATAAATTCAAAATTTAGGAGCACTGGGGCTTTCAAACGCCGCCTTGGTTTCTACTTTGACATAGGCTAATGATCCTGAATGGAAGACAGATTTTTAATTTAAGATTATTTATTTCATAAATATACATCCGCCAGCGGAGTAGAAATGCTAGAATAAATTCACTTCAGCGATTTATGAGGATATTATAATGAAATATAAAAAGAGAATAGAAGTTTCTGGGAAACATAGTGAGCAAAGAGACTTAGATCTTTGAAATCAAGACTGACAGAGAAAACAGTGCGTGACTAACCTACAGAGCTTCTGTAAATGGTTGTCGAAAAAGCGATTAGGAGAGATAGAAAAAAGACAAGCATTGTTAAGAACTGAAAAGGAGAGGATGTTGTGGAGAGCTATGAACGCCTACGTCTCCTGAAGGCACGTAGAAGAAAAGTACATCTGTAAATATTTTCATGGTAATTTTCTTGATGTGCTTTCTTCTTTGGTACCTCGACATTACGTAGAAGGACCTTTAAGTCTAAAGAACAATTTGCCCTGCTATTTAAGTTATACTACGAACCAAGAATGCTGAATGTTTCCACATAAGGAAACGGTTAACAAAATCTATTTAACTCTATGAGAAACGAGTATTTCTGAAAAATTGGAGCGGAATTAATAACAGCCAAACGGCATAAACAATGTGTCGATATGTGCAGAAAACGGTATATCACAATATCATACAATCAAAACCACCGCAGAAGAAATGTCCGGGTCTCAAAAGACATTTCAAGCCTGAGCTCGCGAAAATAAAGATTCTAGCAGAATTAAAACATATACTAAACTTAAACAATAAAAAAATGAAGAGTAATAAAGCATCACTTGATATTGAGGCTGAATTTGGAAAATAGCTTACTTTCTACCCGAATTCAATAACAAATATTGTAAAAGTTTGGAGTCAGAAACGCATCCCCAAAAGGTGGGCTATATCACGCCTAAATAGCTGATGGAAACAAAAAGGTAGCCATCAAGAGCGTCACTCATACACAGGTATCCCGATTGGATCCATTATTGTAAAAGTGTTAATGAACATTGTATTAACTATGAGGAGACACGGTGGAGTAATGGATAGCGGCTCGGATTGAGGAATCAGAGAGCCGAGTTCGAATTCTACACGAATCCATTGTATTCACTTACATGCTATTATGCTTGGAAAATGTATGAATCTTCTCCTCCACTGTAAGTAGCAGAACAGAGGGGATCCTATAGCCTTGTGTGTCAACTGGTCTACCGCAGAAAAATGGCAACCTACTACGGGAAAAAATATGCCTCGTCCGTCATGTATTGAAAGATACATGATCGCCTAAGCGTGTATCACGCATGGCGCATGACTGACAGATTAACTATGTTCTCATCGTTTTATGGAAGTCATCTTTTCACAATTCAGTTTGATTTTTGCTCTAGTACAATGATGAGATGTCATCAAAATGTCCCGAAAATTGCATACCTCTCTCTAATAGAAAATTGTATACCTGTCATCTTGATCTCACAGCAGCATATGCTCATATATTCAATAGAAACTGCCTCTTTTCATCCATTAGAAAGAACCTGAAACCACTGAATGCATGGATTTAATAGAGGCATTTCTTTTCTGCCCACAAAATATTACAAGGACCCCAATACGTAAAAATTCCAAACATAATAAAGATTACGACGAGGAGGAAATGAGAGTCCCAGTCTGTTTAATTTTTCCTTAGAAGAGTGCTTCCGAAACGGTCGGGATGCGGTGGAGGATGATATCAGATGAAACGGAATGATTGAAATAAATCAAAGATTTAGGAACAGTTTTTAAAAAAATTCATATGTCAAAAATAAATATGATTTCAAAATTTAAAATATTAATATGGATTACATTTAATTGTATGTATGGGTCCCAGTATAAATAGTTATGAATAATTATTGATTGATTTTATCATTGTGATATTTTTGCATTATATCAAGTATGAAGAATATTGTAACCAAAGTCCTCAAATTGGAGGAGAGAGTTATCAATGATAATGTTCTGACTTCGAATCCGCTTTTATCTCTCTTCGTCATTTTATCTCCTTTTTTTCTTATTTTTAAATGTACGAATATTGCTGCTACATATGGTCTGACGCTCCTGCGTTTTATTCAAAGATTCTTGATAAAATCCAAAGACTAATCAGCAATATTATTGGCCCAGCATTGCATCTCGGCTTCAGTCACTTTCCCATCGCCGTAAAGTTGCTTCCCTGTGCCTTTTCTACAAATACTTTCATGTTAATTGTTTTGGTGAGCTCTTCGCTATTATACTTAGATTTTTTTAAAAATTTAAGCGCAGTACTAGATTAACAAAAAGCTCCCATCGGTTTATATAACCGGAAGTTGTATGCTATCACTTTCGCACTTATCGCTGATGGAACTTCCGGCCCCTTGATTTCCAGCCAACTTTGATCTTAAAATTTTAAATGCAATGCCAATTGTTATCTGCTGTCTTTCTGATTACTCTTCTTTTGTTCTCTCTCCTCAGTAATGCTTCCGTTTTCTAAAGATCTCATATCCAGATGACCCTTGTGTCTTAGCGGCTTTACTGCCTTACAAGGTGTAAATTCGGTTAAAAGAATATCAGTTTTTTTTTTTACGGAAGCATGGTAAATGTTGCGTTCAAACATGTGGTTTAGATTTCGGCCAATGTAAGATTATGGGGAACCTATAAGTAATAACTCATTATGATACCACGTTACATAGAATTCAGATGAAGCATTCACGATTGATTCTCCCGCATGAAGTCACCATGCCTCCAATTGATTAATTGAGTTTAGAGGTTTTGGAACAGGTTGACATAGTATAGCGTTGCAGTGTGCTTATATCCGTGTCTGAATTTAGATGTAAAAATAGATCACGGTGTTGGCCGTTTTAGAAAAAGAACAGCGAGTAGAAAATAGAAGAAAAAAAACAACGTTACTTTAACCAGTGTTCTGCTGGCGTTAGTTTAAACTGTCGACTTTTATTAAATCGCTTATGTACAGATATTACTGAAGTCCAACACGCTTGTCAGTTGTCTAGTTAGGTGTTTGTATTATCGTTGTACATTGTAGGTTTTCGTTGTCAAAGTTCAATATCTGTATTAGCTGTGACTATGACCCGAGAACAGTTTGACAAATAATTATATATGTTGTCTTTAAACGTAACAATAAATATGCTTATCAAAATGGGGATTTTATAAGCATCGCTTAGATTTTGGCACAAAGCCGAAAGTATAGCGCGCCAATTGACTCAGTCGTAATTGTTCTAGCGAGACAAGCTTACAAATCATTACACCACCTCAAAGTGCTCTTTGATTTTCTAAGCGTATCTTAGATATGGCACAAGGCCGAATATAGGGAGCACTCATTGAGGATCTAACTCACTACTCAGTCGTAATTGTTCTAGTGAGACCAGCTTGCTAACCACGACACCGTAGTGAAGTGCTCTTTCATTTTCTAAGCATATCTTAAGCATGGCACAAGGCCGAATATATGGAGCACTTAGTGAGGACCGAACTCACTAATCAGTGGTAATTGTTCTTGCGAGACAAGCTTGCTAACCATGACAACATGTCAAATTGCTCTTTGATATTTTAAGAGTATCTTATGGCACAAGGCCGAAGATATGGAGCACTGACTGAGGCTGCAACTCACTACTCAGTCGTATTTGTTCGAGTGAGACAAGCCTGCCAACCATGACACCATATCGAAGATCTCTTCGTCCATCTAAACATATCTTAAGCATGGCGCAAGGTCAAACGTATGGAGCGCTCATTGAGGATCGTACTCACTGCTCAGTCTGAATAGTTCTAGCGAGACAAGGTTGCTAACAATGACACCATGACGAAGTGCTCTTTGATTTTCTAAGCGTATTTCATGTATGGCACAAGGCTGAAATTGTGGGGCACCCAGTGAGAATCCAACTCACTACTGAGCCGCAATTGTTCTAGCGAGACAAGCTTGCTAATTATAGGAAAACATGTCGAAGTGCTTTTCAATTTTCTAAGCGTAGCTTATGTATGGCACAAGGCTGAAATTATGGGGCACCCAGTGAGAATCCAGCTCACTACTTAGTCGCAATTGTTCTACCGAGGTGCCCAAATCTGCCCATCAAATTGTTCCGTTTCATAATATTAAAAGGATTTGTCCGTAAACTGGAGTCCCCGAAAACGTTTATTTTAATTTTACTTCATCCAATACAAGGCCCAAGATACACTCAAGTCGGAGTGAGTTTGTTATAAGTGCTGTAAGAGACGAGGGAAAGCGGAAGCAAGGAGTGCATATTAAGGAGGATATGTAAGCTAGATATTTGAACTTAGGTTTGAAGAGGTTTAGATCATTATGAAACCTTCTCTCCGGAGTCTGTTCCACAAAGTAACAGTTGTGTTAAAGAAGCGTTACTAACAAAAGATATATGAAGAGAATATGGATGATATTACGCCGTGAACATGATATGGCAAGAAATAGATGCTATGGTAAGACATGAAGGTCTGAACTGGCGGTACTAATCTGTTGTCATTTAATCAATCCTCCCTATACTCAGTTTTCTCTATCCCTTTCCCTTCCTGTAAGGCCCTGCGTAAAAGTGACATTTCCGCGTTCCTTGGGGTGAAATGATTACCCCCGCCAAAAAAAAGCCCCTGAATAATTTGTTTAGTCCAATACTTATATGCATTATTTACAGTCAGTGTAAATCATACGGCCCCATACCCACCCCTCGTTCTCCACCGGAACAATAGCCTCGAAGGTTAAAACCTTGGTTCGTGAATTTCTGGAATAGTAATTGTGTGGGATTATTAGGGAAGGTAAAGTATTAGTTACCTTATGCCTTCCCCACTGTTTTGAATTCGAAGATATCTGACACCTAGATTGGGTATCAGCCAAGGTTAGAAACACCATTCAAAACTGTTATCAGCCCATCGTTTGAGTCCAGAATAGATAAAGTTATTTCCCAGTTGAACTGGCTATATGTAATCGTAATTTGGACTACACTAATAGTTTCTATTCTCGCAATATTATTGGGGACAATCTGGCATCTCAGCTTCAGTCACTTACCCACCGACGTAATGCAGCTTACGTGTGCCGTTTCTATAAATAATATCTTGGTAATTATTATAATCTTTCCTCTATAATAGCTAGAGTTTATGAATTTAAGCACAGTGCTAGATAAGCGACATGGTCTCATCAATTTACACTTGAAATTGCTAGAAGTAGCCGTAAGTTCTATGCTAACAGTTTCTTCTCTCACACTTCTCGCTTGCGAAACTCTCTTCCGGCTTCTTGCCTTCCAGTCAACTATGATCTTTAAAAATCTAAATGCAATGTCAGTCGTTAACTTCTGTTTTATTTCTTGTTCTTTTATTGTTCGCTCTTCTTAATAGTGTTTTCTTTTCCTCTTATTCTCTCACAGTCAGAAACATTTTGCGTCTTAGTGGCTTTGTTGCCTAGCGTGGGGTGAAAGTATAAAAATATAATCCCTAAGGGCATTAATGCGAAAGTGAACGCAACAGTATTTTTATACGGAACGCCGAGTTCTCTTTCAACGATGATAACCGTTACTCTACAGGCCCGCCTCGATAAACCGAATATAATTTTTATTTATTTATTTGTTTCTCCACGATAATGTGTCCCTTTTGGTATTATTCGTTTCAACTGCTGGCTTTCACAGTTCAAAGATCGATCAATGCCAGTAGTAATTTAATCTTTAAAGTATGAGTCAGAATACGACAATTTTATTACAACCGTAACAGATAAAGTGTTTAGAAGCTAAGTATTGAAATTGTGGAGTTTGCGTCTCTTGCGGGAATAGTGGAGAGGAATGCATCGGATGTTCTGCTTGAAGGGACGCTAGGCTTTTTTTTTTTTTTTTTTTTTTAGACGAAGAGCTCTGCTCGATGTGGAGCTAGGTGCTGCGTACAGCAATCCAGAATTCTCGCTCTCTTGGCGACTTGGGGCGAACTGTCACTCAAGACTGGCGTACAAAACGGGGCCTGGATGATTTGTCAGACCGAGATCGATGGGGCGAAATCGAATTACTGGAAGAAATGACTGCGCAGGCTTTCCAATACCGGCTGGCTGTTGGCGCGTTGACAGCTCACATCGCGCCCTTTCGGTTCCAATTGGATTTCGCCTGGGTGTGCGACAATTTGTCTCCCACATGGACTGGAGTGAAACGAATGCAGCATCTCATTCTGCGAACGGTGACTAAATTGATAATATAGAAAACGTATTTGAAGGTGATCCCCAATACGAATATTTTCCTCATGATCTTATTTAAAACATAATCTTAAGGAGAAAATTCATCGTGACAGAAAAAGAATCATAACGCAGATATCGGCGAAAGCTCTTCGTAA
The DNA here is from genome assembly GCA_964036315.1 of Acanthosepion esculentum. Taxonomy (NCBI): domain Eukaryota; kingdom Metazoa; phylum Mollusca; class Cephalopoda; order Sepiida; family Sepiidae; genus Acanthosepion; species Acanthosepion esculentum. The sequence goes on along the minus strand of OZ038485.1, from coordinate 93,753,067 downwards.
AAATAAGCACCAGATTAGAATTTTTCTTGTGGAAGCTATGTGACGTAAAAAAAAGTACTTTTTTCCCGGAAACCACTCCCGGTTAGGCTAGGAAATTTTTTGGATAATAATTGTAGCACCCAACCCTAGTATTTTTTTAAAATGCTTTGCCACAAGCCTATCTTTATTTTGTTTTTATCTCCATATATAATTTCTTCAAGCGGCTTTATCAGCCATAAAAATTACATTATTAAATCCCTTCCCTATCTATTTTATTTATCTCCCTTCTCCTTGTTCGTAGAAATGATTGCTTGCTTTTGCCAAAAGCGATGGAAGGTAAAAACATACCAGCTGTAACAGCAAAATTGTCTAAAGCGTGTAACAGCATAATTACCCATCCCACAAAATGTTTAATATCTAAAGAATTACTAAACTAATTCAGTTTCTCTTTTCCAGGTTTTCAGATAAGTCGCCTAGCCATCTTGACACCATTTATTGTAAGAATCACTGAAAAACACTTTGAGTTATTCAGCTCAAAAAAGAGAACAGGTTAAAATCCTTTTTTGTCTGACCCACTGTCTAACCCACCTGGCCAATGGTGAGAGGAAAACGTTCATTCAGGCCTTCAATATTGGTACCAAACATTCATACTCTGGCTTCCATCTTCAAAGTCCATTCAAGAACCATCATGAGTTTAAAAAAGAGGAAACATTAGTGAGGAAAACTGGATCAGGAGGTCACAACAGGAAGAGAGATTATCATTTCATCTTAGTGCTAAACGGCTCCATTAAAAAAACAACTCAATCGATAAGACGTTTAATACGTGAGAGTGGAGTTTCAGTCCAAGGAACATTGAAAAGACTTGGAAATGAAATCGTACGTGAACCGTCTGAGCAACTTGTTATTTCAGGACAGAAAGGCAGAAGGTTAGGTTGAAGAATGATCCTGGCATAATGTATATATATTTGAACTTTATTTCAGTTCTTCATGAGCTTCTGGCCCTTAGCTACGATCAATTAATGATGAACGTGTCATTTTCGTTTATGATTGATCTAATTATGGTTCTTCCGTTAAGCTTGGACAGTAATTATGCATTCGTATTGCTCAAAGTGGAGTCTAATTGTGTTATAAAAACCTCTAAGGAGAAATTCCAGTAAGATATCTTTAATCATTTCTAAGATAAAATAGTTCAGATCTAACTATCGGACAGTTTTGTTGTTACACACATTATTTAGCGCCTAATGCGTTATAAAACATTAGGCCTTTCCGTCTGGGACTTACAGTCAGGCATATAACGTGCATGCTGAGTTTGTTTTGAGCCATCACTTTTGGGAAAAATATGCATCTGTGCCGTTAAATGCAGTAATTTTCTTCACCGTGTGCAGTTTTAGCATAAAAGATTCCCATTGCCCCAGAAATTATTTTGACAGATAGATAGATAGATAGATAGATAGATAGAGAGAGAGAGAGAGAGAGAGAGAGAGAGAGAGAGAGAGAGAGAGAGAGATATCCTTGGTATGAGAGTAAACTACATCCGGCAGCAAGGCCTCTAACTTTTAGGTTTTGAGGAGCGTGAAATCACCTTTTATTTGTGGTTGCTCCAAGGTCCACCCTAACTCCATGTGGTAGCACCCGTTAGGGTCCCATTATTGGTAAATAGTGAACAAAAACAAAACACTATAAAGGTATAAAAAATGTTATAGATTTTTATAGTAAAAACACAAGCATATCTACAGTAAGATTAACAATACATTTTAAAAGCAAAATGACCAATAATACATTTTATCGCAGATTTCCTAGAATTACTAACAATACATTTTATATGAAGTTGAAGACATACAATGCGTTCGGAATATATTTAATTGAACCCATGTGTTCAAAATATTTATATTTCGATAATTAAATAAGACAAAGAGGTTGAATTGCCGCTAAATAAAATTAACCAAACCAAAAAAACATACGAGTTTTTCAAAGAGGAACTAATTTGCATGTGTAACGAAGGATCAAGTGAACAATATTTATCCCTTTAGGACTTCCATATATTAAAAAAAATGAAATAGCATATATATGGAAGTGTTGTTCTCTACAGCCAATCTTTTCCCGTCTATGTTAAATGTGGTTTCCGTACGATAACCGAAGTTAAACAACGTCGAGTCTAGTAATTATCTAGATGGGTGACCGCTTGTGAATACCAGGTGCTGTAAGCTTGAATGTGCAGGTGCTATAATCGCTCGGGATTGTTAATCGGGGAGTAGAGTTCCAATCCCAGTTGGGTTTGTTACTTCCCCCAGTTATGGGTTAATTAGTAATACTTGTAGCACTAACACATTATTTTCTAAAAAAAATATTACAATTTAAAAATATTTTATGGCTTTAAATAACCTGCAATGGGTTGATAAGACGTAAAAAATTGAATAAATCACTCAGACAAACTTTCTGTCTCTACCTTGGCGAGAAAAGGTGATCTCGTAATAAATTTAATTTTGTATAAATCATTGGAATTATAGATATTTACCTATTTTAAGTCGAAAGAATGAAGACGCTATTTCGGTGACAACGAAAGAAAAATAATAAAAATGGTAATTTCTGTTACAGATGGATTTTTTTGCTACGTATCGTACATGCGTCACGAAAAAAAATTAAGCTAAGATCAAGATACTAAGTATTGGACTAAAGTCTACTCAACTTTCTCCATCGTCCATTGTGCCATACATTGAAAATCGTTACGAAATAAACTGTTAGACATTTAATTAAAATCTTATGTCAGGGAATTAAAGTTCCATTTTGGGGAAACTTGAAGCTGCACTTATGTTCCAGGACAGGAAAGTTGCAAGAGTTAATAATGGAGAGGTTCTATTTCCATCTACACGAAGGCCACTGCTGAACCCAGGGTCATCAATTAAAAATTTCTTGCCTGGATGTGGACGGTTGATCGCTCTTTAGCTGGACACCTGACCAGTTCCCTCCACATATCCGGGTTGAAATCTGGCGTGATTATTCATTCAGGCGTAGCGGAGTCTGGGACTAGTGACACCTGGCGGAATGCATCCATCTCTAGAGCGAACCACAGCCGACGACTCCCTGCTCGTATGAACACCTCAGCCATGAAGACGTGGCTGTTGATTCCATCGCTGTTAGCTTCCGCTCTGGCCGTTGATTCCTTCCTTGGAAGCATTTCAACCTGCCAGGTTTTCACATCGCCGCAGTGCCTGTACCTATGGAGTCCAGTCTTGATTGTGCTAGATGACAGTCGACCTCCACGTGAAGTTTCATCAA
>OZ038485.1:93729812-93739812 GCA_964036315.1 Acanthosepion esculentum | reverse complement strand
TTCTAGTTCCACGTGCCATGTTTTTAATGGATGTCAGTTATCAGTTATCTCCTGTTAATTCCCCTCTCCAAGTGCTCCACACTCTTTGGGTCCTGTCACTGGATCTAAATAACACCTTTATCCACTGTGCCATGTGTCCTTGATGACATACGTATGAATTTCTGGGTATTATGGTAAAAAATTGTGGCTGAAGACATTAGGTTTATAATACCCAGAAATTCATACACAGGTGTATTTTGACGGACAGAGTCTCGTCTCGAGAAACAGTTACGCGACCCCGTTTTATACAGGGTCTACGGGGAATTTTTGTTTGAGCCTACGGGTTCGGATAACACACATTAAATTCGGCCTTGTGCCACATCTGACCGCGTGGACGGGTGGTAGATATCCTGGAGTTGGAGATTCGTCTCCAGCTGTGCTGGTCAAACTTTCTGCCTCCGATTAGAGAGGATCCAAAGACGAGGTTATTTCGAAGGGCAGACTCTCGTCTCGTGAAAACAGCAACCCGACCCCGTTTTATACGGGGTCTACGGGGAATTTTTGGCTCAGCCTACGGGCTCTGATACCCCACATTTAATTCGGCCTTTCGCCACATCTGACCGCGTGGGGCGGTTGGTAGATATCCTGCAGTTGGATATTCGTCTCCAGCTGTGCGGGTCAAACTCTCTGCTTCCCTGTCAACTTTGATCTTGAACAGTTTCTTTTATCGCAACTCTTTCGGCTTCTCGCTTCCCTGTCAACTTTGATCTTCAAAATAAATGCGGTGTTAACTGTTATCCTCTGTCCTTTTAATTCTTGTTCTTTTATTGTCTTCACTCCTTAATAGTATTTTTCTTATATTCTCTCACACTCACTAACCCCCCCCTTGCGTCTTAGTGGCTTTATTGCCTTCCGTGGGATAAAATGATTTTTTTAAAAAAAATCAATAAAATGATAATAATTATGAAACTTAATGTTCTAAAGTCCTCAAATATCGATCAAATGTTTGTACGGATTTATCGCAAAATCTACGATTATATTAAAGTATAAAATTTCCTTCATGCTGGAATATACGAAATAATCTAATTTATATGGAAATACATCAAACAAATCCATTTGAAGTGTTAGTCAAGTGTCATACGAAATATATAAACTAATTTATTGAATACAGTTGTAGTGAACATGTTTCTACAGACAAAGGCGAAAGTGTAACAACTATATTTATCAAGGATAGTCAATAAATACTTCTTCTTTCCTCGATTTGAAGGAAGATGTCCTTTGAAATCTATATTCAATCTTTCGAAGGTTTGAGAGGCTTACATTAATATACTTCCTCTTTCACAAATCTTGCTTTTTGTTATACCGTGGATTATACGATATAAACAACAAAGTAATCCCGAGTGGAAACATTACAATAACACAATAAATCAGGTAAAAAATAACAATGGTTTATTGTACGTAAAGTACAAATGAGCAAGAGTTCGCAATACTAAGGAAAACAGGAGATAAGTCACGGAGCGTCGCCTACGCTCTCTCTGTCTGTCTCACTTTGCTTCTCTTCTTCAATAGTTCGTCAGTCTTTTATAGACTGACCAATCCATGTCGGGGTGTGTCAGGTTGTTCCACTATAACACTTTTCTACGTCATACGCATTTCACTTTTTCAGTCATTCTCTACTTCCGGTGTATAGTAGGACAAATTACTCGGCCTCATGTAGTGCATCATTCTTGATACTCCACAACATAGACATAGGGTTATAATATACTTACAGACGATAATGTGGTATGTCCCCATTCACATAAATACAGTAGTAAATACTGTATGTTGGTCTTCAGTTGGAGATTCGTCTCCATCTGTGCTGGTCAACCTTTCTGCTTCTGAGCAGAGAGGATCCCCAGACGATGTTATTTCGAAGGGCTGAGTCTCGTCTCGGGAAACAGCTACCTGACCCCGTTTCATACGGGGTCTACGGAGAATTTTTGGCCGCGCCTACGGTCCTTTGAAATCTATATTCAATCTTTGGAGGGTTCAGTAGCGTTGATTTAATTTGTCTCCCCTTTTCGCAAATCTTGGTTTTTCTATGGCACACACATTAAATTTTTCAGTTATTCTCTTTACTTCATCTTGAGTAGGGAAAATAACTCGACTTGATAAAGTGCATCGTTCTTGATACTTCAGGGTTAAATAGATTATAAGGCAGTTCTTTAAGGTCGGTACTTACGACGTAAGTGCAATTTACTCTCGTTACCACATCTCAGCATCCGTTTTTGATGCCCGGTCGATATCTGATACCATATTTGGAAGTGTGAAGTTCAATTCGCCAGCGATGAATTTTATCGTTTTTAGTCTGAGAAAATTTATGCTTATTAATCGAAAATGTAGGATAGAGCATTTTGGTCCGTGACAAAAATAAAATATTTACCTTTTAGATATTTCATTCCCTCACTGCTTTGATGATCGCGTTAGCCTCTTTCTCTACTGGGGAGTGGTAACGTTCAAAAGGATTTAGCGTTCTCGACCGGTTTACAATAAGCCGGCCTCTTTGATTTAATGTCGCAACTAAGCTCACATAACTAGCATCAGTTTCGAATTCAAGGGTTTTTCCTCGTCTAGAGTGTGTACTACAGATTTTTCTGATTCCTTTTTCAAATATTTAAAGGAATATTTTATTTTATTAGGTAAGGGAAATATATTGTTGTTATTTAGCGCGTGAATCTTATAAAATATTTTGGATCCAACGACTGTAGTAAGCGAATGTTCCGACGATTCTCTTCTGAGCTTTCATATTGCCTGGAGGAAGGATTTCGCGCAGAGGTCTCATCCTTTCAGGGTCTGGTCTAATGGTCACTTTACTTACTTCATAGCCCAGAAGTTTTATTTTCGTTACTCTGTAGTCACATGTATTCTCATTTAAAGTAAGACTGTACTTTTCAATGAGTTCTTTAAATCATGCCAAGTTTGTGTCACGTTCGCTTTCATTAATACCACAGATGGCCACGTCATCTATATACGCGAATGTTCCCTTTTGGCCTTTCTTTTTGATTATTTCCCCCAAAATTCTTTGAAATCCAGTCACACTATTTATAATTCAAAACAGCATCATTTTGTAAATTATTTACATTATTCGGACGATTGTCCTCATCTTTATCGCCATATTTATTACAACGTTTCGGCCGTTGTACGCTCCGGCCTTCTTCAGGTCGTTGTAATGTTGAATTGAACCCTTTATTTCGCTCACTGGGGTAGACTGTTCTAGTTCCACGTGCCATGTTTTTAATGGATGTCAGTTATCAGTTATCTCCTGTTAATTCCCCTCTCCAAGTTCTCCACTGCCTTAACCGGGTATTGAACTCACACTCTTTGCGTCCTGTCACTGGATCTAACCAATGCCATTATCCACTGTGCTAGGACCCAAAGAACTTGATGATACACTCTTTTTAGGTCTAGTTTAGAGTACCGAATATACGAGGGTTATTCAATAAATAAGGTGAATTTTTCGGTATAAGGACTTCTTATACAGATAGAAGCTTACTCTTTTTTATTTTTTTTGTTTTACTTCTTTTTCACATGGATTTAATTTCTTTTTCAGATTAAAAAAAACTTTGAGAGTTTTGGCGATTAACAAAGATGGCCGACCAAGAAGCATGCTCCAGGATTGAACAGTGGTCAGTTATCAAGTTTTTGGTTACTGAAGGGTGCAAACCAGTTGAAATTCATAGGAGAATGTCAACTGTGTATGGTGCCACGTGTTTCAGCCAACAAAAATGTCTACAAGTGGGCTAAATTGTTTAAAGAAGGACGGAGCATTGTCTGACAGAAGGGTGACAGTGGATGACATTGCAAGGACTGAGCTTATCTGTTGGGACAAACTCAGGGGTCATCAGTCAGAAGGAGTCATCTTGCATTATGACAACGCAAGGCCTCACACAGCAGCCCAAACGGTGCAGACCATCGACGAGCTGGGCTGGGAACTGCTCCCTCATCCCCCTTACAGCCCAGACCTTGTCCCTTCAGACTTTCACCTGTTTGGTCCCTTGAAAGCGTTCACGAGAGGCACGAAGTTTAAAAGTGACGATGAAGTCGAAAGTGTTGTGAGCGACTGGCTGAGACATCAGTCCAAAGATTTTTACGCTGGGGGAATACGGAAGCTTGTGCACAGATGGGAAAAGTGTGTGACAGTGCTGGGAGACTACGTTGAAAAATAAAAGAAAAAAGTAAGCTTCTATGTGTATTAGAATTCCTTATACCGAAAAATTCACCTTATTTATTGAATGACCCTCGTATATATATATATATATATATATATATATATATATATATATATATATATATATATATATATATATATAATTATTTATTTAAAGATTATAACATAAATATGTTATAAAATCACTACAAAAATAGCCATTTTGTTTCAACACTCCCGGTGTCTTATCAAGTGATGATGTTGAATGTAGAATAAATGGTTTTAAAACCCTTTTTTCTACATTCAACATCATCACTTGATAAGACACCGGGTTTGTTGAAACAAAATGGCTATTTTTGTAGTGATTTTATAACATATTTATGTTACAATTTTTAAATAAACAATTATATCTGCTCTACTCTGTATTGAGCACTCTTTTAAGAATAGCAACTGTTGGTTATTGGAATTTATTCCGTATACACCAATCCCAGACTTGGATATATATATATATATATATATATATATATATATATATATATATATATATATATTACTTTAAATTTAGTTTAGCGTACCGAATATAGTTTGCTATTTCCGAATCCATCGTTGTAATCTTAGTTAGAGGATGGGCATCTTATAAGGTAGAAAAGTTTATCATTTGAGAATAATCTCTAACGTTTTTTTTGTTCATTTCTCGTCTTTAGTTACCACGTCTTGCGCTCTCCACGTAGATCTACTGGACTCAATGATTTTTATTTCCTTTCTTATAAATGCCTCCTCTTCTCTAGAATATCGTCGGGATTTTACAGATATAGGGCTACAGTTAAGCGTCAGATTTTGAAACAGAGGAGGAGGTGAAAACATCATGCTAGATAGTTCACAGAGTTTTATAGGTTGAATGTCGCCCTCATATTCAGGTAGAGTTAATAGTTCTAACGTCCAACTCCATAGACGGAACTATCTTGGTGTCGATAAAACTGTGACTACCTCCTGTATCTACTAAGGGCGGTAAGGTTTATTTTTTGGTTCATGACGTATTTTAACGTGGCTTTCGAAACTCTCTGTAATCCAGTAGTTGTCTTGGTCATAAGGAGTAATGCAACAGAAAACTTATTAGTATTAAGTACTTTTTGTGCCGGCCCTAAAAATCTTGTCCGAGGATCACGTCAGCACATAAGTTATCCATTGAGGATAAATTACATTTTTGTACCTTTCTGTACCCACCGTAAGATTCACTTTAAATTTCCCTGCATTTTCCAATAGCAAGTCAAAAGAAGCCATGATAACGGTTGAGTTAATATCTGTCTATATCTCTGAGATGAGGCATTGTGATTACTTACATTATTTACATTATTCGGACTGTTATCCTCATCTTCATTTCAATATTTACAACGTTTCGGCCGTTGTATTCTCCGGCCTTCTTCAGGTAGAGTTAGTAGTTCTAACATCCAACCCCATAGATGGAACTATCTTGGTGTTGATAAAAGTATGACTATTTCTCGAATCTATAAGCGTGGTAAGATATTTTTTTGTTCACGAGGCAGTTTACCATGGCTTTCGAAACTCTGTAATCCAGTAGTTGCCTTGGCCATGACGGGTAATGCAGCAGAAAACTTATTAGTATTAAAACGACAGTCAGTCAGTTATGTGTCCTGCGTGATACACGCTTAGGCGATCATGTATCTTTCGATACATGACTGACAAGGCAAATTTTTCCTGAAGTAAATTGCCATTTTTTTCTGCAGTAAACCAGATCTGTTCTGCCAGTTCCCTATTGCTGGAGGGTTGGGTGGAAGAAGAGGATTCATACCTTTCCTATTAGCACGTAAATGAATGTAATGGATTCGACTGGAATTCGAACACGGCTCTCCGATTCCTCAATCCGAGCCACTATCCATTACTCCACCATGCCCAACATACAAAATTAATACCTCACCGACTTTCAACCCATATATATAGAGTATAGAGTGGAGTGGTCAGGCCCTCGTTTGTTCAACGACACTACGACCATACGTGGTCATGGGAGTAATGGTCATATCTCTGAGATGAGGTATTATGATTACTTACAATATTTACATTATTCAGACTGTTATCCTAATCTTCATTGCCATATTCACAACGTTTCGGCCGTTGTACGCTCCGGGCTCCTTCAGGTAGAGTTAATAGTTCTAACGTCCAATCCCATAGACGGAACTATCTTGGTGTCGATAAAACTGTGACTACTTCCTGTATCTACTAGCGCAGTAAGTTTTTTGTTGTTGTTCATGAGATATTTTACCTTGGCTTTCGAACCTCAGAACCCAGTAGTTGCCTTGGCCATGACGGGTAAGGCAACAGAAAACTTATTAGTATTAATTAAGGGATTTACTAGCAGCGGATGTCCGAGATTCTCCCTCCTTTTGATTTTCCTCTTGCTGAGAATTTAAAGCCTTAATCTGGAGTTTCTATACCGACACCGCTTGATAACTTGTTCGGATACCAGCAGAATAGGCTTCAGAATTTAGGATAGCCCTTTCCACACTTCACGCTTGACTTCCGGTTTCTTTGAAGGTGAGCGTTTCGTTTTCAAGAAGTCTCTGTCGAATAGGAGGTGCGGATAACATAGAAATAGAGGCATCTCTAATATCTTCCTCCTTGTAAACTTGAGCAGTAACATCTTTGAATTTACAGTCCTTTGCCAGAACTTGCAATGCTTGAAGGTATTGATCCAAGGTTTTTCTAGCCTGTTGAGTTCTGGTTGCAAGTACATACCTGCCGTATATCTCACTTTTTTCTTGGACGAAAGCTCTCTTTAGAATGTTAATAGCTTCTTTGTACATTCGCTGAATAGTTCGTATACACCAGACGATTGTTTATAAACTACGTATCGTCTGGTGTATATGTGATTTCATTTATTTCACGGGTGTCTGGGGCCTCCACAGAAAAAAGTATCTTTCTTTTTATTTGCTGAGTTTTTCTCCGATTGATATTCCCCTTGCTGAAAAGTTAAGGCTTTAGACTGGGCTTACGATGCCGACGCCGACTTGTTTGGGTATCAGCAGAAGAGGTTTATGATGTTAAAATAACTCTGGTTTCCGTTCAGGAATTGTGGATAAACATTTCGCCTTTTACTAAAGATTTTTGAACTCTGATTTCCGGTCATTCTTCAGTATGCACCGCACAGTGCTGGTCTCCGAGCGTGGGGTCCTCGATCGCAATCAGAAACTGTAAGTACTTTGGTATTTGTCAGTAGTTAGGATAGCCCTTACCACTCTTCTCGTTTGATTTCCAGATTCTTAAGGGTCAGCGTTTTGTTTTCAAGAAGTCTCTGTCGAATAGGTAGGTACCGATATAAAGGGCATCTCTTATAACCTTCCCTTTGTAAACTTGAGCGGTAACATCTTTGAATTTGCAGTCATTCGTCTGAAAGTGCAATGCTTGAATATTTTAGATCCAAGGTTTCCCTATCCTGTTGTGCTTTGGTTGCAAGTACATTCCTGGCGTAATTTTTTCTTGGAGAAAAGCTCTATATACCTTCTTCAAAGTCAGTACATCCGCTGGAACGTTCGTATACCTCAGAAGACATATAATTTATAAGAATATCCAATTGCTCACCTCAATATGCCTGAGGATAATTAAAAATTAACGATACCAATGATTTCATATTTTCTCTGTCTTGGAAGTCTTACTATCAGGATCCAGATTCTGAGGTACCAGTACCCTGTCCATGTTGATATCTGAAGCTAAAGTAGTAATGAATAGAATGTTGTAAACTCAAATTAGTTAAAATATCCACTACTATCTCTCTAGTTTCATTGTCAGGGCCAGATTAGCATAGCCACCAGAAGAATCCTCTGCTATTTATCTGGTAGAGAACTGCATGTGAATAACACACTAACTCAGTCTGTTCATTATCTATCTATCTATCTATCTATCTATCTATCTATCTATCTATCTATCTATCTATCTATCTATCTCAGTCTGTCAATATCTATCTATCTATCTATCTATCTATCTATCTATCTCAGTCTGTCAATATCTATCTATCTATCTATCTCAGTCTGTCAATATCTATCTATCTATCTATCTCAGTCTGTCAATATCTATCTATCTATCTATCTATCTATCTCAGTCTGTCAATATCTATCTATCTATCTATCTATCTATCTATCTATCTATCTATCTATCTATCTATCTATCTATCTCAGTCTGTCAATATCTATCTATCTATCTCAGTCTGTCAATATCTATCTATCTCAGTCTGTCAATATCTATCTATCTATCTATCTATCTATCTATCTATCTATCTATCTATCTATCTATCTCACTTCGTTCATTATCTATCTATCTATCTATCTATCTATCTATCTATCTATCTATCTATCTATCTATCTATCTATCTATCTATCTACCTCACTCCGTTCATTATCTATCTATCTATCTATCTATCTATCTATCTATCTATCTATCTATCTATCTATCTATCTATCTATCTCACTCCGTTCATTATCTATCTATCTATCTATCTATCTATCTATCTATCTATCTATCTATCTATCTATCTATCTATCTCACTCCGTTCATTATCTATCTATCTATCTATCTATCTATCTATCTATCTATCTATCTATCTATCTATCTATCTATGTCGGTCCGTTCATTATCTATGTATCTATCTCAGATTTCTTATTTTCATGCGTCTGTATATCGTATGCAAATTTTTTTTTTTTTGGCACACCGAAACAGAAATGGGGCACCAAATGGGAATCGACCCCACGGCATTAGTGAATGCCTCGTGATATCAGACAGATAATAGTCATACAATTTCAGAAAGGTGAAAATCGACTGAGAAAATCAATTAGGACGAATCAATGTCCAATCACTTTTAGAGGATTTCGGAATGCACTTCCTTCTATAGCAAAAAGATAACAAGGTAAATCCTGGCGTTGTCTGAATGCAAGAGAGACGTCGTCGTTCTACCAATGACTAAATTTCACACAGAGGATACGATTTCTATTAGACAGGCCTCAAGGAGAAAAGATAACGTCGGGTTGGAAATGCAATACGTAAATCATTAGATATTGTAATAGAAAACATCTTGCACCAGTCAGTAAGACTGATTGTTTCAAATATAGTTACACATGGCTGTAAGGAAGACAGCTGCTTAATCTTTTCTTAGACTCTACGCGTTTACAAGCACAGCCATGAAGAAACGTGTTTACAACATTTAGACATACCACACAACATCCCAAACAAAACTACTCATAGGAAGTAACAAGAAAACAATATTTATTCATTTGATATATCCTGTTGCTATAAGAAGCAAATAGTTATAGCAAATAACAAAATGGAATGAGAAAATAATAATAATATACCGTATACACTCGTGTATATCGACTTAATTAAAAAAAAAAATGCCCGTGTATAGTACAAATGGTCACCGAAATTAAATGACTTTTAATCTCTTCAAAAAAGTTACAACTGTATAGTCAGTCAGTCATGTGCCATGCGTGATACACGCTTAGGCAATCATGTATATTTCGATACATAACTGACGAGGCACATTTTTCCCATTATCTATCTATCTATCTATCTATCTATCTATCTATCTATGTCAGTCCGTTCATTATCTATCTATCTATCTATCTATCTATCTATCTATCTATTTATCTATCTATCTCAGTCCGTTCATTATCTATCTATCTATCTATCTATCTATCTATCTATCTATCTATCTATCTATCTATCTATCTATCTATCTCAGTCTGCCAATATCTATCTATATATCTATCTATCTATCTATCTATCTATCTAGCTAGATAGCTATTTCACTGTTACTTATTTATCAATCTACTT
>OZ038485.1:93709812-93724812 GCA_964036315.1 Acanthosepion esculentum | reverse complement strand
GAAGAAGAAAACGTTATGACGGAGAGAGAGGGAGGGAGAGAGAGAGAGAGAGCTATAAAAGAACAAGAATTAAGAATAAATAAGCTAAGGAATATATATATATATATATATATATATATATATATATATATATATATATATATAAAATCTAGAAAGAATCATTAAAAAAAAACATAATAAAATACTGGAAAAACAGGCATGCTAAAATCAAATAAACCCTAAATTATTAGGTCATCCCATAAGTTCTGTCCGAATTTTAACATTTTGTTAAAATGAACGAAATTTAAAGAGTATTTTATAATGTCTAATGGAGCTGAACATTATTTTTATGTTTAGACTGATCAAATTTTATTTCAGAGAACAATAAAATTAAATTTTGTTTGATTAAAACCCTGCTAACATTGAAGTACCCAAGGAAACTCAGCAGCCGATGCGGCTAGAAACATTCACTCAGTTTATGGAGAGGAATGTGTGAATGAAAGAACTTGCAGAATATGGTTTGCAAAATTCAGAAGTGGAGATTTCACCCTTGAATATGAAGATCGAACCGGACGTCCAGTTGAGTTTGATGAAAAGCTTCTTGAAGCAGCCCTTGAAGAAAATCCTGCTTTATCAGTTGATAAATTGGCAGTGGTTCTCAGTTCAAACCATACAACTGTTCATAGTCATCTTCAACAACTGGGAAAAGTTCCTAAACTTGAAAAATGGGTGCCTCATGAATTGTTTGAAAACAACGTCAAATCCCGAGTTGACATCTGCTCTTGTCTCCATTCTCGCCAACTTTTTTTCACTTTTTTTGGATAGACTTGTGACTGGCGACGAAAAATGGATCTTTTATCGGAATGTTAAGCGTCGTAGACAGTGGCTTGGTAAAGGGGAAGGACCCCAGCCACAGCCGAGAAGGGAACTTCATGGGCAAAAGGTTCTTCTTTCAATCTGGTGGGATTGCCAAGGAATAATCCACTTTGAATTCTTACCACCTAATGCAACAATTAATGTTCAAATATACTGTCAGCAATTAGAGCGTTTGAACCAAGCTTTGAGAAAAAAGACCTGCTCTAGTGAATCGAAAACGGGTGATGTTTCATCAGGACAATGCGCGACCACCAACAGCAAGAATGACGTCACAAAAGATCGAAGAACTTGGTTGAGAGAAAATTCCTCATTCACCTTATTCTCCCGACCTTGCTCCTTCAGACTACCATTTGTTTCGGAGATTACAGAATCATTTGGAAGAAACAGCTTTTGTAACACAGGAAGAGGTTAAAAGTGACATTTGTGAGTTCTTCGAATCAAAGCCAAAAGAATTTTACAGTAATGGAATTAGTAAGCTTGTTAATAGATGGAAGGAAGTCATAGTTAATCAGGAAAAATACATTGTTGATGGAATCTGTAATTAAATATAACATTTGGTCACCTGTTTTCTTTATTCAAAATTCGGACAGAACTTATGGGATGACCTGATAGACAAAAATAATGAAAAATTATGTTATTGTAGAAACCCTGAAAACTGCCCGTTGGATAATAAATGCCGCATAGAATCTGTGGTATACAAAAGCACAATCTCATCCATTGAGAATGCAAACATTGAAATGATATATATAGGATCCACGAATAATGAATTTAAAATTAGGTGGAGACAACACAAAAGCTCTTTCAACAATTTTAGAAGTAGAAATCAGACATCCCTATCTAAATATTTTTGGCATTTAAAAGAAACGAATAAAAAACCAAAATTAAAATGGAAAATAATAAATAGAACAAGAACTTGTAAATTCTGGGATGACCCATGCCCTTTATGCCGACATGAAAAACTACATATTAAGTTTATTAAATCAAAGACATGAGATAACGGTTTTTTTTGCTAACACTGACAAATATTCACCTTTCATTATTAGCTTAAACTTTTTTTTTAATTTCAAAGTCTATAAACAAGTTCAATTAAAGCAATAGGTTTAAAAACTTAACCCAGTCATAAGAAAAAAAACCTTTATGAAGTCGTCAAAAAACAAATTGTAGTTCAATACGACGTATTCGCATACAAACAACCCTTAACTATGATTAATTAATGAACATTGATGAACATGTCATTTTCAGTTATGATCGATTTCACCACGATTCTTCTGTTAAGCAGGAGGACTAATTATACATTCTTTTTGTTCAAAGAAGAGTTCAGTAGTAAATACTAAAAATCTCAGAGAATTGCAGTAAGAGAACTTTAATCATTTTTAAGATACAACGGTTCAGAGCTTTTTGATGTTACAGGATTTGAACAATGTTGCTGTTACACCCGGTATATATATATAGCAAAATTGTTCAAATCGTGTGACACCAAAATTGCCCAATTGTTTGATTAAGCTTTGAACTATTGAACAATAAGAATTTAATTAGCTCTAAGTTGAAATAATGAACCTATTGGTGTTGTGATCCAGTTTTTCTCTCAACTGTTATCTCTTTTTTAAACTTATTCACCGTTCGCTTGATGGTTCTAGAATGGACTTTGAAGATGGAAGCCAGACTATGAATGCTGGTACCATTACTGAAGACCTGAATGGTCTTTTTCCTCTCACCATTGCTCAGTTGGGAAGACATAGTGGGATTGTCACAAAATGATTTTAACCTGTCCTCTTTCTAGCTGAATAACTCAAAGGGTATTTCAGTGACTTTTACGAAAATGGTGTCAAGATGGTTAAAGGTCTTACCTGAAAACCTTGAAAAAAGAAACTCAATCAGTTTGTTTTAGATATTAAACATTTTGTGGAATGGACAATTAACCCATTCTGTTACACGATTTGGACAATTTTGCTGTTACACCGGTAAATACACACACACACACACACACACACACACACACACACACACACACACACACACACGCATATATATATATATATATATATATATATATATATATAT
The DNA here is from genome assembly GCA_964036315.1 of Acanthosepion esculentum. Classification (NCBI taxonomy): domain Eukaryota; kingdom Metazoa; phylum Mollusca; class Cephalopoda; order Sepiida; family Sepiidae; genus Acanthosepion; species Acanthosepion esculentum. Next base: position 93,721,896 of record OZ038485.1, on the reverse strand, counting down.
ATATATGTGTGTTGCAGCAAAATACCAAAACATAGAGATAGTCTATTTCAAGCCGTTCTGTGCGCGGCTATCATCAGTCTCTAAGTGTCTGTCTCGGAGCATTGTTTTAAATTTATTTTCAATGTCAGTCCTCCTCTGGTAGACGCCTTGTTAATGAGAATGGGTTTGTGTTAGCGATTGGTGGGGGTGTAAGATATCTGTATCCCGGGTGAAGCGGTCTGGGGTTGAAGTATATTTATGGCCAGAAACTTTGTTGTTTATAGTTTAATATCAGTTCCAAATATATCAGTTCCTACTATGCGGCGTTTCTTATATAGCCCCGAATGTGTTTTTCTGGGATTCACAGAAAATAGTTTTTATATTATAGGTGACCAATATTAATAATATTTGATGGGGGGGATTTAAAATTAAACATGTATATATATATATATATATATATATATCTTCCCTTTTTTTTCTTCCTTTCTTTCTTTCTCTTTCATTCGTTCTTTTTTCCCTTTTTCAATCTTTCTTTTTTTACTCCAGGACTGAATGGTCTTTTTCCTCTCATCATTGCTCAGTTAGGGAACCATAGGGGAGATGATCCACAATGATTTTAATCTGTTCTTTTTCTAGCTGAATAGCTCAAAGGGTTTTTCAGTGATTCTTACGACAAACGGTGTGAAGGTGTCTAAACGTCTTATCTGAAAACCTTGAGAAAAACACTGAATTATTTTAGTGTCTTTATGCGGGATGGCTAATTATCCCATGATGTAACACGATTTTGACAATTTTGCTGTTACACCCGCTATACACACACACACACGCACACACACACACACACACACACACACACACACATATATATGTATATATATATATATATATATATATATATATACAGAGGGTGATCGAAAAGTAACTCCCTAGTTTATGTATGAATGGCTGGTGAAATCACTTGACGCGATTTCTGGGCGGACCAAGAAGCTGGTAGCGAAATCTGGTGCCCATTTTGTCTACTAAAGTGCTATGCGTTATATACGCTTTGGCGATCATGTATCTTTCGATACATGACTGGAGAGGCAGATTTTTTCCCGAAGTATGTTGCCATTTCTTTCTGCGGTAGACCAGTTGCAATCCAAAGCTATAGAACTCGGTCTGTCCTGCTATTTACCCATAGTTGGGGGGGGGAAGAAGGGGATTCATACCTTTTCCAAGGATAATAGCACGTAAGCGAATGTAATGGATTCGAATCGAATTTTAAATAAGACCTCATACAAAACCCTTTCCTCTCATGTTCTTTTCTTGTAAAAACTATAGTTAATAAATAAATTATTAATACTTTAAAATGGGGAGTTACAATCACCCCCGTATACATACATACATACATATATATATATCAGAAATCTACGTCTATTGTACGGATCCCTCAATGCCGAGATATGTAAAACGAGCTGTAATTGACAATTGCTTTACTCGGAAGCTCTTTCATAGCAGACTGGTCGTAAAAGCACGCAACGCTTTTACAATGCATCAGTCTTCAATGGTGGTCCAAGTAATATTTATTTTGAAAATACAAAAAATGTGGTTCAAGGGCAACATAGGAGATAGGGGAGGCTGGTCTTCAACCCGAAATTAACTTAAACTTAACTGGCCACAATTACTGACCCAAACAGTATTCCTTACAACAAAACAACACATTCTTACCATCCTTTCTCCAGCCACCATAATACCTCAGATGAAGTCCTAACTCGTTCCCATATGTTCAATTTGTTTGAAGGGGGAATGAAAAAAAAATTTAAGAAAATTAAAACCCAATGAATGGTGGAGCAAGCTCTAACCCTTCTGGAAGCACTATTTTCTTTATTTATATTGGGACAGTGCTAGCCAGATCGCTAGCTAGCTATATAGATAGATAAGAATAATCTAGGATAGATAGATAGATAGATAGATAGATAGATAAGAATAACCTAAGACAGATAGATAGATAGATAGATAGAAAAGCATAACCTTGAATAGATAGATAGATAGATAGAAAAGCAAAACCTTGGTTAGATAGATAGATAGATAGATAGATAGATAGAAAAGCATAACCTTGGATAGATAGATAGATAGATAGATAGATAGAAAAGCATAACCTTGGATAGATAGATAGATAGATAGATAGATAGAAAAGCATAACCTTGGATAGATAGATAGATAGATAGATAGAAAAGCATAACCTTGGATAGATAGATAGATAGATAGATAGATAGATAGAAAAGCATAACCTTGGTTAGATAGATAGATAGATAGATAGATAGATAGATAGATAGATAGATAGATAGATAGATAGAAAAGCATAACCTTGGTTAGATAGATAGATAGATAGATAGATAGAAAAGCATAACCTTGGATAGATAGATAGATAGATAGATAGATAGATAGATAGATAGAAAAGCATAACCTTGGTTAGATAGATAGATAGATAGATAGATAGATAGATAGATAGATAGAAAAGCATAACCTTGGATAGATAGATAGATAGATAGATAGATAGATAGATAGATAGAAAAGCATAACCTTAGATAGATAGATAGATAGATAGATAGATAGAAAAGCATAACCTTGGTTAGATAGATAGATAGATAGATAGATAGATAGATAGATAGAAAAGCATAACCTTGGTTAGATAGATAGATAGATAGATAGAAAAGCATAACCTTGGATAGATAGATAGATAGATAGAAAAGCATAACCTTGGATAGATAGATAGATAGATAGATAGATAGATAGATAGAAAAGCATAACCTTGGTTAGATAGATAGATAGATAGATAGAAAAGCATAACCTTGGTTAGATAGATAGATAGATAGATAGAAAAGCATAACCTTGGATAGATAGATAGATAGATAGATAGATAGATAGATAGATAGATAGATAGAAAAGCATAACCTTGGATAGATAGATAGATAGATAGATAGATAGATAGATAGATAGAAAAGCATAACCTTGGATAGATAGATAGATAGATAGAAAAGCATAACCTTGGATAGATAGATAGATAGATAGATAGAAAAGCATAACCTTGGACAGATAGATAGATAGATAGATAGATAGATAGAAAAGCATAACCTTGGATAGATAGATAGATAGATAGATAGATAGAAAAGCATAACCTTGGATAGATAGATAGATAGATAGATAGATAGAAAAGCATAACCTTAGATAGATAGATAGAAAAGCATAACCTTGGATAGATAGATAGATAGATAGAAAAGCATAACCTTGGTTAGATAGATAGATAGATAGATAGATAGAAAAGCATAACCTTGGTTAGATAGATAGATAGATAGATAGATAGATAGATAGATAGATAGATAGAAAAGCATAACCTTGGATAGATAGATAGATAGATAGATAGATAGAAAAGCATAACCTTGGTTAGATAGATAGATAGATAGATAGAAAAGCATAACCTTGGTTAGATAGATAGATAGATAGATAGAAAAGCATAACCTTGGATAGATAGATAGATAGATAGAAAAGCATAACCTTGGTTAGATAGATAGATAGATAGATAGATAGAAAAGCATAACCTTGGATAGATAGATAGATAGATAGATAGATAGATAGATATAGATAGATAGATAGATAGATAGATAGATAGAAAAGCATAACCTTGGTTAGATAGATAGATAGATAGATAGAAAAGCATAACCTTGGATAGATAGATAGATAGATAGATAGAAAAGCATAACCTTGGTTAGATAGATAGATAGATAGATAGATAGATAGATAGATAGAAAAGCATAACCTTGGATAGATAGATGGACAGATAGAAAAGCATAACCTTGGATAGATAGATAGATAGAAAAGCATAACCTTGGTTAGATAGATAGATAGATAGATAGATAGATAGATAGATAGAAAAGCATAACCTTGGATAGATAGATAGATAGATAGATAGATAGATAGATAGATAGATAGATAGAAAAGCATAACCTTGGATAGATAGATGGACAGATAGAAAAGCATAACCTTGGATAGATGGATAGATAGAAAAGCATAACCTTGGTTAGATAGATAGATAGATAGAAAAGCATAACCTTGGTTAGATAGATAGATAGATAGATAGATAGATAGATAGATAGATAGATAGATAGATAGATAGATAGATAGATAGATAGATAGATAGAAAAGCATAACCTTGGTTAGATAGATAGATAGATAGATAGATAGATAGAAAAGCATAACCTTGGTTAGATAGATAGATAGATAGATAGATAGATAGATAGATAGATAGAAAAGCATAACCTTGGATAGATAGATAGATAGATAGATAGAAAGAAGTATGCAAACAGATATTTGATATTTGCCGATTCTGTTGTTCCTGATTAGGGTCTTTTGACAACGTGCCGCTAATTTAGTTTATTGTCACACCGTGTTATCATTTTCACTGGAGGTAAAACAGACTCTTTGCTCTGCTCGTGTTATTGTGTAGAATCTCTACCTTCTTCGCTTACTCAGCTCCTTTGACTCATACTTCTTCTGACCATTCAATTTGCTTCCATTACGGGAGCCGACATGTTCGATGCCAGAAGTCTGATAAATTCTTTCGTCACTTTCCTACGCCAAATATTCTTCTGTCGTCTTAAGTGATAATGGAGCAAAACAGAACTTCCTGTTGGGAAGCAATGGAAAGGCATCATTAGTCAGGTGTTCCGCGTTCCTTTTGTTGTCGCTAGTGCTTAAAAGGCAGCTGTTTATTCCCTATGCTCAATCAAATATCACTCTGAAACCTTCAATTCTGGGAATAAACCAGTCACTGACGCTGGAATGGAGAGACCGTTTTCCACGTGTAATCTTCGAACATGTATTTGCCCGACGTAGCTAAAAACGAAAAAGAAAACGAATTCTGTGTTAATCTCTAAATTTTAGTCCTAAGAGGGTCTCTTGTCTCATATTTGAAACTCACAACGTGACTCTCTTTTGAGTATCACTCCGATTTCAGCAGAAGATTATAAAACAGATTGTTTTATGCCTTCCATTAGCATGGCTGATGCTAACCTCCGGGAGAGATGTCAGGGAAGAAGAAGAAGATTCATACCTTCCCCATAGGTATTAGTACGTAACACGCCACAGTATTCCTTACACCGAAACAACACATTGAATGTAATGGATTCGACTGGAATTCGACCTCGGCTCTCCGATCCCTCAATCCGAGACGCTATCCATAACTTGTGCCTCCTAGAAGGAACCATACCATTAAAACCTGTTATCTTCTTTCTTTTCTTTGTCCAGTAATTTTCAGTAGTAATTTTCATAAAGTGGTGTACTTTGAAGTAGTTTCTTTCTTTTTTTAGTCCCATTGACCTACACTTATCTTTCTAAGATTATTGGCAGAATATTCCTTTTCATGGTAATAAAAAATTATAACGTGAATCAAAAGCTTTCAAATCTTTATCTTTCTGTTTAGTGATAGCGACCTACTATTTACCAGTCGTAAAATATTGTTAGCGGAATAGTTCTTGTTATGATAAAAAGAAAGTTCAGAAAATAATAATTCTGTGATTCCTCTGTTAGGTAATACCAAAATAACCATCTTATTGGAGAGGCAGGGTAACATTATACAGAGAGGACTAATAGTTACCAGTTCACTCCCACTGACCTACTACTTACCATTCTAAGATTGTTAGTAGAATCATCATTGTCACGGTAAAAAAAAAATAATTATAAGGTGAATCAAAAGCATTCAAATCTTTCTCTTTCTGCTCTGTCACAGTGGCCTACTGTTTATTCGAGAGTCAGGGTAACATTATAGACAAAAAGCTGACGGTTACCAGTGCTAATATTTTTGTTTGATATTATTGGAAAGTGAATGCAAGCGACAGATATACCCGCCGAAAACCAAAGTGAGCGGCGACTGAAACCCTGTGATCAAAAATTTAAAACAGGAAATTGGCTCGATGAATGAGATTAAAAGAGATCCACATTTCGTTTACTTACCTCCCAAATGTATTGTTGACTGAATAACCAGCGGGAGTAATCCACGTCAGTTTGGGTGGGTTTCCGTCAGGGCCAAGTCCTAGCGCCATACATTTCAGCACGAGATTTGAACCATACGCGATTTCCAAGTTTTCACGGGGGAGAATCATAATTTCGGGGCTCTCTGAAAGATTTCGAAAAATAAAATCAAAATTAAATATGCTATAGCGTTAAGAGAGTCGAATACAAAACATTGAGTGCTCTTCGGTATCAGTTTCAACCGATTTCTGATCAAAAAGTAGCGGGACTGTTGCCATGGTAACGGAGGTCACGTACGTAGAGTGAAGCCGCTAGGCACATTATTGACTTTAAAATCTGTCGCGCATACACACTAATTTATAACGTTCTCGCTCATTTCCTTTGTTTCTAGCAGTTCTTGGAAGGGAAGTGTGTAGAGTGTGCTCGTCTCACCACACCATAACAGTTCCATGACCATGGCTTGTGCAGCAGTTTCTGGCCATTCCCAATATTCCCCACGTCCGACAGCTAGCATATTCCACCCATTGCGATTTTTCTTCTATTCAAAAATCCAGTCCCCCTTGAAAGGAAAAGAATTTCAAGTCGTTGAGGAAATCCAACATAATGTGACGCAGCAGCTTCTCTTCCTTCTTTTTTATATGTCATGTCCCTTCAGTACGTAGGCAATCATGGCACTCCACGTCTTCACGTACCTTGTAGCACTTAATAATATTTTGTCTTTTTGTTATTTCTCCCAAACCCTGTTCTACAATCCATTTACTCAAGCTCATGAAACATGTGGCGTGCTGCTTTCCTTCTTTCCCTCATCCTTTGAGTATCAGATTTTCCAAGCCTTCCATCTTCATTACCTGCACCCCCAAATGTTCAACTATCTCTTCCTGATGTTAGATATAAGCTTCCTTTTTTGTTCCCATTTTCTCCAAAACCTCGTCGTTGCTCACATGTTTGGCCCATGTTAACCTCAGCATCTTTCTGTAGAACCACATTTCTGTTGCTCAAGCCGCTTCTGCATCTTTGAAGAGATTGTCCATCATTCGCTGCCATACAGCAGGGCAGATAGATACCACGTTACTCTTTTCTTTGTTTCTAACGAAATTTTTCTGTCTCTTAATACTTTACTTAGCTTTTGGAAAGCAACTTTGACCATCCCAATACGTCTTCGGATCTCATTGTTGCAGTTTCCGTCCTTTGTTAGAACCTTTCCCAGAGAGTTAAATTTTTGTACTATTTTGATTTTGGTATCCATGATTTGTAGTTTGTACTTTGGGCTCATCCTTTTGCTGATAACGATGCATTCTGTCTTCTTCTGCTTTATACTTAGTCCTTTCTTCTCGCTTTCCTTCGCTAACTTGTGTAGGAGCTTTTGTAGTTTTATAGTCGTGTCTGCTGTCAACGCTGTGTCACCTGCATAGCTTATATTATCAAGATTATGGCCGCCAATAATGAATCCTGGTAGGACTTCTAGTTCACTCAGAATCGCCTCGCTGTATAGGTTGAATAAATCCGGCGAGAAGACACATCCTTCTCTTATATATGTATGTATAGCTGGCCGCTCGTATTCGAGGATACACGTATACTAGCCAATCCCTATTGCAGATGCCTGCCCAGGCGCATTTGTGTTTATTTAATACTCACAGAACCCACCCGTGGTTTATACTGCAACTATGTTGAGCAGACCTTAGTTACAGTTTCTGGGAAAGAGCGTGTTACCTAGATGTGATCAACAATTTGAACAAGGCCAGCACGCACAAGCCCTCGGCCACGTTGACTTGTGACTTCGTGCTGGCACCTCTATCGACGGGCCCCAAGAGTTCCGTCTACCCGATTTCGCTCACTAGGCTTGGGTCAACCCGTGGTATGGTTTTCATGCACTTTCCAAAAGTGCAGCACGCTGGGATCAACCCCTCCCGTCCGATAACATCAGGAAGTCTCCTTCGTGATAAATCGACCATGGTGAGATTCGAACCCGTGTCTTATACCCTGTTCTGTTTTTGTATATCTGCTGAACTCATTTTCTGCTCGTAAGCAGGCGGTTTGCTGCAAGTATAGATTCTTGATTATTCCGATTCCCTTGACGAATACGTCTAGGTTGCTGAGCAGCCCTAAGAGATGTTTGTGGCGTATTTATCAAACGCCTTTGCGTAATCTATAAAGCACAGGTACACGCCCTTTTGCATTTATTTGTGATAAAGTCCTGGGTATAAATATGTTCCTTCTTCCGGTGTCTTTGACTAACCCGCACTGTTCTTGTCCCATCTCCGGTTTGATTCTGCTGCGCGCTCTAGTCATCAGAATTTGGATGATGAGTTTTGATATAAGACTCATTAGGCTAGTTGTCCGATGGAGTTCATATTCGTTTGCGCTTTGTTTCTTAGGCACTGCTATGAAAATAGATCTGCTAATGTCTTCCGTATTACAGAAATAATAAATGAAAATTACATGTGTTGACCACTGTCGTAAATTTCATTTATCATTTCTGTGATCTTGTCTTTGTCGAAATCATTACTATTACAATTCTGTCTGGCCCTGTCGCTTTGTTTCTGTTCAGTAGAGCTAGCTATCCCAAAAAGAGAGTTCCAAGAATGCTTCCATCAATGGAAACGACGCTAGTGTGTGGCTCCAGAAGAGGACTACTTTGATTAAATGCCGAATAGTTGTGAGTTGTACTTTTCCTTTTATAGCACCTATCCCGATACTTTTTTTAAAAAATCAGATCTCGTACATTGATACCTTAAAAACTGTTTCCTTATCTTTGTTGTCGTTATTACAACTGTTCACCTGCTTTACTCTCCAGGTTTCTTTCTGCTTTAACATATGAATAGTTGTATAATTACTATTTTTGGCAACCTACCAAACGCAGAATTCTTGCTGGAGCTGCACCTTATCCCAAAAAAGGATTTCCAAGAATACTTCCATCAATGGAACCGACGCTGGATCAAGTGCGTGGCTTCAAAGGGTACTACTTTGAAGGATATTAAATGCCGAATAGATTTGTATTGTACTTTTCCTATTTATGGCACCTGTCCCGATAATTTTTGATCAGATCTTGTACATTGATACATTCGAACCTGTTTCATTATGTTTGTTGTCGTTATTACAACTTTTCACCTGCTTTAATCTCCAGGTTTCTTTCTCTTTGAATATATGGGAGTGTGTGTAATTAATATTTTTGTCAGTCTATCAACTGCAGAATTCTTGCTTCAGCTGCGCCTTATCCCAAAAACGAGTTCCAAGAATGCTTCCATCAATGAAACCGAGGCTGAATAACGTGTGTCTTTAGAAGGGGACTGCTTCGAAGGAAATTACATGCTGAATGAATACACGTTTATTTGCAGTTTTCTTTTTAATAGTACCAATCACGATACATTTTAATCAGTCCACGTATATGAAGATTAAAGTTTCTGTTTGTATTCACATGCAGTCTTCAAAATTAATTAAATATATATGTAAAGATCTTTGTCTGTCAATATATATGTGTGTCGGGTGGGGGAATATTATACAATATTTTAACATTAAATAGACGCGGTTTGGCATTGAGCGTTCGTCCAATCGTACAGAATCTAGCATTAGCCGAATTAAATTGGGAATCCCACGCGGGCATGAGATTGGAAACGCAAATTGCTCAGTTTCCTCGGCACTTCCTGACTGGGACGCCTAGGGCATCAACTATTGACACTAACCCTAAGGGGCTGTGCATTATAAATACGGAAATAAATACGATTTTATCAGTGATATCTACCAGCGTTTGCCTTATATCTCATTCGATCTGAATAATCTTCCTAATGGAAATAACGAATTTTTATCTTCAAAAATTCTGTTACTCATTTCCAAATATGGTGTTTCGTGATCATTATAAATAAGGGATTGTCTTGTTCAGGTCTTTTATAATTAATTTGATGAATTAGTCAAATAAAGCTATTTTCAGCCCTGAAAATTATAACCATCTTAGCATTTTGATCACAGTCTGATAGTATAGAGAAATCATCCTCATCACCATCATTGGTCTCTTGACTGTTTCAGTAGTCGGGGAAAGCTAAGAAAGAGTCAATGTCCTACTACTGACAGCGGCTCTCAGGCGTTCCGACATTGTCATGTCCGTACAATCTCCGATGTTATCTGACCAGCTTTTGCGTTGCTGACCCCGCTTGCGCCTACCTTTCACGGTACCTTGTTTGATTGTCGTGACAAACTATGACATCTTCTTCCACTTAATAGTGACGAAGAGAGATTCCTGTCGGCCCACGAGATTTTTTATATTACTCCGTACATAGTTAGTGTTTCTTGCTAGAGTAGTAGATGTGTTCGCTGAACGTCTCAACTAGAATGTGTCCAATTCTCATACCCGTAGAGGAGGATGGAAACGACCAGCGATTTTCAGAGATTGAAGTTGGTTCGAAAGCTGATGTTGCTCTTCGATATCCTTTCCAGTCTTGACGTCGCTGCTTCATTCTGGTCCCACATCGCTTCAAGTCCAACGCGAAAACAGGGACATTCCCTGGTGCAGACATCGGCCCGCGATCATGATCTTGTGATCATGCTGAAGATGAGAAAAATCGTTGCCCTAAGAGTCCCTGAATCCGCTTTGATCTTGAGATGTTGAAGTATCCTGAAGATGCAGTAGATTTTCAGGCTCGTCAGAAGCAAGTCTTTAGCCTTTAACACGCTTGCATTAGATACCAGATATGTCCTACTCACAACAGCTGAAGGGGTTCTGAGAAGGCCACGGAAGAGAGTCCGGCCGTGGATCACGAACGATGCCCTGAATTTGACCGTATTTCGGTTAAATAGCTCATGTAGTCCGAACTAAAAAGAATGAATAGCAGAAATTTAAAGCTACAAAATGACGTGAAAGGCGAGATTAGTACCTTATGCAACTGCAGGCCCAAAATAACTGTCCTTTAAATGGATTATGCCGTACTGAACATGTTGTATATTGTGCCAAACTGGAAAGTGAAAATAATAGCACAAAAAATACATTGGGTGTAGTGAGGGCCAGTTCAAGAGGAGGTGATACAATCACACCTAATCATTTAGAATTCTGAGGCATAGATACAGCACGGGGCTAGCAAGCTATTATGGGAAATTTAGGGAGAAACATAGAACAATTCCAAGCTTTAAATGAGGCATTTTAAAAAATTTAAAGATAACATAATAGTCGAGAATACTTGTCGGCATTGTGAAGAAGAAAAACTGGTTATTGCAACATATAAAAACAGCAATGAATTGCTTTCATGATCAAATATTTTAAGAAGTTCAGCTTGGGGTTATTTGAACCCGGGGTTAAATTTAGAAATTTTTTCTTTAGTTTGCTCCAGGCAGTTTTCATCCTTTTTATATATATATATATATATATATATATATATATATATATATATATATATATATACACATGCAAATTTCATTGAATACGACAGACAAGGTGCTTTTATTTAGTTTTTTATACAATTTCTCATGCGATCTAATAATTTTTTTTCTTTTCGGATGATAAATTATATAAAAACTGTCCGAATGTTCTTTTTATCTGAGCGCTTTCGGCTATACATTTAGCCATTTTCAAGGATTAAATATTTTAACTGTTAAATAAGAAATAGTTTGTTGTATGCATGTTCTATAAAATGTTTTCATTTTTCAAAACACGGTCAAGATATTGTGCCCATAAAATTTGCCCATTTTGTTTCAACACCTGATAAGACACCGGAGGTGTTGAAACAAAGGATTTTAATTTAAGTCTATAAAGAAATTTAAAGATTTTAGATTCTGTTTTTGAAACATGTTAATTCCTGTCCACCATATTTTTAAATTAGTAAATTTGTAATATATTCACATCTATCTATCTATCTATCTATCTATCTATCTATCTATCTATCTATCTATCTATTGAATGCATAAAGTTAAATATACTCACGGAATACTTTGACTGGGACAACCAATTTCGTAGTCCGACTATCTTCGAAAGCAACGCATGTGTAGTTACCAGCATCAGCGAGTTTCATTTTCCTGATTGTCAATGAAAGCTGCTCTGGACGCGATATGACAGACACGCTGTAAATTGATAAATAATAATAATAATAATAATAATAATAATAATAATAATAATAA
>OZ038485.1:93669812-93704812 GCA_964036315.1 Acanthosepion esculentum | reverse complement strand
TGGAAATTAAAACAGCACTACTACACACTAAGACATATACATAATGCACACACTCAATTAAGCTGAAAAATCAAATCATACTTGATAATGGCTAAAGGTATAGCCGAAAGCGCTCGGAAAACATTTGGACAGTTCTTACAAACTCTTTGTCCAGCAAAGAAAGCTTTTGTTCGTACACAAGAAAAATTAAATAAAAAACTTAACGGTAGTACTTTGTCTGTCGTTTTTAATGAAACTTGCATATATATATATATATATATATATATATATATAAATATAGGTAACTATACTCGTGTCGAAAAACCTTCGAACTCTTGATTTAACAACAGCCAAATCAATCACGAAGGAAAAGAAGGTTTTAAAAAAAGAAAGAGCCAGGAACATGAAAGTCTGTCGAAAATAATCGCACAGATACAGGTTCAAGGCCCAAAGAAAAAACCCCGATACGAGTAAACAACTAACTAAAGAGCTCAATACAAGCGTAGAGCAAACCTAGTCAAACCTAATGAGCCAGACACACCTACCAAGGTTTCACTTAGGCAGATCGTCAGGTATATATATATATATATATGTATGTATGTATTGACCAATAATATTGGTCAATACATACATATATGTATATACATATAAATTTGTAGGTCTGATAAATTGGATCGTGATTACGATTGCAATCTATTAAATTATAACCATGGAATATTAGTGTTTGAGCCTTTTATATCATATTATATTATATATATATATATATATATATATATATATATATATTTATTTATTTATATATGAAGAAATATAGTTTTAAAGCGTGCTATATTTATGGAATAAAGTGCTCAATATCAGAGATAGAGCGTGTGTAAATATAAAAGTGAACATAGATGGTGGCCTGAATATTGCATCTAGCATGAAATAGACTGTCGCCTCTAAGTGTTGACTTCTATGTTCACTTTTATATTTATATATATATATATATATATATATATATATATATTGAAGTTGTTAGCTGTTATCCTGTTTCTCTTGCCTTAGATATGCCATGTGAGTGTTAAAATCTATTTAAAACTACACAATGTAAAATCTAATAACGTTATTCTAGTTTAACAAGATATTCTTCCGCTTTCTAGCGTTTACACATGATACACTAGACAACATTTCGCAATATGTGCACAAAAATTCTCATGCCACGTACATTGTATCGAATTGTCCTCACATCCATTGATAGGAAGGAAACGCTAGTTGGAGAGTTTTTCCGGAGAACAACTATTTTGTGCTACAGACTTCCGAGAGGACACTTCCACGATGGCCACTACAGGTGTTAACGTCTTCAAATCTAGAATAAACCATTAGCTGTCCTACATACATAAAACATGCGGCACTCGAGGTAGTTTCGCCCAACACCGCAGACTGCTACAAAACCAAAACTATCTGTTGTATAGATCCTTTCGTTCTGAGGGTCTTTTGGGCGACGGCCTTGATTCACTCATATGTTGCTTTCTTCTCTCTCATCTTTCAGTTGGCTAATCGCTAGTTGGTTTGTTCGGAGATGAAACGAGAACTTCAACAAAATGGATTTTTAACTTTTTTCTGTTTTATTAAACATGGCGACGTGTTAATTTTTCAACCCGCCAGTGGCGTTGCTATCGCACCAATCTGGGGAGCTATTTCCGCACACGAAATTAGCCGTCTACATTCTTCGACGCCTAAAACTTAACTTCCCCAAATAACATTCTATCTCTTTGTTGTGACCAAGTAAATGGTTAAAGAACTAACAAGTGTTGCAGATATATCATATATTAAACCATAAGTACAACTAAAGAGTATTACACGACTAGTGTGTGTCGGTTGATCCAGCGTTCAATCTATTTTAGTGTTCCCCCAAGGTCTTCCCTCCTACTAATCTTATAGTAGGTGGAAGAGTCCAACATAGACTATTTAGAGGGAGGACACCACAACACTCTCTAACATTCCCACGTTCGGCTCAGCCAATCAACGATAAACCACGTCCGACAGTAGGGCCTCTGATCAGGAGGTTTGAGGGTTGTGGCTCTTAGTTGCTGTATTCTCAGGTCCATCCTGACCTGGGGTGGTGATACCTGTTGAGATCCCAGGTATGGGTAGGTGGTTAACCCCCGGACTGGGGTTAGCCACCTAAAAAAAATTACTAGCAATAAAAATCTTGTCAGCATTAAATAACCCATTGAGGTTGATATGCCGTAAAACAAACCAAACGAAACCAAACATTTGTGGAAAAGTATTACCAACAATAAAAATCTTTTCTGCTTTAAATAACCCATTGAGGTTGATATGCCGTAAAACAAAACAAACGAAACCAAACATTTGTGGAAAAGTATTACCAGCAATAAAAATCTTCTCGGCTTTAAATAACCCATTGAGATTGATATGCCGTAAAACAAAATAAAACAAACGAACAAAACAATCAACATCCCCATTTTGGTCAAATAGCTGACCCCAAGGTCAGCTTCAGAAGGTCTGAGACAAATACACTACCACTAAAAAATAATAGTGAGAAACTATTATTTACCATAATAAAAATCTTGAATATTAAATAAACTCGTAAGATCGAGACTGACCAAATGGATATCAGCCATCAGAAATATGTAAATATCATATGTATAAAAAAAAAAACAGCTTAATATGATCAAAAATTAAAATGGCTTCAAGAGAATGATACATGCATGTCTTGACGAAGAGCATCTTTCTTTGAACCTCGTCGACTGGTGCTACACAATTACAAACAAAGAACTTGGACAAATCACACAAACCACATAACTTGCGGAATTTCAACAACTAAAATGGATATTTCATGTAATTCGAAGAGTAAATAATGGCATAATCAAAATGCTGACGTTCCTGATTGTTGTAAACAAATTGTTAGGAACGATACTCCTCGCCCCACTCCCCACATCAGTACTGGGAAGAATGGTAAGTGTTAATCGACTTGAGAAACCTGTTTTCCCCAGACATTGTTTTAATAGAAAGATTTTCGAAATGTCAGTCGACAGTAGCACTGTCTGCTCGATCAATGAAACCAAATGTTTACTTATAAGGAAACGGCTAATATTACCATAGTCATCTATCTATCTATCTATCTATCTAGATAGATAGATAGATAGATAGATAGACAGATAATGATGGGACCGAGATAGATAGATAATGATGTGACTAAGATAGATAATGATGAAACTGAAATAGATGGATAGATGACGATGAAACTGATATATATATATATATATATATATATATATATATATATATAATGATGAAACTGAAATAGGTAGATAAATAATGAGGAAACTGAAATAGATAGATAGGTACATAGATAGGTAATGACGCGACTAAGATAGATAATGATGAAATTGAAACAGGTAAATAATGAGGAAACTGAGATAGATAGATACATAGACAGATAATGATGCAACCGTGATAGATAGATAGGTAATGATGCGACTTTATATATATATATATATATATATATATATATATATATATATATATATATATATATATATGTACAACCCCCCCATTGATAACATTGCTTCATTGTCAGGTTTTCTGAATCACCATATACTTGTATTTTGATTGGTCATTCTGATTTATGTTACAGCGTTTACCCCTAGCGAAGGATCGTTAATGAATTTGGAACTTTTTAAAACCATTTATTCTACATTCAACATCATCACTTGATAAGACACCGGGAGTGTTGAAACAAAATGGCTATTTTTGTAGTGATTTTATAACATATTTATGTTATAATATTTAAATAAATAATTATATATATATATATATATATATATATATATATATATATATATATATATATATATATATATATATATATATATATATATATATATTGTAAGTTTTTGCATAGTAACAAACAAGTGATCACGAAATAATGCATATTGTATGTAACAACTTATAATAAATAACTATTGCTGAACTTTTGGTATGGATCCCTCTTTTAAATTAATGTTTTAAGCGTTTAACTTTATATTCTTTTCGTTCTCATTAAATTTTATTACATTTTTAATATATATATATATATATATATATATATATATATATATGTAATTTTTAGTTGTAATATATATATATATATATATATATATATATATATATATATATATATATATATATATATATATATGATGAACAGACTGGGATAGATAGATGGATAATGAACAGTTTTAAACTAATCTTCCCATTTCTATAATCTCACCTTTTTTTTTCTCTTCCGGTCATATAAACTGTGGTCCGAAAATCTTGTCACCCCTAAATAATATAATTATCTATTTCAGATTGCTGACACGAGCTCCTGAGAACAGACGCTGCTTGCAAGTGTCTGGATACATGATCGTCAATGAAAGTGAACAAAGTGAATCGAGTACACGTGCTTTGTATCACTGTATTACTTGTTCTTCTATTGTTCTCATTACTTTTTGGTAGGGGGTGAGAAGACATCGACCTCTCTAAATAATCTTTTAACTTGAGTGGATCATGAGCGTTGTATTGAGTCAACGTTTAGTAAAAAAAAAAAAATGTAAGTTTATAAAATAAATTCTGTAGTATGGCTTTCAGAAAAAGAGAACCGTGGGCACTTACTGTATATAATTTCATTAGATATTTGCTCGATATTCCAATACTTTATAAGCATTTAATCTAATAAATAGTAGTGACCCGAACGCAATCCGTTACAGGATTGCCTTTTATGTTCATTGTTTGTGACCTTCTCAGACATCGCTCGTTTTATTTCGTATTCATTGAATTTTATATTTGCCCGAGGCATAAAAGCGTATATTTAATGTTTTCTTGGTAATATAACTAGGCTGAGTCTTTATTGTCCCATTCTCGTATATTTGGGTTGGAACAAAAGTTATTGGAGGTTTGTTTTAAGCAAAGGCAATATTCAGATCTCTGTACATAGATACCTTCAACCACATATGAGATATTTTTCCAGTACCTTTGTAGACAGGCAAATTCAAATTCCAAACGAATTCGTTATACTTACTTAAGTGCATTCTATTGCTTGTATCTGGAAATATCATTATCTCCAAAACTGTTACAGTTACTTACGCGCACATACACTTGGAAATTTTATGAATACATCTATTCCCCCCAGCTATGGGTTAAGTAAAAGGATTTGTATATGGAAAAGTGATTGTTATCTCCGAAATTGTTAAAGCAATCGAGTTCGTTACAATTACTTACACGGACATACACTTGTAAAGTTTATGAATACGTCTGTTCTCCCCAGCTATGGGTTAAATAGTAGGATTTGTATATGGCAAAATGATTGTTATCTCCGAAATTGTTAAAGCAATCGAGTTCGTTACAGTTACTTAGGCGCACATACATTTGGAAAGTTTAAGAATTTATACATCTATTCTCCTCCAGCTATGGATTAAATAGTATGATTTGTATATGGAAAAGTGATTGTTATCTCCGAAATTGCTATGAGTTAAATACTAAGACTTGTATCTTGAAAAAAGTCATTGTTTTATCTTAAATAATGTTGATTTAAAAAGAAAAAACAGGACAAATTAATCTTATAATCCAAAATATATATTATTTTAAATAACGTGGGCACTAAACTGCTAATAACACTCAATCGACTACATTTCTTTATATTTGGGGTAGCTTCATATTTCCTAGAACTTAATAGGTTTTGGGTGTAGGAATGGTGCTATAGTGGTATGATATTGTCTTTGCTTTTTGTTTCGCATAGTTCTTCTGGCTGCTTCAATTTTAAACAAAGGTGCATCCATCCTCCGGCCACTCTCGAATTCACTAACAGGACAGTGCACCGTATCAAAAAATCGTAAAAAATTGATTTATGGAATACAGCAATATGTTTTCTGTTTTAGTGGCCTCTACAGTCACCTGTCTGTCCTATAGGGATTTGCTGGAAACGGCGATCAGATTCCAGGATTTGCAGCCAACCAAAATCTGTAAATATTTTTAATATATCTTGTATATACTCAGTGTTCATTCTGAACATTCTTGTTACAATCATTTTCTTTTAATATTCTTTCTGTCCTTTCCGTTCTTTGTCCTAGGTATGACTATAAACTACATCCGCGTCCTGGGTAAGACGATAAACTACATCCGCGTCCTGGGTAAGACGATAAACTACATCGGCGTCCTGGGTAAGCCGATAAACTACAACCAACAGCAAGACCTCTGTTGAGGAGTTTTTGAGGAGCATGGAACCACCTCTTAATTGCTGGTGTTCTCAGATCCACCCCGACCCGTGGTGGTAGCACCTGTTAGGGCCCCAGCTATGGGCAAATAGTTAACACCCAAACTTGCGTCAAAATACTACGAAAGTGTAAAAATAGGTTTTAATAACAGAAATACTTTATAAAAAAATTATTACCAGCAATACATTTTTGGAAAAAGAAAAAAGATATTACCAGCAATATATTTTTTGAAAAAAAAAAAAAATAATAATAAATAAAAAATAAAATAGCAATAAAAATTTTGTCGGCATTAAATAACCCATTGATGTTGATATGCCGTAAAACAAACCAAACCAAACTTTTCCCTTCTTTGCACTTTTGAGGCAGAAGTACTAAACCAATCCAGTGTGTAACTAAGCCATACTACACACTTGCCTTTTTCAAAGGTAGCACAACTGAGAAACGGGATAACTTATCCATTAAATAAATATTATGCAAAATTCTCATGGTGGTAAATTCATATTTGTACCATGTAAAATTTAAAGTAAAATTCCGAGTAAAATTCGTAGTAAAATTCAAACTAGAATTCGGGAATTAAATTTAGAATAAAATTCGCAGATAAATTCGAAGTCGGATTTAAACTAGCGTTAAAATTAAGTGTCAAATACCTCTGAGGCCCCTGGCTTCTTTGATAAGCAAAATCTTCAAAAATTTAAATACACCGTCAATCGCCATTTTCTGTCTTCTTGAACCCGTTCTTTTCGCTGATTCCTCCATCCCTCCTTATCGTTAGTCTTCTCTTTCACTTTCACTTTCACTTTAACTTCCTGTAATACCCTGCCCACTAGTCACATTAGCACCTTGCATGTCGTGAAATGATTAAAAAAAAACAAACAAAACAAAACGAAGTGAAACATACTTATCACAGATGCGTTTCGCCGGAGAAATCTTCTATGAGGACTATATACATGTATGCATGTATGAACAATTACATATCTATGGGAATGTTGCATATGTGTACAAGAATGAAAATAAAAAATAACAATAAAATATTGCTTGTGTGCATATATATGTTGGTATACGTATGTAAAAGTATGTATATATATATGTATATATATATATATATATGTGTGTAAAATAATATAAATAATATATATATAAATATATATAATATAAATACTATATATATATAAATATTTATATATAATATAATATATATATAAAATATATATATATATAAAATATATATATATAAAATATATATACACACATATATATATATATATATAAAATATATATATATATACAATATATATATATATACAAATATATATATATACATATATATATATATATATATATAAAATATATATATATATACAATATATATATATATACAAATATATATATATACATATATATATATATATATATATATATATATATATATATATATATATATATATATACACACACAATATATATATATATATATACATATATATATATACAATTTATTTGAAAATTGTAACATAAATATGTTATAAAATCACTACAAATATAGCCATTTCTGGTGTTGTATTATGTGATGATGTTGAATGTAGAATAAAGAATTTTAAAAATTCAAATCGACCAAACACTAAAAAGTTGACAATGAACCTTGGTGATAATTATTAATGCCTTAATGTTAGTATTATACTAAAATAGAAATAATTCTAATTAAATATTAAATTTTACTATAAAATTAAAAATTACCAATTTTAAAGTTAAACTGTATTAATTTAAAAACTCTTTTTTCTACAGTCAAGACCATCACTTGATAAGACACCAGAAGTGTTGAAACAAAATGACATATATATATATATATATATATATATGTATATATATATATATATATATATATATATATATATATATATATATATATATATATAAAAGGCAGGATGTGTGTGCGTGTGTGTAACGAATTGCACGGCCGCAATTTCCGACGGATTTGCACCAACATTTACATGCACATGCTCCCTCCAAGTTAGCGTAAAGGCCAAAACTGACTTTGCATTTCCCAACTTCTATCGATAGTGGAAATAATCGATTTTTTCATGCTTCCACGACAGTTTTCATGTAGTTTGCGGCCATTTTCTAGTGGCCAGGGTGAGAGCCTATAGCTGGCTGCCACGAATAGGCAGCAAGATTCTATTGGCCAGCGTGATAGCCAACAGCTGACTGAGACGAATGTTAACTAGCAAAATATATTATATATATATATATAATTGTTTATTTAAAAATTATAACATAAATATGTTATAAAATCACTACAAAAACAGCCATTTTGTTTTACAACCTCCGTAGTCTTATCAAGTGATGATACATTCAACATCATCACTTGATAAGACACCAAAGGTGTTGAAACAAAATGGCTATTTTGGTAGTGATTTTATAACATATTTATGTTATAATTTTTAAATAAACAATTATATATGCTCTACTCTGTATTGAGCACTCTTTTAAGAATAGTAATTGTTGGTTATTTGAATTTATTCCGTATACACCAATCCTAGACTTGGTTATATACATATATATATACATATATATATATATATATATATATATATATATATATATATATATATATATATATATATATATGCGCGTTGTTTATTTGTTGTTTTTTTTTTGTTGTTAACTGCACACAATAGCAAGGTCAGTTGGGAACTATGACGTAATTCACACGATCAGAAATTTGGAAAGGGCATACTGTACTGTTTGGCATCCACGCAGGAAGCTCTAATACGAACGACGTTTCAGTGTGTTTGGGTGTCAATCTGAGGACGATTCGCAGACGATTCGGAAATAGTTGGATGAGACTTATTGTCATTACGAAGGTGTTTGGAGTGTTCACAAGATGTGGCAACGTTATGCCTCCATTCATCTTCCCACGGGGCCTCTGATTTAACACGGAGGCCGACATCAAGTACACTGAGGAGGTGATGTTGCCATCGGTCAAGAGGGTGGCTGTTGGACAAGCCTAGGTCTGCCAAGAAGACATGCCATAAAAGCAGGTGAACCCAGTCATGGCTGTCAGAAATGTCTGCGACCACACCAACGCTTACATCTGCCCACTTAACTCCCCAGACTGAAACACCCTTGATTTTTAGGTGTGGAGCGTAGTTGAGCGAGAGACCAACAAAAATCACTGTAACACCAAAAGATGTACTGACCATAAGGATTATGGCAGCATTAACTAAATTAAACAAGGAAACAGTCCAGAAGAGTTGCAGGTGATTCCGAAGTCGTCTGGAGACAATGGTTGAAGCTAATGTCAATTTTATTGAATAAATCTAAATTTTAAGACATTGTTGTATCATTTTGGTAAATATATCTGTGAAAATGACATGCCAGTGTTATTTTCATTAAGTAATTTTGACGATAATTTATCCATCGCACACTGTAAGTATGAGTGGATGATGAAAATATAAATGTCTAAAGAATCAATCAAGTCGCCTTCATAGAAACGTGCAGATCATTACAAAGGGAACTTTCTAGAAAATTAATGAAAAATATACTCTCTAATTGGGTTATGCAGTCGGTAGTATGACACAGTTGCTTCTGAAGTTTCAGCCAGTGTCTTTTTAGAAATATTTACGTTGGTTGGTTTTGTGATGTTGGAATGGCCTCGCTTTTCACTTTTGCTATGTCAAGCGAAAGTTCGTTATCACTTCCAAAAATGCTCGATAATGTAGATGCCAATACTAATAATAACGCCATCCCATAATATTCGTACTAGTAATACTTGTCCAAGTAGTAATCGCCAAATAATATAATGGTCAGAAAAGAATCGTAATCCGTGTAGTAGCAGAGTAGAGAGAGTAAACGTATAGCAGTAGTAGACAAGAAGGGTGAGCAGTGATAATATTTATTGTATATGAAAGTACAAATGTGTCACAAGGCCAAAAAGAGAATGGGGGGAAAAGAACGGTCTTCTTCTGTCTTAACCGTAACCTTAGCTAGCCACAAACACTGACCCAAACATACAAACAATATTCCATCCACCAAAACAACGCATTCTTACAAGTTTTAACTGGTCACCATATGTATAATTAATTGTCTGTGAGGAGGGGAATAAAATAACAATTTAAAAATCTAACAACCCCAGTGAGTAATTACAATATGTATATAAAAACTATATACAAGAAACTAAACAAAATAGTGTTAGTATTAAACTCCCCACAATTCTAAATGTGAGAGAAACATCGATTAACTGGACGAAATCAATGCGGGACTTTAAAAATATAAAACATTCATATACTCACTCAAACACACACTAATTCAAACACAAAAACAATTACAAAAATCACACCCGAATCGTAAGAGACAACAGAGAACTGACATCACTATCCACCTAACGATGGGTGAGACGGGGAATTAAA
Organism: Acanthosepion esculentum; assembly: GCA_964036315.1. NCBI lineage: Eukaryota > Metazoa > Mollusca > Cephalopoda > Sepiida > Sepiidae > Acanthosepion > Acanthosepion esculentum. Next base: position 93,694,191 of record OZ038485.1, on the reverse strand, counting down.
ATGGGGGCAGAAACAAAAGGGGTCAATGACCATACATACCCTAGCTAAGTTAACTTGACTAAAGAAAAGAAACTAAAGCAAAAAACGTCCTAAACTAATCTATTACGGGCAGTGTTGCCAATGTTCAACCCAGAAATCACAATGCCTCTCTAAGTCAGCACCTTTCTCTGGGCAGAGACGCGCAAGACTCAAAAGTGAGCAGTGATCGTATAGTCATCACGATACTTCCTATTTATTCACTTCCTTTATGATCACGTGATCTACTTAATAATGGAATCCCCCGTGTTACTCACTGGCGATCTAGTTTCAAACCACAGTGTCGGCAGCGACACTTACTCTTATACAAGAGTTGGTTGATTTGTTTTGTTGCAAATCAACAGCTCTGTGGGTTATTTAATGCCAAAATACAAGTATTTTTAACACAGTTTTATTACAGATGAAATTTATTGGTTGTTTATACATAGGCAGTGTTGGTAGTTTTACTTTAAATAGATATTGTTTGTAATTTTTATATGTATAAAAATATGCTATCTATATTTCTGAGATGAGGTATTATGTACACTATTTACATTGTTCGGACTATCAACCTCATCTTTGTTGCCATATTTACCACAACGTCTCAGCCGTTGTACGCTCCGGCCTTCTTCTTTGAACTGAACCCTTTATTTTGCTCGCAGGATTCTAGTTCCACGTGCCATGTCTAATGGCTGTCAGTTATCAGTTATTACCTGTTAATCCCCTCTCCAGGTTCTCCATCGCCTTAACCAGGTATTGATACATGGACATGGATAAAGGCGTTAGTTAGATCCAGTGACAGGACCCAAAGAGTGTGAGTTCAGTTCGACATTCCAACAACTTGACGAAGGCTGGAGCGTACAACGGCCGAAACGTTGTGCTAAATAAATGGCAACAAACACGAAGATGATAGTCCGAACAATGTAAATAGTGCATAAAAATGTGTGCCGGTATTTTTTTTACTAAAATAATGTATTTTTATACTTCCATAGTCTCTTGTTCATTTTACGATAGCCTTTCTCGGGTGCTCGACAATAGTCAGCAGGAATTGCTTCTACTGTTCACTGCTGAAAGACACGTCTTGTTTCCGGGTCAGTGCCCCTTTCTTCGGGGTCACTCAACCGCTGTTCGAGCTTTGTCGGAACTTCTCCAATATTCTTCCATACAGCGACCCCGAACAATTCAAAGAATGAAATTGTTCGGTGAGTGTCAAAGTCGCTCAGGCGATTTCCTTAAAAACGTTTTTTTTTGTAGTAATCTTTTCAATTATTTCTTTCCTTCCGGCTTTCCATATCCTGGAACATCATTTCTTCCTCTTTATCCATGAAAGCAAATCCAATATTTTTTCTCAAAACATAAAAAAAAAAGTCTCTTCACTGCCTTCAAATCATTCTCTTTGATATCGCGATCAGATCAAAAAAAAAAAAAAAAAATGAAACAACCACGAAATTATAATTTAGTGTTTCATTTTAGAAATGAGTCAGTATTCTAGTATTATTTTGATCTATTGTTCTCATCTTGGTTGATATAGATATATTTATTATAAAAAACGTTTCGACCAAGTACATTCTGGTCATCATCCATACAAGACTATTGACAATTACTCATCTCAGAAATGAAATACAGGTTGAGATTCTTTTATCCGAAATTCTTGGAACCGGAAATTCTTCGTTTTTTTTTTTTTAATTTTGGATTACAGGCTAAAAGTCGGTCTCTTCTGAACTCATGTCCCTGTTTATTCAGGAGCCATTGGCAGTGAACCCCACTGGAACAACCAGGGACACTTGAATGACTTTGACCGTGATTTGCACATATCTAACCAGCAGTCAAAGCACCGGGCATTCTGGCTTAAGCAGTGGGATCTGGTCACAGCAGATGTAAGCATCACCAGTTTCAGGAATTCTTCAACATGGAACACAGGTTGTGCTACTGCAGAGTTTTTTTTTAATCTTAAATTAACCGAGAGGATGGGAAGCATTGAAGTCTATCTGCCCTGGCTTCCTTGGTAATACACAGGTACCAGATTACCAAGAGTGTATCGAGTTGTTACAGGATTATGAAGCTATCGGAATGTCACTCAAAGTTCTCTTTCGCCACCACCATATTCAGCTTCTTATCGCTGAACCTCAGGACAGTGAATGATGATCATGGAGAAAGGTTCAACCAAGATATTACTTATATGGAAAGAAACTACCAAGGCAAGTGGAACTCCAGTTTCATGGGGGACATCTAATGGATGCTCCTGTGCGACATACTGGGTGCAAAGTTATTGTCCCCAAAATCACTTCTGAGTGTCTGAGTTACTACGACGTGTATATATTTTATTCAGCCAAGTTTCCGTCAATTATCTGTGTTTATACTGTTTTTGTAATAGATAAAATAAATGCATTAAATTTTGAATTTATATGCAGTATAATAAAATTTTAATATGTGAAAACAAAAACCTAGAGGAGACAGAGAAAAATAATGTTCAGAAATTCACCACATAAAAAAAAACCTTGCTTAGATAATTTTCTTTTTTGTAAACCAGTGTTTATTTCGAGCTATTTTTCATCTTACTTGATATATCAAGTCATCCCATAAGTTCTGTCCGAATTTTGAATAAAGAAAACAAGTGACCAAATGTTACATTTAATTACAGATTCAATCAACAATGTATTTTCCCTGATTATCTATGATTCCTTCCATCTATTAACAAGCTTACTAATTCCATTACTGTAAAAATCTTTTGGCTTTGATTCGAAGAACTCACAAATGTCAGTTTTAAACTCTTACTCTGTTACAAAAGCTGTTTCTTCCAAATTATTCTGTAAGCTACGGAACAAATGGTAGTCTGAAAGAGCAAGGTCGGGAGAATAAGGTGGATGAGGAATTTTCTCCCAACCAAGTTCTTCGATCTTTTGCGACGTGATTCTTGCTGTGTGTGGTCGCGCATTGTCCTGATGAAACATCACCCGTTTTCGATTCACTAGAGCAGGCCTTTTTTTCCTCAAAGCTTGGTTCAAACGCTCTAATTTCTGACAGTATATTTGAGCATTAATTGTTGCATTAGGTGGTAAGAATTCAAAGCGGATTATTCCTTGGCAATCCCATCAGATTGAAAGAAGAACCTTTTGCCCATGAAGTTCCTTTCTCGGCTGTGGCTGGGGTCCTTCCGCTTTACCAAGCCACTGTCTACGACGCTTAACCTTTCGAAAAAAGATCCATTTTTCGTCGCCAGTCACAAGTCTATCTAAAAAAGGTGAAACAAAGATGATCAAGATGGTGCCAATGAAATTGCAATAACATTCACTCAGCTTCCTTCCCAACCGTCAGGCAAATTCCATCATTTAATCTTGTATATCTATCAAGCGAGAGAGCAATGATACTGTCTTATTTACCGAATCAGCTTTGGATGAAAATTTGAGTCATTTTCCTTCCTATCCAAATGGCACTTCGGTTTGCAAATCTAGCAATGTTCTGGCATTCAAGTGGGAACTCCAACAAGATGTTTCCAATTGCAAGAATAGCAGAGCTCTGACAATCAAGTGGGAACTGCAGCAAGAACTTACTATTCTGGTATGCGATAAAATGAAGTGATGGATTCGATGATCTTTTACCATCTGTTTCTGTCCAGTTGCCCAGCATGGTAAATAGTGTATCCTATATGGTCATGCTAAAAATAACATGACATAACATTATGAACTCTTTTTTCATCCCATGTAATAATGTGTCAAGAATTTTTCGAAGATTTGATTGATTTTGTTTTTTTTTCGGCTTGTCAACCTTTTGCAGGTTATTTAAAGAAAATATTTATATATATATATATATATATATATATATATATATATATATATATATATATATATATAAATATTTTGTAAAAACTTTCGAAGATTTGATTGATTTTGTTTTTTTTCGGCTTGTCAACCTTTTGCAGGTTATTTAAAGAAAATATTTATATATATATATATATATATATATATATATATATAAATATTTTGTAAAAATTTTTGAAGATTTGATTGATTTTGTTTTTTTTTCGGCTTGTCAACCTTTTGCAGGTTATTTAAAGAAAATATTTTTAGATATATATATATATATAAATATTTTGTAAAAATTTTTGAAGATTTGATTGATTTTGTTTTTTTTCGGCTTGTCAACCTTTTGCAGGTTATTTAAAGAAAATATTTATATATATATATATATATATATATATATATATAAATATTTTGAAAAATTTTTTGAAGATTTGATTGATTTTGTTTTTTTCGGCTTGTCAACCTTTTGCAGGTTATTTAAAGAAAATATTTTTATATATATATATATATATATATATAAATATTTTGTAAAAATTTGTGAAGATTTGATTGATTTTGTTTTTTTTTCGGCTTGTCAACCTTTTGCAGGTTATTTAAAGAAAATATTTTTATATATATATATATATATATATATATATATATATATATATATATATAAATATTTTGTAAAAACTTTCGAAGATTTGATTGATTTTGTTTTTTTTCGGCTTGTCAACCTTTTGCAGGTTATTTAAAGAAAATATTTTTATATATATATATATATAAATATTTTGTAAGAATTTTTCGAAGATTTGATTGATTTTGTTTTTTTTCGGCTTGTCAACCTTTTGCAGGTTATTTAAAGAAAATATTTATATATATATATATATATAAATATTTTGTAAGAATTTTTCGAAGATTTGATTGATTTTGTTTTTTTTAGGCTTGTCAACCTTTTGCAGGTTATTTAAAGAAAATATTTTTATATGTATATATATATAAATATTTTGTAAGAATTTTTCGACGATTTGATTGATTTTGTTTTTTATCGGCTTGTCAACCTTTTTCAGGTTATTTAAAGAAAATATTTTTATATATATATATATATATATATAAATATTTTGTAAGAATTTTTCGAAGATTTGATTGATTTTGTTTTTTTTCGGCTTGTCAACCTTTTGCAGGTTATTTAAAGAAAATATTTATATATATATAAATATTTTGTAAGAATTTTTGAAGATTTGTTTTTAATGTGATATTCACTCTATACAAGGCCCGGAAGCCATCGAAGTAGAAGGTTACAGAGTAAAAAGCACAGTTTTTGCAGACAGGTGGGTAAGATAACGGTTAACGATTGTAGGAATAGAGGAAACATCCTCTTGGGAGTCGCTTCCACGGAGCAGCGGTTCGCGGGAAGAAGCTGCTCAAGTAGAAATTATTTCTCACCAATGAAGTGCCTGCCCTGGGTATGACGATAAACTACATCCGCGTCCTGGGTAAGACGATAAACTACGTCCAACAGCAAGGCCTCTGATCAGGAGGCTTTGAGGAGCGTGGAACCACCTCTTAATAGCTGGTGTTCCCAGGTCCACCCTGACCTGTGGTGGTAGCACCTGTTAGGGTCCCAGCTATGGGTAAATAGTTAACCCCGAAACTGAGGTAAAAAGCATTTTCAAAGTGTAAAAATAGGCTTTAATACCAGAAATACTTTGTAAAAAATTATTACCAGAAATAAATCTTTGAAGAAAAAAACTATTACCAGCAATACGTTTTTGAAAAAAAAATATTACCAGCAAAATGTCTTTGAAAACCTATTAACAGCAATGCGTTTTTGAAAATAATATTACCAGGTACACAATTATGAGGAAAAAAAATATTACCAGAAATAGATTTTTGACAAAACATAAATATTGCCAGGAAAAAAAAAGTTGTCGGCATTAAATGACCCAGTGAGGTGGATATGCCGTAAAACAAACCAAACCAAACGAAACCAAACCAATGAAATACGGCGTGAAAGAGGGTGCTTTGCTATAATGTGAGTGACATGATGGGTCCTAGCTGTGATGGCCAGAACTGATAGATCCAAGGTATACAGTTCGCTTGAGCATTTTCCACCCTGAAACCCTTTTCTCACAAACGGATTGCCACATCCCGTCAGTGAGAGAGGAGTTTCAGGGTGGAAAATATTTTGACAAACGCTTTTGGACTCTATCGAGACGAAAGTGAGAGCTGAGCAGCCCCTGCCCATATATGACAGTACTTCATTTTCGGACTGATCTGCGTCTTGCAAGAGAAGAAGAAGTTAGGACGAGGATTGAGGTACTTACGCGGGCGGTACAGAGAACTGACGGCCAAAGGAAAGCTGGAAGATACAGCGGCTGAGACATCGGGATCAACACAGGAACGATAGAGGAAACTAGTTTGAAATAATTTAGTAATAACACAACATTCTCGGTATTCAAGCAGAAAGAAGACGCTGGGTTACAGCTGGCCGAAATGTCGAGGAAACTGGTTCGAAAGTTTCAAAATAGTTGCAATCCCTCGTTTGAGAAATTCAAGCAGAAAGAAGACTGGGGTGCGGGTAATGTGGTCCTTACCGATATAGACAGTAATGAAGAGGAAACTAGACTGAAATAATCTATATATACAAAGTTGTAGTCTTTGTCTGTTTCTGTTATTTATCGAACTTCTCTTAGGGTTTTGTAGATATAACCCCATAACCATATATATTCTGAAACTACATTACCCAGAGTACTTGGATAAGTATATTTCATTTTGAACAAAGAGGGTCCCCGGGGGAACCCCCTCCCCACTGGATTTTTTTTACCTTTGATATACATTAAATTTAAATTTGAACAAATTAATGACACCTAGGGTACTTGGATACCCTCCTGAAATTATTTTCCCTTTGAGTTAAATTAAATTTGAACAAGTGAATGGCCCCTAACCAAAATATCGAAAAAAGAAGCCAGAAAAAAGAAGCCAGAAGATGGAGGTCACATCGGCAAGATCAAAATGAGACAATATGGAGGTCAAGTTGAGCAAGAAATCACCAATCAGTGGATAGTGCTATACAATATATATTTGTTGCAACAATTCAACTGTCATATCAATGTTGAAATCTGCTCATCAATTCATTCAGTCAAGTATTGTATCAAATAGATATCAAAGGGGACTGATCAAACTTTTTTTGCGCACATCCACCACTGAAATTATTTCCCTTTGACGTAAATTAAATTAAAATTTGAACAAGGGAATGACTCCTATCGAAAATATAGAAGGAGAAATCCAGAAAATGGAGGTCACATCGGCAATATCATTGAATAATACAGAAAGGCATAATTTTTCTCCAGAAATTATAACAATGATTTAAAATCAATCATCATTTTCTTACAAAAAAATTATGACAGCTAGTCTATGTATAATTCTCAGAAATTCCAACGAAAAAGAAAACCGGAGAGTAGATCGGTCGAAACTTTGTGATAAAGAAAACAGTCCGAATGAAAGAATAAATGTATAGTAATATCAAGACAGTCTAGGAAATTCAGGTATGAAATAACCACATTAAATATGAAGTGGCGTCAACCATTTTCTCAATTCTAAATTTTCGTGAATAATATTTTATTCTGTAGCCAGTAAGAGTTGAATAAGCGTTGTAAATTAATACCCCTTGACAATTGGGGTTATTTTCGTTGCGCTAAAATGGGAGACAGGAAATTCCCAACTGTCTGTCGTTTCTCGTCCTGTCCGTTTTCTGTGTGCGCATATTAAATAACAAAATTCTGCATCGAATTCTTTGCACCGTTAAGATGTTTAACTCATGTCTGGATTGTTTACAATCAACAGCTGAAACCAAGTCTCACGTGGAAACAGCACTGGTTTACTTTTTGGTCTATTTTTTTTTAGAAATATACGTTTATTAAGTAAAAATGAGACATTTCTTTTTAGATTTGGAGTATATCAAAACTGCCCCGACCTCTTCTTAGTACGCTGTGTATCCGCCTCACGGTGGTGTGGATAGAGAGACGGTCAACGACGCGGAAAGTGGAATCGGCGATTTCCATTCAGTTTGCGTGTTACAGTTAATTCCGCATTAATACTTTTAAAAAAAAAATATCGATCTGATCCCCCGTCTTACTATGAATTATAAAGTGTTTTCCAATAACTTCGACCGATTTTAAATGTGAATTAAGTTCAATCGTCTAATGATTTTTTCTTTTTCTTTCAGATTTGGCGGATATTTGGGCGATATAATTTTTCACACATAATCACTCTGACTTAAATAATATGATCCAGTAGAGAAGTAAATTTTCACCAATAACACTAATTTATTTATTGCTAACTTTGATCCCTCTTAATGAAACACTTTTATGTATAATCCGTCTTAACGAAACACCCTTATATATAATCCGTCTTAATGAAACACCCTTTACAACAGTGACGACTAGGTTCAGTAGCTTTGTTGACAGATAGTTTAAGAGACAAAACTCTAAATTAAATAATCGTGGAGAAATGAACAGGAAACCACACTAGTATCTTTCCAAAGAGGTCATGGGAATTTATGTTTAATTAAAAACAAAAATGAATCTGTGGCGATCCAATTGTTAATTGGCAGGAAAGACTGAGTTCTTCGGACTAGGTTAGCAGATTGTTTGAAAGAAGTAGCATCGTGAATTCAAAATCCATGAAGAATCTAACAGGAAACAACTACAAAATTCTTCGCCAAGAACTTATGGAAATTCACAGATAATTAAAAAAAATGTATATGTAGAGACGTAATTCATAATTGTTAGGGTAGACTAGAATCTCTAGACTTGGTTACCAAATTGTGTAAAAGAAGGAGCAACCTGAATCAAAAAGAAGAAAATCAATCGAGAAAACAAGGAAAAACCGATCCACAATCTTTCATAATTCCATTTAAGCATGTCTATGCAGACTGGATGGGGCTGTTCAACGTAACCCACTTGTAAACCTCACAAACTTTTTACCATGACATCTTTTCAAAGTCTTCTTTCTCGTCATCAGTTGTCCCGTCTCGTTTTCTTTAATCTCGCCCTCGATCTGAAATCTCGCCCATTTCAAGAGCGACAAGCCAGAAGTAGCAGTGATCCTAAAAGAGAAGGCTGACAACGCTTGGTGATTTATCGGCCATTGTACATACAAAGGTCACAGAATGCACTAGCTACCGACTGCGTAATCCTACGGGAGTGTCTGTGTTCGAGGATGTGGAACCAAATATTAGATTTATTTCCTGTGATATAGCGAACAGAATTGAACCTCTAATAAATGAAGGTTCCGTGTGGACGCAGATCTTTTATAAGGGCGTTAGAAAGAAGAATAACCCCATGTTAAGAGCTGTAATATATACGACGATGTGCGGGCCGCGCAGCACTCACCGGTGCTGAATCCCAGATCAGCGAGCCGAGTTCTAATTCTGGTCAAATGCTCTTGCGTTCACTTTCGGAACTATCTTTGGGAATTTTGGGAATCTGTCTCTTCTTTTTACTCCCACTTTTGCAATTTATGGCTCTCCGCGATTTCCGATAATTTATAGCTTGTTTTCTTCTGTCATTCCCATTCCCTCGTCTGTCATACATTTAAACAAGTTAGTCAGGTGGGTTGCTTTCTGTTTTCCTCTATGACACTGAGATCTCCGGAGGTGGATCAAACAAAAAGTGAAGAAAGAAAGAAAGAAAGAAAGAAACAAACAAAGAATGAAAGAAAGAAAGAATAGGAGAGAGTCTACTAGCTGGATAATAATTATTGAAATTGCAGGTAGATGGATTGAAAAGTTCAGAAGAAAATTAAAAACGAAATACATAGAAAAATCACGTTTTGAGATCATTCAAGGGGGAATTGAACCTAGATGTAACTAGACGATGTTCAGTAAGACTGGACAAACCTAAGACTGCCCGTCATTCCCCATATTCCACCGATAAGAAGATTATATGATGATATGTAGGATAGATAACGGTTGACCCTAGACATAAAGTGGGGGGATTAAGAAGTGTATATTATGAAGATATGTAGGATAGATAACAGTTGACCCTAGACATGATGAGGGGGGGGGAATAGGAAGTGTATATTATGAAGAAATATCATCGCAGGTGGAGTCAAATATTTACTTGAGTGGTACAAGGAATTGACCATTCTGTCCCCAACATATACGAAATCCACTCGAGACAGTGTGAGCGTTGGCGCCAACTGGCTCCGTGGAACTTTACCTGGTTCTTCTTTTGGAAGTAATAAACAGTATAACCGAATCTTTGAAGTGTGGAGCGAGCTTTCATGCCAAAGAGCATTTCAGTTAAGCTTGAGCTCAGTGGAATGTTACTAGCTATGTTTTGCAAGTATTGAACCATACAAGACTTGCTTTGACGTTTGGAGTGAACTTTCATCCCAGCATACATTGGAAGGGCCCAGTTGCGATTACAATTACTCATCAGGATGTGAACATATTTAAAATGAGCTCCGTGGAACGAAGTAGCTTTGTTTAAGAAGTATTGAACAATACAAGACACTTTGAGGTGTGGAGTGAGCTTTCGTCCGAAAATACATTGGAAGTAAGGGGCCCAATTGATATTACAAGGACTCATCAGGATGGGTGCATAGTTGCGTTTAGCCCCGTGGATAGTTACTAGCTTTGTTTTGGAAGTATTGAACAGTACAAGCAAATCATTCAAGTGTTGAGTGAGCATTCGTCTCAAAATACATTCGAGACAAGGAGTCCTATTGAGATTACAATGACTCATCACGATTGGTGCCTATTTACTGATCTGCTCGGTTAAACGTTACTAGCTTTGTGTTGGAAGTAATAAGCGATACAAGCAAGTCTCCTCTCCACCATTGAACCTTGAAGTTTAGATCAGAAGAAAGGACAATTCAATTCGCTAAGATACAGAATAAATATTAAATAGCATTTTAAAGAGCAGGATATATGTTATGGTGGAACACACCTAGTCTATAGATAATAGACTCTCCCACCTAATATAAGTAGGAGTCAGTGAGGGTCGACTGGAAGTCGAATACGAAAGTAGTCAGCTACCACAAGTAGATTACTCTGCGTAATACTTATTATAACAAGTTCCTAACGTTTTTGTACGTTGAACCTATTTAGGACCGAATTTAGTCCAAATACAGTTTCCACTGCGGAAAGTAACTCTACAACAATATATAAACGTTTTTAACTAATTATACTTAATCTAAAGTAAATTGCAAAATATTATTTTTCGATCCTCTTAAAGGTTACAAAAAGAAAATATTTTAGTAGAATGTCAACCAACCTCGTGACCATCCAAAATCGATCCAGAAATGCAACCCTGCAAAGACACCGTCGCCATAGCTATTGTTATCTTGTCAACGCAACAGGACAGTTTTACTTAAATCTTTAAAGTAAGCTATCGCCGAAACATCAAAAGATCCCATTATAGCAAGCATAATCGGGAGAAAAAGTTCTTCTCATGCTTCGACGGTGGTGAAAGTTCGAACTTTTTTTTAAAAAGGCAATTCACTCCAAGAAAGGCGGGAGTGCCACTAGCACGCAAGGGGTTACAGAGGATTGAGAACAAGAGTAAAGAGGCGTGCTTGAGGAAAGGATACAAAGAAGGACGGGGAAAAAGATCAATATATCAGATGTCGATTGACATTACACTTGAATATTTGAAGATTATAGTTATCGGGGAAGCAAGCAAGGGGAAGGGAATTCCACAGACAGGAAGCTCGGAAGAAAAGCTGTTTGAGTAGACGAGACGGTTACATTTAACCGTTTTGACAGTGAAAGGGTGGGGACCGAGATGCCAGCCTAGTACCTAGCTTAAATTCATGCAGGCTGGGAACCAGCGAAAGTAGCTTGTCGGAACATTTGCCGTGAAAATACTTATAAAAGAGACAGAGAGAAGCCACGGCACGTCTGTTCGAAAGCGACTGTAGACTAGATGCCAGATCAGGACCTATCACATTGCATATTCGTCTCTGGATTTGTCGAGGAACTCGAGACGTACAGCGGGGGCACCAGTTCATATATGACAGCAATATTCCATGCAAGCGCTGGGGACTATTACTGTTAAAGCGAGTTCAGCTATTGTTGTCTTTAGTTAACCTTCTTTTTATCAACCTTACCGACGTATTTCCATTTTCTCGAATTCTAAAAATAAATCCGCTATTTTTTTGTTGGAAACCGTATACTTTGAATATGAAAATTTTATTCTTCAAAATGCAGAGACGAAAAAAAACAAACTTTCCTTTCTACATTTTATTCAACAAACCGAACAGGGTGTTGGAGACATCAAATATATGAAAGCAGACTTAGTAGTTCTAAAGGTGCAGACATCTATGCAAATTAATAATAAAAACTGAAAAATAAAGACGGCTAGAGAGAATTTGGAAGAACGTAAACAGAATGCTGAAACAAATATAAGTGTGTTATGTACCTTCTCCCAGGCTCTGAAAAAGAAAAGCTAGCGAAAATTATAAATATCTCAAATTCAACACGTCATGTTGCAAGAGATTTACCATCCTTTTTTCCTTGTCAGTTGAGTAGATTATCTTCACTACTCAAAACTGTTGGCTGTTCAAACTAAGACAATACTGACAGACCGCTAATGATCACAATGAACCGTCAAGATAATAAATTTTTGAAAAGTAAAAATATTATCAGAAATCAGTCAGTTATATGCCGTCCGTGATACACGCTGAAGCGAACATGTATCTTTCGATACATGGCTGACGAGGCAGATTTTTTCTCGCGGTAGTTTGCCAGTTCTTTCTGCGGTAGACTAGTTGCCATCCAAGGCTATAGAACCCGGTCTGTCCTGTTATTTACCCATAGTTTAGAGAAGAAGAGGATTCATACCTTTCCTAAGGGTATTAGAACGTAAGTGAACGTAATGGATTCGACTGGATTCGAACTCGGCTCTCCTGAATTATTTCCTCAAATTTTCTCAATCCGAACCGCTATCCATTACTTCACCGCGCCTCCTCAGGTGATTAAAGAAAGTGAAAAGATTATTCTTCTTTTATGCAGTGCGCTTCCTTCAGAATCAGCAATGCTTTTTTTTTTAAATAAATGTTACGAACAGTAAAATTCTTGTCGGTATTAAATAACGCATTGAGGTTGATATGCCATAAAACAAAACAAATTAAAACAAAATAAATCAAAGCAAATCATTCATATCATACCTCGGTTCAGCGGCTTCAGATAGACATGCTTTAAAATATAACTTTCATTATTGTTTCTTTTTCCTCCACTGCCGATGGATGTTATGGTCGTGGATAAAAGTTTTCAAACATTTCTTTAATAAAACCTACATATGGTAACAGAGTCTTGATAAATAATTACTAATTATATACTTTGCCAAAGATCCAATCATGTACGGCTGTATAATAACCGCCTCTTGTCAGAGATGATCTCTTATCAGACTTTGTGTTCTTTGCATAATTTTCAGGTTATAATGACTCTTGTTTGCGTTTTCTTTGATGATTAAGTTCAGAAATCATTCCATTATTATTACTGTCGGTGGAAGCACATAATCAAAGTAAATATCTACACTCCATCATATTTATTTAATTCTTTTTCCGAGTTATTTTCCTTTTAGTTTTACCTTTCTGCTTACATATAAAAAAATGCTTTCCGTTAGATAATTTGAAGAAACGGGAACGATACGCGGCATAGGAAGAATTTAACTATGGAAGAAGAAAATAGACAAAATAGGGATATTTAGTTTACAAACTTTTCCCTAAATTTAAAAAAAAATCATTCTTTCTTCGAAACGCTGTGTTGCGGACGGCTTCATATAGGGCTTGATATCTTTGCCAATTTTCCACCTCTACCAGTTATCCGAGTTCGAAACTAGATAAATCTTCAAAATTGGCAGAAGCTCTTCAACTGGAGATTAAAATTGGCGCAACACAATCCTATGCAAGATAAAGTAAATATAAATTAACCCTTTTTTGTAGAATGTTTTATCATTGGTAGCTAATCTTGCAAAATATTTATACCACAGTGAGTTCGCTCCTTACAGAATGCTCCGTAGTTACGACCTTATGTCATACTTGGTTAATATATTATCAAATATCTATAAACCTAAACAGAATTCATTAAAAAAACAAAACAAAAACAAACAAACACATGTACATCGTATTGTTCTTACCGATATATTTTCCTCGAAAATCCTGGTCCGTTTCGTTATATAAAAAATACCGTTGGGGAGGGTATGAATCTATCTTTTTCCCCACATCTACAGGTTAAACTGCACGACAGACTAGGTTCTGTTGCCGTGGTTGGCAACCAGTCTACCGCAGAAAGTAACGACAGAGAGAATTCTTCTGCCAAGTCAATCATAAGACGAAAAAGAAATTTCGAAATGAATTTCGAATATTGATTTTCAAGGAAGGCAGAGGTTCTTCACTTGCTAGTTAAACTTGGCGCTACACAGTATTGAGCCAGTATTGTTCAGACTAATAATGGTTTCCATTCATGGATAGTAAAGCGGGGAGAAAGAGGGGAAGTAACGTGTCAAAAGCTACTGTGAGCACAGGGAATGTGGAGACCTATGATCCCCCAACATTCTAAAGGGGCAGACTGCATAAAAGACGAATATTCTTATCACATTGGTTAATCAACTATCTTCCCTGAGACACAAGAAAAGAATTATCGTTTCCGGAGGTAACTCCATAGAGAAAAACAATTTTTTGATAGAAGTAGATATCAAGCGGGCACTTCTGGACACACTTGGCATACCGCTCTTATTAATTAATTTTTTCTTGTTATTTCGTTTCTTGGAATCCAGATACATCTCTCCTTGGCCTACTCACGTCAGCAGAAAACAAACAAACAAAAAAGACATATTGGTGCCCTCAGTTATTTTAAGTGTTTTGAGCATTGACGAATAAATGGGTTCCATCAACAAAGCATATTTTTGCATTAATATTTTATCAGAAAAAATAAACAAATAGAAGAGTGCTGAACAGCTATGTAACATCCATCCTCCTATACGGCAGTGATTGCTGGACAATCTCTTCAGGGATGACGAGGAGATTTGTAGCAAAGGAGATATGATTCTACAGAAGAATGCTGGGAATGTCATCGACGGAACATATGATCAACAAGAGAGTTTTAAAGAAATGGAATAAAAAAATCTACTTATACGTAAAATCTGGAAGAGACAAGCATCAGAGATGTTTTTCTACAGAAGAATGCTGGGAATGCTATAGACAGAACATATGATCAACAGGGAAGTTTTAAGGAAATGGAAACAAAAAAACTACTTATACGTAAAATCTGGAAGAGACAAGCATCGGTATTGTTTTTCTACAGAAGAATGCTGGGAATATCATAGACAGAACATATGATCAACAAGGAAGTTTTATGGAAATGAAAACAAAAAAAATTCCTTATACGTAGAATATGGAAGAGACAAGCATCGGAGTTGTTTTTCTACAGAAGAATGCTGGGAATGCCATAGACAAATCATATGATCAACAAGGAAGTTTTGAAGAAACCGAAACAAAAACCTACTTATAAGTAGAATGTGGAAGAGACAAGCATCGAAGATGTTTTTCTACAGAAGAATGCTGGGAATGCCATAGACAGATCATACGATCAACAAGGAAGTTTTGAGGAAACGAAAACTATATATACGTAGAATCTGGAAGAGACAAGCATCGGAGACTTTTTTCTACTGAAGAGTGCTGGTAATGCCATAGACTGAACATATGAAAGGCAAGACGGGCAGGGGTAAGCAGCAGGTGAACTACCTAATAAGCTTCGGCAAGTTGATGGCAGTGCAGAGATAGTCAGTCTGTTAAGTGTCATACGTGACACACGATTGGGCGCTCATGTATCTTTCGATACATGACTGACAAGGCAGATATTTCCCGCAGTAGATTGACATTTCTTTCTGCGGTGGATCGGTTGCCAACCAAGGCTAAAAAAAAACAGTCTATGCTGCTATTCAACCCGTAGCTTGTGCGTAAGTGAATCTAATGAACTCGACTGGAATTCGAACTTGCCTCTCTGAGTTCTCACACCGAGCCGATAGCCATTACATCACAACACACATTCAAGGATAGTAAGGGAACAAAAATGGCTTAGAACTAATTCGACTAGGAACTTGTGGAAAACAGTGATCTTGAAAGGAAACAGCTTATAAAGGAATCATAATACAATGATTTTCTCGGAAACTTTTTATAGTGTTTTTTTTTTTTTTGCTAGTACGTTTGTTACCTTTTTTCATTTATCTTTTTTGTCTTTCTTGTTAACTTTTTCTGGCATGATAAATCCGTAGTTTAGACGGCTGTCCTCAGAATCGTCAAAATATAGAAATACTCGCTTTTTCTGACTAATAAAAGAACAGATAACAGTGAATGTTTTCTAATTCTTGGTGCTGACTGGAAAAGAATTGTGTCCAATATTTACGTCGAAGCAAATTTTTATTCTTCAACATGCCAGCAAGCAATACTTTCAGAAGAGATTCAGACCAGGTTGAGTTGAATGCTGGCTGCCTCACCAGAAGGTAGCTGTTAATAGTTATCTACTTTCCTGCCACGTTTAAGCCATCATTCTACGCGCATATTCAGCAGCAGTAAAAAAAAGGATAATGTAAAATGCGCAGCTTAACCAAAATAAAATGTTGTCTGCACGAACCCCAAAGCCTTAGTTCTTGGTGCAATGGTGATATGTTGTCTCGAAGTTGGAATTTACTTAGACTAAGCCCATCTGCATTTATTTTATGACGTGCTTGCACGAAGGCAAGTCAAGACTTACCGGCTACAGATGGGATTTTTTAAGAACATAATGAAAGTCCTTTTCTCGGTTGATAAATAACACGTTATAAAATATAAAGTATTTATATTTAATAGTAAATTCTTATAGACTTGCAATCTGAGAGGTGAATGTTTGAAACGTTAATAAATTCGGATTGGTATCATTGGAAAGTCCTTTGTGTTGGGGTTGGGCAAAAAGATAAGAAAAAATTACGTTCTTATATATTCGGCTATTTAGCTGTCAATTTGTTAGCGATCGTTGACAATCCATGATTTCTCTGTGTTATTTGAGGACTATCAACAGCAGCAACAACTAAAATGGATAGCACATGTCACTCGAAGACAGGATAATAACAGAGACAAGACGTCAACGTTACACACTACTTCAAATAAAAGGCTAGGAAGGAAACCCATTTCAATACTGGAATTTCTCCGAGCCCTCGTTCTTTATGTGTACACGAAATTTGACTAGTTCGTTTCTGATTACGTTAAATTGGCCAGTTTGTCCGTGTTTCTATTAAAACTTCCCGATTGATCAAATGTTCTCTTAATGGTATTTTTTCATCTTTTTGTAAAATCAGATCTCTGTCCGTTAATCTCTTCTCTTCATGCGTGAGGAAATTTTTCAGCCTTTCATGGCAATACAGAAGGAGTGATATTACTTAACATTTTGGTACTCTTTATTTTTAACGAAGTTTTCCTGTCTCTTAATACTTTATTGAGTTTCTGAAAGGCATCTTTCGCTATTAGAATTAATTCTGTTTGTTAAAATAATCTTCTTGTAAACGCTGGATTATATTCTGTTTGTTCATTTTTTTTTTGTAAAGAGTAGCTACAGGCATACGAAATTATCTTCGGTGCGAAAACGAGAAAAATAGCTGTTCTTTTTAATAGGTTGTGTAAATTCCTATCGTACGGCGAAGTATAAAACTGGATAATTTTCACTGCGATAAACCAAACGAAGAAAATTGATTAAATGTAGACATGAAAAAGTTTTCTGACTGACACGTAATTCAGCATGAAACAATAGAGCAGTATTTCTCCGGAACTGTTGCATTCTGCAAAGTCGCCAAGAGTCCCGCGATGTCGCCAGGAGTTCCGCGATGTCGCCAGGAGTCCCGCGTAGTCGCCAGGAGTTCCGCGATATCGCCAGGAGTTCCGCGATATCGCTAGTTGTTCCGCGAAATCACCAGAAGTTCCCCGTTGTCGCCAGGAATTCCGCGAAGTCGGAAGATGTTCTGCGAGAGATAAGTACATACGAACAAAACACAAAAGTAGATTATAAACAAATCTATTTGCCAGGTTTTATTCGGGCTGAATATACTAACGTAGTCGAGCGTTTAGAAGACCTGGATCATGAGAACCGGATTTGAAATTCTCTGAGGTCATTATGTCCAGAAGGTGATTTCTTCCACATAACGGCCTGGGAAAGACTATCCGAGTGTCGGTCATCATTAGGACGTTCCTGAAAACCTATATCAAGTGCTGACCAAGACTTGTGAGTGAAATTTGATAGACGGAACCGTTCGGAATCCTTTGACTGTTGTGCTAGCAAGAAATCGCAAGTCATCGTGACCGAAGCTATGGGCGTTTTGTTCGTGTCCAAACTGTTGATGACGCTAGATAATGCGCTATCTCCCAGACTACAGAAGAGCACAGTTGCAATATAAAGCAAAATGTGGCTGTGCTGGTGGTGGACAATTACAAATATGCCTGCGCAGGCGTCTGTAACCGGGAGACAGACATAATCGGAAACAAGCGCTAAATAATAATATACGCCGCCTCAGTACGTTCTCGAATTTAATTGGCTGCAATTATCGCTTGCGGAATAAGGTTGTAAAAATATTCCGGATGATTGATAAGTGTTGTTTCCTCTTACTCTCGATTAACCGGTATTCTTGCCTTCTTCAGGGGTACAAAAATGCCTTCGATAAGTTTGAGAAGAGCTATATTAAAATTACACGAGATGGTTGGACGACCAATGTCATCCACAACGTTGCTTTTGTTGTCACTGCAACCTTTCGGTCGATTGATTCTACAGCCTTCTTCTGGAGGACAAAGATGCCTTCGATAAGTTTGAGAAGAGCTATATTAAATTACACGAGATGGTTGGACGAGCAATGTCATCCACTACGTAGCTTTTGTTGTCACTGTAACCTTTCGGTCGATTGATTCTACAGCCTTCTTCTGGAATACAAAGATGCCTTCTATAATTTGGTAAGAGTCATTATGATTTCAAGAGCAGTTTTCATGAGCAAGTTCGTTCTCTACATTGTATTTTTGTTTTTTGTTACAACAGCAACCGATTTTACAGACTTCTTTAAGAGTACAAAGATGTCTTCTATTATTTGTAGAAGAGTCATTATCATATCAAGAACTGTTTGGTCTACGACGTTCATTCCCGGTGTTACATTTTTTGCAACAAATCAGCCGATCACTTCTACGGCTTTCTTTAGCACTACGGAGACGCCTCCCCTATTTTGAGAAGCATCCTTGTCATTTCAAACATTGTTCAAGTCATAAAACAAATTCCTTGTGAGACATTATTTTTTACGTATATCTTTTCTGCCGATCATTTCTCCAACTTTCGTCAACTTTATAATGAAGCATTCTATACTTTCTAGACAATGCACAATCCCTAAAATTGATCAAACAATAAGCCCCCTTGCCTCAGTCGATTTTGTTATTTATCATTCTTCAGGTATACAAAATAGCTTCTATATATACTCCCTTTCTATATATGCCTTCTATATAACACGAGAACGGTGCTTATCCGCCGTGAGTAATATGGTAATTTTTTAGACGGTGGTTAATTTAGACATGAAAATTCTTTCAACAGTTCATAAATAAATGTAGACATCAGAGGGTAGAAAACAGCTCCCTGATGACAGCACAAGTACATTTCGTCGAGATGTGTTTACTCACGCATCTCAACCGCACTTCCGACACCTTTTCGTTTCAGCTCACGAGGAGAGAAATAAAACTACACGAACTATACATATCGACAGAAAAAAAAATTCTACCCATCTGGAGAGGGAGTATTGCCGGGTTACCTCCTCCTAATTTTCGAAACTGCTACTAGGGAACGCTCTCAGGACTCTAAATACACTGCGATAAAATTTTATCATCTCTTCTTAATTTTACCGTTTACACATCAGCATGTAAATCTTTCGTGGAGAACGCGTTCAATTTTGGGAAACTCAGGAAATATATATATATATATATATATATATATATATATATATATGTTTAACATTCTTTTAAATAGATACAAGTATTTAAGTAAATGGTCTGTTTATAATAAACAGAATTAAATAACATTTACCGGCCTGTATGTCCGAGAAATTTCCATAAAAAATGTTCGTCCTCCGACAGGATTCGAACCTGTATCCTATACGGAACCGTCATATAGCCTGACGTGCCTTAGCCGATTCGGCCACTGAGGATCGTTCGGTTGGTAAGGTCGAATTTACTGCTTATAAACTTCAATCTGCCATGAATCTCTCACGTACATTCATAACTGCTCATGGCGTATCAAATGTAAACAAATGACGTCACACATTATGAAATGGACAAAGTCCGATAATTATTTAAAGACATTTTTTTTTGTATATTTGTACATTTGTATATATATATATATATATATATATATATATATATATATATATACACACGTACATACGCATATTCACTCACTACACATCCTTTGGAGCATTAGGTTTTCTCATTCATTTGATACACACATCTTTGTCTTAGTCACTTGTAACCCTTTCTTGTTAATACATTATCATTTGTTTGTACATATATATTGCTTTTGTCGTTTCTATACATTTCTTTCCGCGGACTCACATCCCGAGTCCGCCATGTTTGTTGTGGGTAGTTCAGGAGACACACGTGTTTATTTCTAAACGCATACACCGACCCGCAACACATATAACTAAATCGATAGACTAATCCAGTGTTTCTCAACATTTTTTTCTAATTCAGAGCGCTCTCGTAGAATAACTAAAACTAGGTGGTGTATCTTAAATTTTAACGAGGAAAAAATAGGCATGAAACTTGAAAATACAACAATCCTGAAAAATTCTGCTGAAATAAGCATTTATTCTTTAAGACATTACATTGTATATTTAAGCTGTACAGTTTTCATTTAAAGGGATTTATGAAAAACCAGCTTTTTTTTTTTAAAGAGAGAGGCCGATAAGAATTGATTTAAATCCCTTGATGAAGGCAAAAGGGAAAGATTAAGGAATTTAGCATACAGTTTAAAATAGAAAATGACAAAGATTTGCCTTAGGTTTTTAAAAATAAAGATTTTTTTTTTTAATATAAAAATAATTTATAACTTAATCTTCTCTTAACGTTGGACGCACCTGGTTAACTTTAACAGCGGAACGGTCGAGAAACGCTTACCGAATGACTCGTGTTCATTTTCTTAAGACTTAGAAAAACATTAAGATTAAATTGTTCACTAAAAACTTAAACCAAACGTAAAACCAAAAGAACGTATGAAATACTTGAATTTTAATTAAAAGAAAAAGAAGGGAAAAACTTAGAGGAATCTCACAGTAAAATAAATAAACCGCGAAAAACAAGTCAGTGTGATCTTTAAAATAGCATAAAAAAATTAGCCATTTTAAAATGGTAGCACAAAATCGGCTTTCTTTCCAAAAATGATTTCCCAAGAGAAATGTATATATAATATATATAATATTTTATAATATATATACAATCATTAATTTGATGAATTTGTAATCTAAATATATGTAATACTTTTTGTAGAATAAAATCTTATTTGAATAAATCCGTTTTTTTTTTCTATTCGTTATTATTTTTTTTTCTCAAATTCTATGTTAAATCATAATTTAAACTAATTTATTGATTTTCTCATGTGAGTTTTGAATTTAATTTGACCGGACTTAGATAATTACTATAATGAAAGCTGATTGGCATGTTTGACATTTAACATTTTAATATGTAGCATACAGACACACATACATACACATACACATACACACTCTTAAACACAGAGAAAAACAGGACGATGTTAATCTGAACAAACATTACAAGTAATTTGAAAAGAAACACTAATTACTCGCGAAAAGAACTTTTCTGTACATCTACGCATATGCACACACACAGACACACACACATATATATATATATATATATATATATATATATATATATATATATATATATATATATATATATATATATGTAAGATATCGCACATAGAGTGCTGGTGTTAATGAAACAGTGTTCGATGTAATATAACAAAGCTGTTAAGTATATATTAATAAATATACTTATTATCCCCTACCGGTAGCACGACTCGGAGATTTATCTACAACGCAATCTTCAGGTGTTGAGTAGATACTGTCCGTTACATAATTTAAATTTTAATAAAATATCTGGTTAACGTAATGCTGGCGCAGTTCATATATTATAGAGTATTTGCGGTTTGTTTTTATTTTATTTGAAAACTGTATATTACATTTAAAATAGAGACGGTTTTTATTTTACATTCAAAATAAACAGGGTTTAATGGTATTTCTTAAAATATATATATTAGAATAAACGAATCAAAATCTATCTATCTATCTATTTATCTATCTATCTATATCTATATCTATCTCTCTCTCTCTCTCTCTCTCTCTCTATATATATATATATATATATTATAATATTTATTAAAAACAATATGATTCCTTCGCTACATAAGAGTTCTCATGTTTCAAAAGCGAGAGCCGAGACCCTTAATATAATTTTTGAAATTAAGTTGAATTATGGTGTCTGGTCTCGCTTTCTCGTCAAGCGTGTCCCAAATTCTCGCTTGACGATGAAGCGAGACCAGACACCTTAATTCAACTTAATTTCAAAAATTATATTAAGGGTCTCGGCTCTCGTTTTTGAAACATGAGAATTCTTATGTAGCGAAGGAATCATATTTTAAAAAAAAATATTATAATATAAGCTCTACTTCTGTATGTAGCACTGTCTTTTTAAAAATAAAAGCAAAAATACTAAGGAACTCCGGATTATTTACCTAACGTGTTCTTTTCTATTTTTCTGCATACCTGCACACACACACACACACACACACACACACACACACACACACACACACACACACACATATATATATATATATATATATATATATATATATATATATATATATATGTATATATATATATTAATTTATTATTTTATATTAGATATAAAGGTGGTTTAAAGACTTTGTCTTTTTAGAAATTTTTGTTAAAAAAATGATATAAAAATAAACAGGCCTAGAAACCATAAAACAATTGTATATTCTCGACATAAGGGAACAAAAGAGAATAAAGAAAAAAGTGAAATCTTGTGATTTACAGTAAAAATTAATCTAGATCAACGTATTTGAACAGATATTTATTTTTAGGTCTGCATGTGACCATCAATACATTACTCTTGTTTAATAAGATAGGGTTATTTAAGTCATTTATGACAACTAATTTTTCTGCAAGACATAAATTACATGTATCGCTTTTCCCACTGATTTGTTTTTACTACAATAACCCACATAATAATGTGTGTATTACCACCATTCTCTAATTGCCAGAAATGTTTGAAGAGTGCAGTGTTGTTTGTGCATCATACACTGCTTATAGTCATTCGATGATGATAGAACCGAAATTTCCAAGGATTTTCATTGAATATATATATATATATATATATATATATATATATAAACATTGAAGTCAACACACAGAGACGAAAGGCTGTTTCATGCTAGATGCAATCTTTAGGCCTGCGTTCATTTTTATATTTATATTTACATACGCTCTATCTCTGATATTGAACACTTTATCCCATAAATATAGCACACCATAAAACTATATTTCTTCATATATATATATATATATATATATATATATATATATATATATATATATATATATATTCGGCAGCAATTTTTCATTAATGCATTTTTCATTAATGCATTTTTCATTAAATAATATAGACAAGTTTTGTCTATTTATTTTAAGTAAGTTCCTTTCGTATTGTCTGATAAGCTTAATAACATTATCGTTGAAAGACGAGAGGAAAACACCATATTGATACATGTTTGAATCCAATCTAAGCTTTCGGTTTACATAAGCCATTATCATTACTTGCTCTTTGAATAAGCTCAAAGTAACGACAAACTCTTATTTACGAGCCAAGGAAACGAAAAACGCGTCGTAGCTCGTGACGTCACACATGACCACGCGAGAGTGAAAACGAGAAGTATTAAGTATGGGAAGCCATTGGTATAAATTGTATAACAGTTTATATATATATAGGTACAATCATAGGTCGTCTTTTAAGCCAGCAAATCTTAGGTACTCTACCAACCTAGCTAACCATGTGTGAAATTAAAAAAAAACAAAAACAACAACAGGTATCATTTTATAAAGTGGAAAATTAAAAAAATTAAAATCATGCAACACCCACAACCATATTTGGAAACTCTGACAACAGGAAAAATTAGCGAATATGAGATTTGCGGATCAAAAAAAAAAAAAAAAAATTAAACCAGAAATCCGAAGTCTTAAGCCCTTGCTTACATATCAGAAAATTCTTCTGAAGTGCATATGAGACTGGATAAAAAATGTATTTAACCCACCACCGATGCATTTACAGTACACTAGCTTTCTTCTCTTCTCCTTACTTCTTCTTCTTCCTTCTTCACATTCTCCTACTCTCTTTCCATCACACCCAACGCCGTGTGTTTTATTTATTTTTGAAAAAAAAATGATTTAAAAAATGAAAAATAAGCGTTATGTGGTCATTTAATA
>OZ038485.1:93647312-93664812 GCA_964036315.1 Acanthosepion esculentum | reverse complement strand
TAATAGTAGTAAATAAAATTAAGTGTTCAATTATCCGTTCTCACTGTGAGTTTCGTGGAGACCGCATTCAATCTATGGGATGCTTGGCTATTTCATTAGTTTGACTCTGGTATGCTTGTACTATTTATCTATTTATTTGTTTATTTTGAAAATGTGATGTTTATTTATGAAATAAAATTTACCATGCATTTATTCATCAAAGTTTGTTATTTATATAACATAGGATAAAAAATAACATAGAAAATTTATAATTTTCCTGCAGCCACTGTGACGGGTGGATGGATTCTCCACGAACGAGAACAAATGAGAACAGAGAACGAGAACGAGATTTTATTCGTTACTGTCACTGTTCTATTCCTTTATATTGAGAACTTTAATTACGAAGACTGGTTGCATTAAAAGTGTTATCTTCCTGAAATGCCTCTTAATATCCGCGCGATTTTTAATAGTGATTAACGGTTTGTCGACACCCAGCATCGACCGGCCTTCATCCAATGATAAGAACCATTCAAGATAATTAGAGACTGCCTGTGCTATATATGTCGCGGGCAGTCTGATAGTAGAACACCGGTGGGTTTGTTAATAGCCGAATAAGTAATATTACGATGATAAGGCCTTTGCTAGTGCTTGCAGTTCGGCATGTTCACAAGCGGTCCACAAATCGAAGTCGAAACTCCCCCAAATTAAACAAGTGAAAAAGTTTAAATATCTAGGAAATCTTTTAACGCAGGACAGAAAGAGTGTTACGGATATCCGAAGACGTATTGGGATAAATAAGTGTAATTGTAATTTACCCACGCACGCATGGTCTTTCCCATCTATAAACAGGAGCAGGTATTGCCCTTTGGAGAAGGAAGTTTCCAGCAGTCAGCTCTGACAGTCGTACCGAACATTCTTGCTGTAACACTCTCGTTTGTATATGTTTGTATTACTTTTTCTGTTAATACATTTGTTTAACTCAGTTATTCTCTTGTCTCTTTATTTATGGCCTTAACAAGGCCACAACAGAAATCTAAAGGCGTATTAGAAGAGGGAAGTTTCAGCTCTGACAGTCGGGCCAAATATTCTTGCTGTAACACTCTCGATGTATATGTTTGTATTATTGTTTCTGTTACCATATTTTTTAACTCACTTCCTCTCTTGTATCTTTATTTCTGGTCCTAATAAGGGCACAACACTAACAATGCCTTCCAAAAGCTAAGAACTGAACTGACTTAACTTCAGCCTGATTTGTATGACTCAGAACCGTGGACTCTATATACGTCCCAAGCAGCTGGATGTCTTCCACAAAAGTTGTCTCCGCACGATATGTGGCTATTCTTTTGACAATAGAGTGTCTAATGCCGATCTTCTCGCAAAATTCAACTGAGACCTTCTTGAGGCACTTACAACTTTACTGGGCTGGTCATGTTGCAAGGATGAGTGACGACAGAATACCTAAGGTCCTCATGTGTAGCCAACTTGACAGTGGACAAAGCAGAGTTGGTTGGCCGTGGCTCACGTATAAAGACAAGCTAAAGGTGTCAATGTGCCTCCTGATAACTTCGAGCGTGTTGCACTAGATAGAAATAACTGGAAATATTTGTGCCAGTGTGGTATCAGAAATTTTGAAATCACTTATATTGACCGGCTAAGAGACGAATGAAAGCGAGGGAAAACGTCAGCAAATGTTCCTCTTTCTATGTCAGCGATCCTCACCGTTGCACAATATGCGTACTTGTAAGTTACTAGCGAGACTGAAGTGTTACATACGACACATACATAAAACCTGAATGATACTGTCGGATCCTCATACTTCGAAATCGACGGAAGTAGCTATTATATATATATATATATATATATATATATATATATATATATATATATATATATATTTATTCGAATATTATGACATAAATATGTTATAAAATCACTAATAAATAGCCATTTTGCTTCAACATATCTGGTGTGATGGTGTTGAATGTAGAATAAGGAGTTTTTTATTTGATATGGTGTTGAATGTAGAATAAAACATTTGTTTTTATTTTTTATGTATAATAAAGAGTTTTTCTGCAGAATAAAGAATTTTTTCCATTCTATATTCAACACCTTCACTTGATAAGACACCAGAAGTGTTGAAACAAAATGGCTATTTTTGTAGTGATTTTATAACATGTTTATGTCATAATTTTCCAATAAATTACATTTGGTCTACTCTGTAGTGAGCACTCTTTTACGAATAGTATTTTTTGTTTATTGGAATTTATTCCGTATACACCAATTCTATAGTAGGATATATATATATATATATATATATATATATATATATATATATATATATATATATATATATATATATTGAATTGGACAGACACCGACAATTTATTTAATGACATAAATTATATCGATTTTTAGAGTAGATATGAATAGAAGAGATTCATGGAAGATTTAAGTTTAAAGATAGTAAAATCGACTTTGCTAACCCGACGCTTCTCTGTGGCCGAACGGTTAAGGCACGTCACGCGAAATGACGGTTCCGTATAGGATGCAGGTTTGATTCCTGTCGGAGAACGAAAAATTTCTCGACATTCAGCCCGATGAATGGTATTTAATACTGTTTATTATAAACAGAAACATTTACTTGTATCTATAAAAAGAACGTTAAACTTATCAAAAATGTCATTATATATATATGTGTGTGATTGCGTAGATTTCATAGGCTGGTTAATGAAATTCGAGAGAAAAACAGATAACAAAAATTATAACACCATTATTATTAATTATAAAACTTAATAATATTTATTTTATATTAGTAGGAATTTTGACGGAAGGGAAGCATGGCGAGAAAGATTTTAAAATCGGAATTTTAGGACATGCCTGTATACTTTATCAACGAGACAACAAATAAACAATGAAGTGGAACTGTCTTTTCCGGAAAATTTTATTGTCGTTGTGGTTTCCACCCTTCTCTGTTTTAAGGAAATTTGATAGTTTTGAACTTAGGATGCATAGTTGTTAAAAAATCGGAGATACCAAAATCAAACAAGTGCGGAAATTTAAATATCTGAGATGCACTGCGCAGAGGACGGAAAGATTGACACTGAAATCTAAAGGCATATTCCCGGATGATGAAGGCATGTTTGGTATCCAAGGATACCAAACATGCCTTCATCCTCCGTGAATATCCGTCACGGAGAATTGTATTTTAAAAACAGTAACATCGACTTTGCTAACCGAAACGCTGCCCTGTGGCTCGATCGGTAAAAGCACCTGAAGCTATATGACGGTTCCGTATAGGATACAGGTTCGATTCCTTTCGGGGACATAATATTTTCAATGAAAATTTCTCGGACATTCAGGCCGGTAAATGTCGTTAATATTGTTTATTATAAACAGAGAATTTACTTAAATATTTGTATTTATAAAAAGAACGTATAAACATAAAAAAATGGTTTAATATTAGTCCAAATTCACGACCCCATTTGGAGATAACTGCTGGAACCTTGAAGAATCGAGTTAGTATTTTAGTACTGTTTTTGGAATCGTTCAGTTTCTCCTAGATGTTAACAAGGTTTTATTCGTCTTCCGAAGTTAGAGATATAAATCTCCATGTTATAAGAATTTTATCTTGACAAGTTTGTTTTGAGTTCGCGTTAATATTTCGTTCTATATCTCTGGGTGAAAAAATTATAAAATGTTATTTCCTCGTTCAGCAAATGTATAGCTCAAAAGACTACATTTTATTGATTCGTTATTTGGAATAATAATAATAAAAAAAAAACATTCACAAGTAAAGGTATGATTCCATTTGTGCCCCCAGCTATGGATTAAATTGTAAGGCGTACTGGGCTCTTTAACCTTGGTTATTATCCAGCCGAGGGAAATAACTTTACAGCGGCAATAGTTAGCGTTTTTGAGAGCTGTGTCTCCATATTGCTCACGGATTATACGAGATTGTGTGTGTGTATGTGTGTATGTGTATGTTTAAAACTATTTCTTCAGGCATCCGAATTCCAAAAAGTTCGCAATGTCTCTCTTGGGCTCAGTCATAACATCCACTTGTGCGTGGGGTTTGACTTCGTTTCTAAGCCAAAATACTCATTCGTTACGGTTGAATTCGCCCTGTTGAAGATATAATAAACTTACCACAATATTAATTTTAATAAATGTCCTACTTCTCTAATAATCTTGAATATATATGCAGTTTCCCGGAAAGAAGTCATATTCTTCAATGAATATTTAAATAAGATTCTTCCATATTTGTGCGTGCTAATATATAAACTGACAAGAGTGAACAATATAAGTTCAATAAATATTCAGCGCAGCTTATGGAAATACCATAGTTACAGAAAGAGCTTCGTTCTGGGTATGACGATAAACTGCATTCGGCAGCAAGGGCTCTGATCGAAAGGTTTTGAGGAGTGTGGAACCACCTCTTAATTGCTGGTATTCCCAGGTCCACCCTAACCCGGGTGATAGCACTTGTTAGGGTCCCAGCTATGACTAAATAATGAACCCCCAAATTTGGGTCAAAATAGTATTTAAACTATGAAAATACATTTTGTAAAAAAGATGTTACCAGCAAAAATCCTTTTCACAAAAATACGTCAATGAAACCTGATTAACATATTCTAGTCATACAAGCCAGTTCTAAGAACTTTGTCAACATTAAATAACCCATTGAGGTGTTGATATGCCGAAAAACAAAATAAACCAAACCGAAGAAAACATAAAGAGCACTCAATAGCAATATATATATATATATATATATATATATATATATATATATATATATATATATATATATATTGATAGTAAATATCCAAGTATTATTATATGAAAAGTGTCTTTGTAAAAAAAATTATGCTCTTTATTTAATTGCTATGTGGGTTCACATTAATGTTTCCCTGAAATTTCTTCTTCTAGTTTTCATGGATTTTGGTCGACAAAACGAAAACTTTCAATCTACGTGAGAGACAAAAAGAAAACGATGAAAAATTCTGGAAGCCCTTCAAATAAGAATACGTTAAAGCCACCAACATTAAATTGCTTTTGAACTATAAGTTCATTTTATCTCCCCTGACACTAAAATCTGTTTTACAGTCATAGAATGTGAAGCCACATTCATTTTAAATTTCGGACTGTTAAACAACACAAGATGGCTGATTGTCGACTTCCTATGTTCCTTTCTTGAAAAACATCCCAAGTTGGCAGAAAGGACCCGGAACTTATAAGCATCATTTTTGCAGGTTCATTTCACAGCTCAATGAGGATAAGATTGACTGGTACCATTCAATGCTTCCAGAACAAAACTAGCAATATTCAGTCATCACCGGGCATACACTACACTAGATCTGCACTCATCCCACAAGGAAAGTCCTTGTCTTGAACGACTATTGATTCTAAAGCTCATTACAGACCTCAAATGGAATGCGTCTATTCGTGCCATAGCAAAAGATACTAGGAAAATGATCAGTTCCTTGTATCGCTCCAAGAATACTTAACTACTGCTTACAAGAGACAGATCAGACCAAGATTGGAGTATCATAGCCATATCCGGGCCAGTGGTGCCCCATAACCACTGCCCACGGAGTTTGAAAGCGATTACGATTTATGAATTATTCTCCACCCTGAAACCTTTATGTGACAGACGAAACGTAGCTAGCCTCTCACCACTCTATCGTGATTACTACGGCAGATGTTCAGGTGAGTTATATTCTTCCGTTCCACCAGTTCAGACCTTCCCAGCCAGGAGCCACCATATTATGTCCACGGTGGCAAATCCCTTCATGTTCCCCCGATAATAAGTTCCACTCGGACGGATTCTTCACCAGAACAGTTACTTTGTCGAAAAATCTCCCGAGAGGCTGCTTCCCTGGCAACTACAAATTTGAACACTTTAAGTTCTGGGTCAACTGATATGTCACTTACTGGTTCACATAAAAAAATGTCTTACTACCATTCCGCCCTTTATTACATTCAAATTCAGTAACCCTCTACGCCTTATGGCCCTTAAACATTGGAGAGGGTGAAATAGCTATACAAAAATTTCTACTTGATATCAAATAATTTATTCGAAATCAAGTAAATCTCAACAAAATGCTTACTATAGTCCCTGTTCAGCAGTTTCATTACTAAAACCTGTTTTAACGTAGGATGCCTAAATATGGAATTGGGAATGTTGATAGTTGCTGTTTCTGATAAGGAAACTTTCGGCATTCATTCACTGAAATGCCAGTGGCACTTTCGGTTAAAATTTATCCATTTACAAAATGTTTCAGGAATATATTTTACACACACGCACGCACGCACGCACGCACTTATTGGATGTGCAATGAGGTGTAATGGATATCGGCTCGGAGGGAGAATTCGGTGAGCCGAGTTCGAATTCTGGCCGAGTTCGTTAGATTCACTTACTACAATTACTCTTAGGAAATATATGAATCCATCTCTTGTATGAGCTGAATAGCAGGACAGATTGGATTCTATAGCCTTGGTTGGCAACCAGTCTACCGCAGAAAGAAATAGCAACCTACTGCAAAAATAGTCATGTTTCGTAAGAAACATGATCGCCCAAGATTGTATCACGTATGGCACTTAACTGACAGATTAAGCTATGATTGCTCTTTCTAGTACTGATGCCGGGTTTTTCTTCGTTATATATATATATATATATATATATATATATATATATATATATATATATATATATATAAAAATATAAAAGGCTCAAACTCTAATATTCTGTGGTTATAATTTATAAAATTGAAATCGTAATCACAATCGAATTCATCAGACCTAAAAACCTAAAAAATATTACATTGGAACATTTTGAATTTGTAGGTTTGATGTATTGGATCGTGATTACGATTCCAATATAATAAATTATAACCATGGAATATTAGTGTTTGAGCCTTTGATATTATATTCTTGCTCTGTCCTGGACACTGATCTCTACCTGGATTCTATCTTCTTGGAAATATATATATATATATATATTGACCACTAATATTATATATATATATATATATATATATATATATATATATATATATATATATATATATATATATGCTACCGAACGAAAGATTGGGTTCACCCTGAATTGTTTCATAAAAAGATAAAATTTCCTTCCGTCTGCTGCATCATTGGACACAATTTATAGTAATGATCCAAAACAAAACTCAAAACTGTGCACAAATTATCTAAAATCAAAGGAAGGAAAAGAAATTTTGCAAAGCATCGACTTCGCCCTCTCAGTCTCCAGATCTTTCACCAATTGAACTGAACTGGGACGAAATTGATCGTAAAGTTCAAAGTGAACTACCTAAGAATAAGCAAGAGTTGCCTAAACCTAAACACACTGCTTGGGAATGACTTCCACCAACATAATTTTACAAGTTACAAGAAAGCAATCCAAAAATTTGCTATGCAGTAATAAATGCTCGTGGCGATTTATTTCATTAAAGACATGAAACTTTATTCATTTTTTTAAGATTGTGGTCGCATATGTAATATAAGTTCTTCTATGTGGCAATGAAATGTCGTTCTACACAAAGAAAGATGCTGAGGATTCAATGAGGTCCCAAACTTTCGATTGATAGTATATATTTGTGTATTTAAGCAGCAAATTCCCTTTTAGGCATGTCTGATTGAATAAAATACAGACACAATGTCTGCTAATTTTTAACAAAATCCGTTCATGCTCACAAATAACCTTGTTGATGTTAAAGGACGAGAAAAATGTGCTATAGCTGTTTAAATTTCTTTTATTTTGTTTTCCCAAGTACTTTCGCTCTTTTTCCGAGATCATCTTCAGGGGTGCAAGTAATACAAAACCATATGATGTGCGTTGTTATCCATTACCGTAATTTTTTCATTTTGCTTTTAAGTGCAAAACGGTTGACAATTTGCTGAGCGTTCATTAGAGCATGAAAAAAAAATTATATTAATGAACAACATATAGTTTTGTACTACAGTCTAACCCGGATATAAGAGAGTTGTCGGGACCAGAGAATAAATCTCTTATATCCGGGTTTATCTTATATCCGGGTTTGGTCTATTTTGTTTAGGTAAGCATGGCTCTAATTTGGGACCAGAGAAAATCTCTCTTATATCCGGGTTTATCTTATATCCGGGTCTCTTATATACGGGTTACACTGTACTTGCACCCCTGAAGATGATCTTGGAAAAAGATCGAAATGACTTGAGAAATGAAAATAAAAGAAATTTAAACAGCTATAGCACATTTCTCTCGTCCTTTAACATCAATGTACGGAAGGTTATTTGTGAGTCTGAACGGATTTTGTTAAAAATCAGCAGACATAATAACTGTTATTTATTCAGTCAGACATATATATATATATATAGATTAAATCCGATAAATATTTAATATATTCGCTGTTTATACGTTATTTTTTATGGATACACTTATTTGAGTAAATGCTCTATTCTTTTAACTAAACAGCATTAATTACATTTACCGGCCTGAATGTTCGAAAAATTTCGTAGAAAATATGCGTCCTCCGGCAGGAATCGAACCTCTGTCATATATGAATCGACTTTTAAACTTGGCGTGCTATGTGGATTCAGCCACAGAGAACTTCCGGTTAAGCAAAGCTCAAATTACTGCTTTAAACACACACATCGAGTTTTATTACACCAGAAGTTCATTGTGGTTAAACAGTTAGCGCACACCAGGGTTAACTGAGGTTCCGTTTTAGATACATCTTCGATTTTTATTCGGAGAACGCATGTTTTCGAAGATTTAGGCGACGTATGTATTTAATACGGTTTAATTAAAAGAAAGAGCAATTACTGACCTAAGTGAATCCATAAAACAACGGATAAAAAGACAAAATAATTTGTTTATATTGTTATATGGAAATAAAGTGTTGCTGCCGACACCTCAGTTACAACATTGATCGCCAGTGCGCAAACACAGGCGATCCCATTATTGAATTAAGTAGATCACGTGACCATAGAGGAAACGCATCTATGTAGGAAGTAGCTGACGACTAACGATCGCTTTTACTCCTCTATCACTATACGGACCTCTATTCTCTACTCTGATCATTATACTATTTCTCTATTCGGATCACTATACGAGCGAGTATTACGAGCAGGTACTATTAGTGCGAGTGCTATTCGAAGGCGTCTGAAACAAGTATTGTTCAACGGCGTTACTATAGTTCTATCTGCGATTACAAAGTCGCTACTACAAAGAACATTATGAAAGTGACGACGTTTATTTATTGGCATAAAAAACGTGGCAACAAGTGTTTGTTGTCATCTATCTATCTATATCTATATCTATATATATATATATATATATATATATTGTCTATATTTTTGGGATGAGGGGTTTTCACTATGGATTTCGTTAATCGGACTGACTTCCTCATCTTGGTTGCTTTTGTGAGGAAAGCAACCAAGATGAGGAAGTCAGTCCGATTAACGAAATCCATATATATATATATATATATATATATATATATATATATATATATATATATATATATATATATATAAGCGTTATATTTTAGTGGGTACATTTGATTTAACAGAGACTTCAACTTTTTAAGCCGTCCTGAGTATGATGATAAACTACATCCGCGTCCTGGGTAAGACGATAAACTACATCCAACAGCAAGGCCTCTGATCAGGTGGCTTTGAGGAGCGTGGAACCACCTCTTAATAGCTGGTGTTCTCAGGTCCACCATGACCCGTGATGGTAGCACCTGTTAGGGTTCCAGCTATGGGCAAATAGTTAACCCCGAAACTGAGGTTAAAAGCATTTTCACAGTGTAAAAATAGGCTTTAATACCAGAAATACTTTGTAAAAATTATTACCAGAAATACGTTTTTGAATAAACATATTGCCAGCAATAGAAATCTTGTTGGCATTAAATAATCCATTGAGTCCGATATGCCGCAGCACAAAGCAATCAACTTTTTAAAGGATTATATATATATATATATATATATATATATATATATATATATATATATATATATATATATATAAATTTAGTCGGGTATCAATCCTAGTAGAGGCAACCGTATGTCTAGCTCATCAGTGTGGCTAGACATCCGGTTGCCTCTAACTAGGATTGAAACCCGACTAAATTGGCGTCAGTCGGAGATTCTACCACTAAGCGAAATTTAATGTGAATTTAAGCGCATTTATTTTTCGATAAACACACAGTGACTGAGAGGACTCGATTCGCTTTACCGAAGAGTCTTGCAATATTAACCGTAATAGTCACTGTTTACAAACTCACATTACACTAAGGTCAACAGCAATCGGTGACAGATGGCCTGAAGATTGCGTTGAAGCATGAAACCTTAGTGTCCACTTTTATATTTACATACAGTCTATCACTGGTATTGTGCACTTTTAACCATAAGTATAGCATAGTTTAGAATTATATTTTAGCATATTTTTAGCTGCCCTAGACAGATGGTGACTAATTTGTTTTGATGAGTATTCATGAAATGTTTCTAACTTGGAGAGTCAGATTATACAGCTGTATATTTCTATATATGTGTGTCTGTGCGTTTGTGTATGTGTGTGTGGCATATATATATATATATATATATATATATATGTATATATATATGTATATATATATATATATATATATATATATATATATATATAGAGAGAGAGAGAGAGAGAGAGAGAGAGAAACGTAAAAATACTTACCGTCCATCCGGGCTTGATTTCAAGTACCGCCCATCAGGTGAGACCCAGTTCATTTGTGGGAGCTTTTCGTCAGGTCCAAGGCCAACTGGAATACATCTAAGATGGAGGGCAGTCCCGGTGGCAATGTCAGTTACTTTGGTAGGCAGCCATAATTTCAGACCATCTGGAGTGGAAAAAAATGACAAATATTGAGAATTGACTGAAAAAATATCGGAATCGAGAATCAAAAAAAAAAAAAATATTTGCTTTTATTTTATTTTTCGAACAAAAACAAAAGAAATGTTATATTTTTACAATTCATCATTTTACATTGAGTAATACTTATTTTCACTCTTCTTTTACTTTTTTTTAATATAAATTGTATGTAGCATTTCATCACGTTGAAAAAACGATTTCCGTCCGATCACCTAAGTCAAACAACGTCGAGCCTGGCTAGTACATAAATAGATGGCCGATTTGGAATAGCGGGAATTGTAAGCATAGATGTAGGGATAGTCTTGTCGGAGTTAACTCCTCCATAATTGTCCAAATTGTTCCCTAGGGGGCGCCCTCCCTACACTATACATACTGGTTGATTTCTTGCCTTGTTCTCTTTTTCATTTCTTCATTTTCATCTACAATGTAAGCTCTCGCAGAAGATTGCGTCTTCCCATTCTTGGGAGACGACATGAACATTAAACACACATACACATACGTACGAACATTCACCAAAATACAAACTCTTTACATTCACACACAGACACAAATGTTAATGTCTATGGCCATTGCAAATTTTGTTGTTTAATATATATACTTGTTGATATATATCGGTCTTGCTGGTTTACTTTACACTTCTTTATGGTGGATTCAATCTCTGAGTCCGCCATGTTCTTGTGGTGGACTTTCTTCTATCAGGAATAAACTCACGTGTTTTTAATTTAACAACACGTAAACCCTATGGGTCAATTATTACGGCTTGAACAAGTAAATCTTTATTATCCCCCCCCAAATATTACAGTCTAAAAATATTTTCTAGCTTTGAAATAACATGCAAAATGTTTATAAGCCGTAAAAAAGCAAAACAATCATTAATCTAATATTTTTGGGATAACGATAGGTGTTGAAAGTTCTCGACCCGACCAAAAAGGGTTAATAAAACAAAATCTGAGCGTTAGTAATTTTTTTTTACATTTTCAGGAGTGGCGTCCTGATATTTATAGCCTTCTATATAATGCTCTTTGAAAAACAAAGAAAATCCTTTATTAAATGAGGAGAAAACACTTAAAGAATACATGCTTGCGATATAATGTTCTTTGAAAGACAAAGAAAATCCCTTATTAAATAAGAAGAAAGTACTTAAAGAATACGTGCTTGCGATATAATGTTCTTTAAAAGACAGAGAAAATCCCTTATTAAATAAGAAGAAAACACTTAAAGAATATATGTTTTCGATATAATGTTCTTTGAAAGACAAAGAAGATCCCTTATTTAATGAGAAGAAAACACTTAAAGAATATGCGCTTTCCATATAATGTTCTTTGAAAAACAAAGAAAATCCCTTATTAAATAAGAAGAAAACACTTAAAGAATACATGTTTTCGATATAAAGTTCTTTGAAAGACAAATAAAATCCTTTATTAAATAAGAAGAAAACACTTAAAGAATACATGTTTTCGATATAATGTTCTTTGAAAGACAAAGATCACTTATTAAATAAGAAGAAAACACTTAAAGAATACATACTTTCGATGTAAGGTTCTTTGAAAGACATAGAAAATCCTTTATTAATGGAGAAGAAAACATTAAAGAATACACAGTATAACATTCTTTAAATAAACTTTAACAACCCCAGCGTTGTGTGCGATCGCAACGAAGTGGGAATATTTACAAGAAATAATCGTTTCCTGTTCAGTAATACCATTAAATTCGAAATTAATGTCTTTACACTTTCAGAATACAAAGTTTGGACGCGTCTGTTCTGACGCCGATTAAGTGGGCGATGGACGTTTTGGAGTTCAAAAAAGTTTAAAAACACAATTATTTGTAACATTTAAACAAATAAATAAAAGCGGTTTAAAGCAATATATGTTACATTCCGTCCCATTTCTCAATGTTCGTGTTACTTTTTATACCAACATATTTTTTTTATCGTCATGCATCTCGAGGCATAATGGTACATATTCTGATCCGACATTTTGTTTAGTATTTAGGTTGACGAACAGATGGCGCTGTAATTCAGTGTAAAAGACAAAGAAACGTGCTTCAGTTTTAAGTCGAGCGGCGGTATACACTGCGACCAATAATAATAATTTTTCTCATATGTAATATGAGTCCTCCTATGTGGCCGTGAATGCTGGACAATCTCCTCACAGATGAAGTGGAGACTTGAGACAATAAAAATGTGGCTCTACAGAAGGATACTGAGGATTCTATAGACCGAACGTGTGAGCAACAATGAAGTTTTATAGAAAATGGAAACAAAAAGAACACATGCTTAACATCAAGAAGAGACAGTTAAAATTATTGGGGCACGCAATGAGAAAGAAGGCTTGGAAAATTTGATACTCACAGGACAGATTGACGGCAAGAGAGACAGGTAGTTTAAACAGTGCATGACCTAGCTGGCTAGTTTGAGTGAATGGATGGTGGAGCAGGGTTTTGGAGAGATGACAAAGGGACAACGGTTATTAAGAGCTACAAGACAGGAAATCGTGGAGAGGTGTGAACGCCAACGTCCCTACGCGACATGGCACATAGTAGAAGATGGTGGTGGCGGACCCAACGCGGTGGTGTTAGACCCAACCAATGTGTGTGGCTACGCGTCTATATATGTATATGTATGTGTGAGGAAATGTGAGCTTATCTGACGGCGCAGACGGACGATCTGAAAAACGTCAAGACCCCCCCACGTATTTCTTGTTAAGAGAACATTACTACATATGTAACGATAAGATTTCGACACCAAAATAGATTGAGAGTTGCATAGATATATATGCTTGAACGCAAGGATGTGTATCTGCGCCTAACCTCACATTATGTATGTGGGTGTGTTTATATGAACTAAAATGCTTAGACTTCTATGTATGTGTGTCTATGTATGTGAGAGTGTCATCCCAAAAACAAACACAGAAGAAAATTGCCCCCTCCACCACATACAAATAAGCATAAACAGATGAATCTTTCAAAAAATAAACCAGTTTGTTTGATGATCGCAAAGACATGAAACCCAGGGTTACAAACTGATATCCATACAATTGAATATGTTAGCTTTATCACAGATATTGAGCACATTCCACTAAGTACTGCGCATATATATATATATATATATATATATATATATATATAAATGTTATATATATATGTTAGCTTTATCACAGATATTGAGCACATTCCACTAACTACTATATATATATATATATATATATATATATATATATATATATATATATATATATATATATATATATATGTTCGAGTTTCAATTCTCGGTAGTGGGTACGCACTGCCGATGAGTCCCAAATATAGGACGAAACGGTCGTCCAGTGCTTTCTGTTGTGGTTTCTTCTAGACTCGATGAATTACTTAATTATGATTATCTCAAATCCTTTCTGTTGTGGTTTCTTCTAGACTCGATGAATTACTTAATTATGATTATCTCAAATCCTCCTAATTATTTCTATCATATATATATATATATATATATATATATATATATATATATATATATATATATATATATATATATATCTTTATATATTTATATAAATAGTGGTACTCGTTTGGGTTTACCCGGCTCTTTAGGTTTATATTATTTATATATATATATATATATATATATATATATATATCTATATATATATATATATGTATGTATTTATATATTCTTATATATATATTTATATATATATATATATTTATATATATATTTATATATATATATATATTTATATATATATTTATATATATATATATATATATATTTATATATATATTTATATATACATATATTTATATATATATTTATATATACATATATTTATATATATATTTATATATACATATATTTATATATATATTTATATATACATATATTTATATATACTTATATATACATATATTTATATATATATATATATATATACATTTATATATATATATACATTTATATATATATATATATATATATATATATATATATATATATATATATAAATAGATAGATAGATAGAGAGAGAGAGATTAAGAACTTCAGATAACAAATATCTGTGTGGTGAAATCGAACATAGCTGTCTCCCTTTTCAAAATATTTTTTTTATAAAAATTATTGGTAGAATCTCATATATGTGCAGCAGGGCAAGTCGATTTGAGAACCGGGGTACTGCACTCACTTTGAAAGTTGGGGTTTGAGGTGATAAATAACGGTACAGAAGATTTTTTTCCATATTATTACCGTTTCTTGAGGAAATTACTTTAAATATTAAGCTTAGGGTCAAAATAATAGCGTTGGAATTTCATTCCGCTGACCAAAGAAACCGATATAGCACAGCCTTATAAAATTTATAATTTACTGAAGCTTTACAAATTTTCTATAGACAAGATTCATGGTACCAGCGCATTATTACCAAATCAGTCTGACATCACATAAGACCGTCATTTAATTCAAAGTGAAATAATATTGAACGACTTTGCTATATTCTAATGAAATATCATATACAGCGCTGTAGGTTTAGTGTGATTTTCAATAAACAATGCAAAGTTAAAACATTTTCTCTTACAATTTGTGCCCAGAAAAATAAATAATAAAAATAGATAAAAGTTTATATCACACCATAGTCTTATATAAACTTTTATCTATTCTTATTTTTATTAATTATGATCTGACAAATGATCTAACAAATCGAGTAGCCTTTTGTGCAATGTTTTACAATTCTTTTAGTTTTTACTTATCGAATACAGTAAAAGAAATAGATATTTTGCTTATGGTAATTCATTCTTAGAATTCTGGTTCAAATATATCTTCCATTCAATATTCGAAAAATAGGAACATTATTTGAATTTATTCTTGAAATAGTAAAGTTTTGAAGTCAGTTTGTAAGTAAAAACTGTTGAAATTGGTAAATGCTCTCAATATAATCTTTGGTGTCAGTACTTATCCCATCAAACCACAGCCGTCCCAGTGACTGTTATATTGATTTTCTAAAAGAAAATCAACCTGTCCTAATGTGCAGTGGTCGAATTGTTTGGAATAAAGTTTCATTACAGGCTTAAAGTTACGCCTGTTTTCTTTGCACACTGAAAACAACAACAAATTATTAATTTTTTGTTATTTACCATACACTAATGTGTCTGTCCCAATCCTCATAAATCCATTAGAGACTATTGTAAGTTGGTGGTGGTGGGGTTAATATCTGTCAGAGTAGTCCATCACTAGCAGTGGTTTACCTACTTCACGCCGCTGGCGAGTATTGTATTTTTTGATGTTTTTAAGATTACCATTTCATCTTCAACCCCCGTATTGGTTATTCCTCATTCAGTAACCCTTCCTAAGTTACAACAGTTTTATAAACAGTTTATACAGCGTTCAAAATGACATATTTTTTTATCGGTATCACCCTATGCAAGGCAGTAAAGCCACTAAGACGCAAGGGGTTACAGGATGTGGAAATATCATTAATAACGAGCGGGAAGAGAAAAGAGTAATCGGGAGGACAGTAGATAGCGGTTGCCAGAGAATTAAATTTTTATAGATTAAAGTTGGCCGGAATGCATGAAGCTGGAAGGGAGTTCCACAAACGAGAAGTGCGAGAAAGGAAACTGTTAGCATAGAATTTCCGGCTACATCTAGCCAATTCAACTGTAGTCCAGTAATGCGCCTAAATTCAAAAAGTCTATGTACCATAGCGACAGGCTCATCCGAACAATTACCATGAAAATATTTAAAGAGAAGGCACAGGGAGGCAAACTTATGGTGGTGGGAAAGTGACTGAAGACGAACTGCCAGATCAGCCTATATAGCGGCATTTAAGCGAGATGTTGCGGAGAGCTCTTGATTGGGCCTTCTGCTTGTTCAGGAGTTTGAGAGTCCCTAAGTTTTTGCATATTGTCACCATTAGAAGCTCTCCTGGATACTGGTTGATTTGGTTTTTCATTGGCACAGTACTTCCTTTTCCTCACTGCAGCCTTGGTTCTTTTTGATTGCAATCAAATTGGCGAAGATATCTTTCTGCGACGCATACTGACGTATGACATAGGCAACAATAAACTACAGAAGAGCTCAAAATTGATCGCTGCATTTAAGTATTGCATTAATATTTAAGCTTACCTTTTAAAAGATCAACGAAAATGCTTCTGCCACCTCTTAATTTAAAGACAATTTGATGTACGTAGGTCCTTATTTCCTGTACAAACAATGGGTGACTTTCGCTCGATTTCGCAATTAATTTCGATTATTCCCAAATTTATATCTAAATTGTTATCGTACAAAAAAAAAAAAAAAACTGGTCGCAAAAATTCACGTAAAAAAATTACCGAAAACAATTGCTTTAATGAAAACTTGGGAATCCAAAATTTCGGGATTTTTAATTTACTTACGGGGTCAGTCTGATTCCAAAATGGTATGATAGGTTAGGCTATGGCCTCTAGGAGTAAAGTTGAGAAGTGCGACACACTGACATATTGACCTTCGCATTTATTTATATAGAAGTTTACAACCCAAGATAAGAGCTAGGAATTAGAGATCAGCATCTAGTAAGCACATAATTTTCAGTATCTGAGAAATGTTTTAGCCAACATGTCACACCGAAATTTGGAAGCGCATTGAAAGAACAAAAAGAC
>OZ038485.1:93637312-93642312 GCA_964036315.1 Acanthosepion esculentum | reverse complement strand
AATACATTTTTGAAAAAAGAAATTACCAGCTATATATTTTTAAAAAATTTAGCAGCAATACATTTTTGAAGGAATACTTATTACCAGCAATAAAAATCCTGTCGCCATTAAATAAACCATTGAGGTTGATATGCCGTAAAACAAACCAAACCAAACAAAACAGATGAGGAAGAGACTTGAAGCAACAGGAATGTGGTTCTACAGAAATATACTGAGAATAACATGGACTGAATATGTGAGCCATGACGAAGATAAAATGGAAACAAAATGTACACTGGACACCAGGAAGAGAGAGTTGAAATATTCATAGCACATAATGAGGAAAGACGGCTTCGAAAATTTGATACTGACAGGTCATATGGCAGGCAAGAGAGACAGACGAAATCGGCGCATGACCTGCCTAATGAGATTGTGTAAATA
Source organism: Acanthosepion esculentum (assembly GCA_964036315.1). Classification (NCBI taxonomy): domain Eukaryota; kingdom Metazoa; phylum Mollusca; class Cephalopoda; order Sepiida; family Sepiidae; genus Acanthosepion; species Acanthosepion esculentum. The sequence goes on along the minus strand of OZ038485.1, from coordinate 93,641,892 downwards.
GTTAGCAGAAAAGGATCCAGGAGAGAAAGCAAAAAGACAAAATTAACTAGGGTTCAAAAGACTGGAAATTGTAGAGGCGTGATCGCCCATGCCCTGAATGGACATGGCAAGGAGGAGGAGGAGGAGAAGAAGAAGAAGAAGAAGAAGAAGAAGAAGAAGAAGAAGAAGAAGAAGAAGAAGATAAGCAAGATGAAAAGGAAAGGCAACTGTCAGAATGCTAGAAGAAAGAAAGATCAGATTCAGAAGGCTTTGAAAGGAATTAGGAAAAGCAAGGCGAGGCAAGTCCAAGAAAGCCAGACAAAGAAGAAGAATTGAAAGAGAAATATAAAAAGGTTTCACGAAGGAAAAAAAGAAAGCAAAAAGACAAACATAGGAACGCGTCAAGAGTAAGAGAAAAAAATATGAGAAATCAAGAAGGAAAGGGCAAATTCACGAAAAGGCAAAGAAAGAAGAAAAGGAAATGTATGAAAGTGACAAGAAGAAGAAATGTAAGCAAGGGAACAGAATACAATGGGAAGAAAGAGTAATGAAGAAGAAAAAGAAGAAGAAAAAGACGAAGAAGAAGAAAAAGAAGAAGAAGAAAAAGAAGAAGAAAAAAGAAGAAAAAGAAGATTCTTCTTCTTCTTCTTCTTCTTCTTCTTCTTATTATTATTATTATTTTTATTATTATTATTATTATTATTATTATTATTTCAGGATTGTGAATGGAAGCACAACGGATGACCAGAGATTAAGCTGATACCGTCTTGCCAATAAATACAGATGAACATATATTTGCAATAGTCTTCAAAGCGACAATCTGTGAATGCTAATGAGCATCTTGCTGACTAGCATTTGCCCCGGACGTCATTTAGAACATTATGGAACGTTCTACGGCAATGACACCGAGCTTCTCTTCTAAGTACTCTCTTTGGAACCTCACAAACTTGTTAAAATAAATTTCTCTTTGGAATCTCCATTATTCGAATAGCAACTCGGAACGGGAATTCGGAGAAATGAGTTCGAATTCCATCCGGGATTGTTACGCGCTAACACCCTCAAAAAAGGCATGAATCCCTCCCAAGTAAGGGTTAAATAGCAGGACTTGTAAAATAAAAGCATTGTTAGTCTTCCCCCCCCCAAATTTGTTAATGCAATATTTACTCGCAAAAAAAAAAAAAAAAAATGAATTATTCTTAAAATCCGAAAATATGTTCCGGCTTTAAATAACTTGTAAATGGTTGATAAGACGTAAAGCTATTTTTCGGATCTGCGGTTGGGGAATATAACGTTATTAAAATAATACAGATTCCTTTTTTTCTACGTTTGGCTGAGATAAAAGTGGACGCCGGTTAAAACAGGACTTGGTTTTTCACAATAGTTCGCTTGTGATTATAATTCAATTGAGCGCTCACTACGAGAACAAATCAATCAATGAATCTTTCAGCTATCTCTTCTCGTTCTCCTTAATCTCTTCCATGGTTTGAAATCTGCCTTTCAACTGTCACTGGATCTAACTAACGCCTTTATCCACGGTGCCATGAGTCCTTGAAGACAAATGGCACAGTGGATAAAGGGTCCTCAAGGACACATGGCACAGTGGATAAAGGCGTTAGTCAGATCCAGTGACAGGACCCAAAGAGTGTGAGTTCAATACCCGGTTAAGGCAGTGGAGAACTTTCAGAGGGAAATTAACAAGAGATAACTGATAACTGACATTCATTAGACATGACACGTGGAACTAGAACAGTCTACCCCAGTGAGCGAATTAAAGGGTACAGTTCGACTTTCCAACCACCGGAAGAAGGCCGGAGCGTACAACGGCCGAAACGCTGTATTAAATATGGCGACAAAGATGAGTACAATAGTCCGAATAATGTAAATAATGTACATAATAAAGCATCTCAGAAATATAGACAGGTTCTCGAGATATTTAAAATATTCGGGTTCTTTTTTGAATCGTTCTTTTTTGTTCTGGTAGTGAGCACTCAATTACATTGTACATACAAGCGAACTAAAGGTAATGTTCTCTTTTAACCAGCGGCGACTCTGATCTAAACCGAACGTAAAAAGAAAGAAAATTGTTTTCTTGAATAACGTTATATAGCCTGCCCAAGTTGCAAATCCGAAAAACAACTTTTCTTCTCCTGAGACGATCTCCAAAACCGAGTTATGGTTAATGGGTGTTTAGCGTGATATATTTCTCGAGGACCTCATAAGCTAACCTCAAGAAAGAAAGAAAAAAAAAAAGAATTATAATAATAAAAGACTGTCACGAATATCATTAGTGTCGAAATAGACGATAAATTTACCACGATTTTATTTTGTCTTTTTACTGTCTGGAGCGATCATAGTTTGTCCAATGTCCCGATGCGCACTAAGGTATCAAGTTACCGGAAAACGACGCAACTGATTGTCGTGATATTTAAAATGACTGGATACTTTTTTGGTATAATCTCGTATCGCTTTTTACCACGATTCATAATTTGCCAAAAATTCCCAATGATAAATAAATAGATATAATAAAATAACATAAAAAAGAATATTTCGCTGTGTCGGCCATTAAGTCAATTTCCCGTGCCCCTGTCCGTAGACAAAATTGTTTAAGTGTGTGGAACAAGATGAAATGGTGTTAAAAAAAAGTTAAATTCAAATCAAAATGACTTCTGCACTATATTTATGATTTATAACTCGTTTGTTCAGTTGATCTCATTTGGAAAACCTCAGCTGTGTCGAGCTGACCTGACTACATTCGTAGAAATGGTCAGTTCTTTTGTTCGCTTTTTTTCCTATTGGATTCCATTGGTCTTCAACTTGCCAGAGGACATGAAACGCGAAATGGCCAGGGTATCAGAACGATCAAAGATTTTCTCTCTCACTCTCTGTCTTTATACAGATTTGTTTATCTCAAATACCTGAAATGCCCCGTTAACCAATGTCGAAAGGAATTTATTTATTTTATACTTTCTTTTACATTTATTCTTTCATCCTTTCTTTTTGATTTACTTTCTTTCTTAATTCCTCCATTAATTGTTCTTTCTTTCTTTCTTTCTTTCTTTCTTTCTTTCTTTCTTTCTTTCTTTTACATTTATTCTTTCATCCTTTCTTTTTGCATTTCTTCCTTTTTTAATTCCTGCTTTAATTCTTTGTTCTTTCTTTCTTTCTTTCTTTCTTTCTTTCTTTCTTTCTTTCTTTTACATTTATTCTTTCATCCTTTCTTTTTGCATTTCTTTCTATCTTAATTCCTGCTTTAATTCTTTGTTCTTTCTTTCTTTCTTTCTTTCTTTCTTTCTTTCTTTCTTTTACATTTATTCTTTCATCCTTTCTTTTTGCATTTCTTCCTTTTTTAATTCCTGCTTTAATTCTTTGTTCTTTCTTTCTTTCTTTCTTTCTTTCTTTCTTTTACATTTATTCTTTCATCCTTTCTTTTTGCATTTCTTTCTTTCTTAATTCCTGCTTTAATTCTTTGTTCTTTCTTTCTTTCTTTCTTTTACATTTATTCTTTCATCCTTTCTTTTTGCATTTCTTCCTTTTTTAATTCCTGCTTTAATTCTTTGTTCTTTCTTTCTTTCTTTCTTTCTTTCTTTCTTTTACATTTATTCTTTCATCCTTTCTTTTTGCATTTCTTTCTTTCTTAATTCCTGCTTTAATTCTTTGTTCTTTCTTTCTTTCTTTCTTTTACATTTATTCTTTCATCCTTTCTTTTTGCATTTCTTCCTTTTTTAATTCCTGCTTTAATTCTTTGTTCTTTCTTTCTTTCTTTCTTTCTTTCTTTCTTTCTTTCTTTCTTTTACATTTATTCTTTCATCCTTTCTTTTTGCATTTCTTTCTTTCTTAATTCTTCCTTTAATTGTTCTTTCTTTCTTTCTGTCGTTTGCAGCTCTCCTTTCATCCTTTCTTTTTTTGTATTTCTTTGTTTTTCTTCTCTTTCTTTCTGTCTGCTTTATTTACTTCATTCATTTGTGCTTTCCTAAATGTCATGCATATTTATTTTTTATCTCTTATATCTTCATTTCTTATTCTTTCATTCTTTCATTCTTTCTTCTTTTCTATATTTCTGTTCATATTTTCAGTTCTTTGGTTTTTCCCTCATAGAATTTGTTTATCGTTCATTTTATATCTTCCTTTTTCTATTTTAATTCCGTTCCTAAATCTTTCTCCCAACATTTCGTCATTTTTCTGTTCTATTTATCTTTGATTTTGAGTATAAGATTCCTTTTTCTCTTTTGCCTTCGTTATTTCTTATTGTAGCACCGAGACATTAATGTTTACCATTTTCCCCTGCGTAGCGGAAAAGTCTATACTTTGCCATTTTCTTCACCAGTCATCACATGTAGCAAAGTGAGACTATTCTCATGTACTGGAGAGAGCTTAATTTTTTTTTATTGTTTCCCCTTGAGTTATAGAAAGAGCTTATGATTTAAAATTCCCCCGCTTGTGGGACAGAGAACTTTACCATTCGATCCTATATTCCAAGAAAACCTATTCTTTACCATTCGCCTACATGTAGCTAAAAGTGCTCTCTCCTTGACTTTCCACCCATGTAGTGAACAAAGTCTAAACGTCACCGTTCGCTCCATGTAACAAAGTGAGCATATTAT
>OZ038485.1:93622312-93632312 GCA_964036315.1 Acanthosepion esculentum | reverse complement strand
GAAAATAGAAGCTATCCTGAAAATACCATTTACTATTATTAGTTCTAAATATAAAAAGGTAAAAACTGTTGGGAACAAATCGAGATCAGGTGCACGAAGCAAGATTTCTCGCAGATCAATGAGAAGAATTCAGCACAAAATTCAAGAAAATCCAATGACTACTCGAAGAGAAATACAGAAAGAATTAAAGGCATCAGGTATTATTGTTACGAAGCGAACAATAAGCAATGAACTTCATACAAATCAACTGAAATCCCGTTCTCCAAGAAAAATCTCTACTACTATTGAAGGAACATAGGGATGCCCGGTTAAAATTTGTCCATGAGCATAAGAATAAACCTTAAACATTTTAGGAACGTGTTTTATGGACAGATGAAGCAACAATGGAACTATTTGCTATATGAAAATATGTTGAGAATAACATGGACGGACAATGTGATAGATGAAGATGTTTAAAATAAATGGAAACATCATAATCTTAATAAATCTGATACTGAGCACTCTCGTTATTAACCCTTTTCCCGGCGTAGACGTGTATATACGTTTTTATCGAAAGTGTCTTTTTCAGAGACGAATGAATAAACATTTCCAAAACATTACATAAAAAAAAACAGCTACTTTATTTACATAATTCTGTGTAAGATTTTGCTAGATTCTTCCAATTATCTTATTACCGGAACAATCTAGAATATTCCGCAATTCATTTCTTATATAAGGTTATCCCCGCACACAAATCATACACAATAACTGACATCATGGGGAAATGTAAGGATCTATCAAATTCGCAAAAAAGAATTGATCATCAAATATTGGAAGGAAGGCAAAAGCTATAGGAAAATAGCAGATATGCTGAAAATACCATTTACTATTATTGTTTCTTAACTAGCAGCATGACCCGGCGTTGTCCGTGCTTGATTCAAAAACTGTACGACTCATACAGCAATCGCCATCACTTGACTTAAAATATTTTTGCCCTTTCTTGCTTTTAAAGGAGAGCACTTTGCCGCGATGACGTTGCTACATGCCTTATTTCTTGCCTATCTCACACTGCGAATTTTGTATAAGCTCTATACTAAACATTAAATCTGTTACGAAAAAAGAACTAAACAAAATGAACACAAAACGATCAGCATTAAAAAAGGACTCATAACTGGAAAAACCGAATGAAAACAATAAATACTTTTTCACACCCAACCCAGTTCTGCGGAATCAGAATCAACGTTGAGTTTAAGCAAGCGAATGAGCCAATTGGAGTAAAGTGCCATGCAGGTTTAAATTTTCCCCACTTGTGACGAATGCAGCTATCGATTTTTTTGCATGCTAGTTAACATTCGTGTCAGTCAGCTGTTGGCTCTCACGCTGGCCAATAGAATCTTCCTGACTATTCGTGGTAGCCAGCTATAGGCTCTCACTCTGGCCAGTAGAAAATGGCCGCAAACTACATGAAAACTGCCGTAGAAGCATGAAAAAATTGATTATTTCCACTATCGATGGCAGTTGGGAAATGCAATGTCGGTCTTGGCCTCTCCTCTAACTTGGAGCATGTGCATGTAAATTTTGGTGCAAATCCGTCAAAAATTGCGGCCGTGCATTCGTTACACACACACACACACACACACACACACACACACACACACACACACACACACACACACACATCGAGATCAGGTGCACGACACAAGGTTTCTCTCAGCTCAATGAGAAGAATTCAGCGGAAAATTCAAGAAAATCCAATAAATGTTCGGAGATTTTACTAGTTTTGTTCAAGTATATTCGGCTTTCGCAGTCATTATCAAGAACCGAGGTGCTATCTGTGTAGTAGTTAGAATTCCTTTGTTTGCCTCCTAATATCTTTTGCTAACCGGGACGATTGAAATGGTCTCGCGTGACGTCATGTGCATCGGCTACTGGGAACGAGACCGCGCAAAAAAGAAATGTAATTTATTGATGTATTTTTTTATTTATTCATTTTTCAACACTAATATAATTTGCCCGCACATTAATCATAACATACGTAGTTCAACATAGCATCACCTGTGGTGAATGGTATTTAATTTAATGTGGACTGTATATTTTATATGTTAATAGCTTCTACAGGTTTGAGTTTTTCTTTGCATTGTCATAAATTTTCCCCTCCTTGGTTTCTTTGCTTTAGTTTTATTTTTTATTAGATCACCTGGCAGTTTTTCTTTTGGTCGTAACAACTCTTTTTTTTATTTTTGTGCACACACACACACACACACACACACACACACACATATATATATATATATATATGTATATATATGAAAAATTTCTCAGTGTAGAAAAAGAGAATATTTATAAATGTAAAAGACAATAGTAAAACTAATATCAGCCGACGCGTTTCGTCCAATGTGGACTTCTTCAAGGCCATAACGAAATGAATTTATTAAAACAAATTAACTAATAATAACAAAACAAAATGTCCTCCACAACTGGAAGAATGTAGAAAACTCTATTGTATTCATATTGTCAACTGAAAATTACGTCAAGTACTGTCACGTGTGGAAATATTGTTTTTATTGTTGCGTTGACGGATTCATCTATTTTCTTTTGATTTCTTGATACAGTTGTGTAGGTTTGCTTGGGAGAGTAGTAATTCTGTTTAGAAAGGTGAGGGAAAAGCCTGGGCGTAGATTAATATTTGGATAATATTCAATGGTGGCAATATTTCCACAATTTATCTGTAATAGTTGGTCGAACGCTTTTTGTATCCTAGCAAAGATTTTCTCCATCATATTCAGTTTCCATTGCCAATAGGCATCAGCAATCATTTTAGCATTTTTATAGTGAATCCAATTCTCATCGCTGGTAGGGCATGAGTTCAAAAATAAGACTCTTCTGGGTCAAGAGGAAGACAAATGACCAAACGTACATGCCACGTTAAAACCAAATTTACAATTTCTGAATTTCATACGGGTTTCTCAACTGTTGAAGTGGAGCCGACTTATTGAGAAAGACACAAAGAGTTGAATAATCTACAAAGGAACATTAAAGATTTCATTCAATGCTGTTTAAGACTTCCTTCAATGTAAATCTGTTAAATATTAATGTCAGCCATGGCTTCATCAAATAATTGATCTATCTATCTATCTATCTATCTATCTATCTATCTATCTATCTATCTATCTATCTATCTATCTAAGTTTATTCATTATCTATCTCTCTGTCTCTCTATCTCTCTAGGTTTATTAATTATCTATCTATCTATTTATCTATCTATGTATCTATCTTAGTTTATTCATTATCTATCTACCTATCTATCTATTTAAGTTTATTCATTATCTATCTATCTATCTATCTATCTATCTAAGTTTATTCATTATCTATCTATCTATCTTAGTTTATTTATTATCTATCTATCTATCTATCTATCTTAGTTTATTCATTATCTATCTATCTATCTATCTTAGTTTATTCATTATCTATCTATCTATCTTAGTTTACTCATTATCTATCTATCTATCTATCTATCTTAGTTTATTCATTATCTATCTATCTATCTTAGTTTATTCATTATCTTTCTATCTATCTATCTATATATCTATCTATCTTAGTTTATTCATTATCTATCTATCTATCTATATATCTATCTATCTTAGTTTATTCATTATCTATCTATCTATCTATCTATCTTAGTTTATTCATTATCTTTCTATCTATCTATCTATATATCTATCTATCTTAGTTTATTCATTATCTATCTATCTATCTATCTTAGTTTATTTATTATCTATCTATCTATCTTTGTTTATTCATTATCTATCTATCTATCTTTGTTTATTCATTATCTATCTATCTATCTATCTATCTATCTATCTATCTATCTATCTATCTATCTATCTATCTATCTCTCTCTCTATATATATTTATCTATCTAAGAATATTCCTTATCTATCTATCTATCTATCTATCTATCTATCTATCTATCTATCTATATATATATATATTTATCTATCTAAGAATATTCCTTATCTATCTATCTATCTATCTATCTATCTATCTATCTATCTATCTATCAAACTATCTATCTAGCTAGCTAGCTAGCTTATTGGTATCTCAGCTTTCTCTACCTATGTATCTTGAAGTCCTATCAGGATTCATTATTGTCGTCCACAATCTTAACCACAATAGACATGCAGATGACTCACTGTTGATAACAGGCCCAGAAAGGAAAATACAGAAAATCTTCAAGAAAGTATTGAAGGAAAGCGAGAAGAAAGGACTAAACATCAACTGCGACAAGACAGAATTCAGGCTTAGTAGCAGAAGTAACCGCCCAACATGTAACTTACAAACTGGAGATACCGAAATCTTATCACGCCCGAGAATGTTAATATCTTGGAAGCGTTTTAACAGAAGACGCGAAGTGCGACACTGAAATCCGAAGGCGCATTCGGATAGAGAAAGATGCTTTCCAAAAGCTAAGCAAAGTATTAACAAACAGGAAATTATCGTTAGGAACAAGAAAAAAGTACTGAACTGATCTGTAATATCCGTTCTTCTATATGTCAGTGAATATTGGAAAATATCCTCACAGCTGAAGAAGAGATTTGAAGCAACAGAAATGTGGTTCTACAGAAGGATGCTGAGAATACCATGGACAGAACACGTGAGCAACGACTCTAGTTCTAGAGATAATGCTAACAAGAAGGACACTTATACTTAACACCAGGAAGAGACAGTTGAAATTTCTTGGAAGCATAATGAGGAAAGAGGGTTTGGAAAATCTGATACTCACAGGAGAGATTGAAGATAAGAGGAAAACAGCGCATGACCTACCTGGCGAGCTTGTGTGAATCTATGGCGGAACAGGGTTTGGGGGAGATGACCAAAAGAGAAATTTATTTAGAGCTGCAAATCACATGAAATTGTGAATGCTAACGTCCTGAAGAGACAAGGTAACAATAAACGATATCAGACTAATGGTGGGTAATTGAATGGGAAAAGCGAAATATTGTATGTTACGCGATTTGTCCCTCGACCAAATATTTTTATGATGTAACAGCAAAATTGACCAAATCGTGTGACAATATTTAATATATAAAAACCTAAAAAATAACGGAGTTTCTTTCTTCCAGGGTTTCAGATAAGACGTTTAGTAGTTTTGACATCTTTGTCGTAAGAATCACTGAAACACGCTTTGAGTTATTCAGTTAGAAAAGAACAGGTTAAGCGCGTTTTAGGTCAGCCCCACTGTCTTCCGAAAAGATTATCCAGGCCTTCAGAAATAGTACCAACATTCATACACTATCTTCCACCTTCAAAGTCTATTCAAGAACCATCAAGAGAAAGGTGAATAAATTTTAAAAAAAGAGGGAACAGTAGAGAGAAAAACTGGATCAGGAGGTCACAAAAGGAAGAGGGCTCGTCATTTCAACTTATAGCTACAGAGGTCAATTAGAAAAGATCCAACTGAGTTCATAAGACGGGAAGCACGTGAGAGTTTCAGCCATGGCAGTCCAAAGAGCATTGAAAAAAAACTTGAAAATGAAATCGTATGTGAAAAGTGCGAGGCACATTGTTACTACAGGACAGAAAGTTAGAAAGTTAGAGAGGACGATGATCATCTTGAATGAGTTGGGAAATTATCATGGAATATATATATATATATATATATATATATATATATATATATATATCGGAGAATGTAAATCGACTGGTGGGATTATGAATCTGGAATACACCCACAGCGTTCAGGATTCCATAGCAACCTGGAGAAATCCTAAGTAAACCAAGAATCCAGTGGCCCAAAGGTAACCAGAAGACTATTTGGACAAATCTTGACAAAGAGCTTTCTTTTATCATTAATAACAATCTTAAGGGTCACATAGGGCAACAGATCAGTCCCTACGGTAGAATAATATACGACGTTTGCTTTGAGTGGTTTGGACCAGTAACAGAAATGAAAGATAAGAAAGAGGAAAAACGACCAAATCGACGACAAATCCAGAAAGGAAAGTTACGATTAGAACAAAGATTACTGAAATATTATGCGCGCAACATCACGACCTAACATGCGCAACTGAAATATTTGCGTACTCGTCTATAACGATTTTTACGAGCGCGTCAATAACGGCAAACGCGTTCAGGAACTTTCATTTCGGACAGAAGCGGCAAAGTTTTATTTATTTTATTACGAAAATTTACAAAGAGGAACGATCAATTAGCTTTTCTTCATACCCTGCCTTGTGGCAAACGCTGCTGGTGGCAAACGCTGCTGGTGGCGCCTGTGGTGGCGGTCCCGCCATATCCACCGAAACCGTGAGATCACACCTGGTCAGCGGTTGATGAAGACAGGGTATCGCACGTGCTAACACACGTTGATTGTTAAATATATATATATATATATATATATATATATATATATATATATATATATATATATATTTGAATATTACTTCAATACTACATGAGCTTCCGATACTTAGCTATGATTAATTAATGATGACTTCCACCTTCAAAGTCCATTCACGAGAACGGTGAATAAGTTTAAAAAGACGGAACAGTAGAGCGGAAAACTGGACCAGGAGGTTACAAATTGAAGCGGGATCGTCATTTCAACTTAGAGATAAAGAGATCAATTAGAAAAGATCCAACTCAATCCATAAGACGTTTGGCAAGACAGGGCGGAGTTTCAGCAATGACATGCCAAAGAGCAGTGAAAAAAGAATTGAAAATGAAATCGTACGTGAAACTAGTGAGGTAACTTCTTAATCTAGAAGAGAAAATGATTAGGTTAGAGAGGGATTAGGTTAGATCGTATTGAATAAGTTGGAAAATGACCCTGGATATATATATATATATATATATATATATATATATATATATATATATATATATATGTGTGTGTGTGTGTGTGTGAAAAATGTGTGTATATATGATGGACTCTCCCGTCGAACTCGACGTATGAGGGTCAGACAGATCAGTTCCCAGAAACTGAAAGCCGGACACCCACACAAGAATTGATTATAGTGGTGAAGGTTTTGTGCAGGGCCATCCACACTTTTTGGAGGGACGAATACAGGGACCTGGTGCAACGAATGCCACAAGGTCCCCAAACGACCCTCCGCAGGATTTTGAATTCAGAGTTGTCCTTCTCCTAGACCAGTTGCCAACCAAGGCTATAGAACCCAGTCTGTCCTGCTATTTACCCATAGTTGGAGGGAGAAGAAGAGGATTCACACCTGCTAATGCACGTAAGTGAATGTAATATATATATATATATATATATATATATATATATATATATATATATATATATATATATATATATATATATATATTGAACATTATTTCAATACTTCGTGACATTCCGATCCTTAGTTGATTATCAGAAAAATAAAGAACAAGAACCTAAAATAGGAATTACTAAATAGAGGTGGCAAAATGAATGAAGGAAGCGTAAAAATTTAGATATGTAGGAAGTGTTTCAAACAGAGGAAGGAAAAAGTGACACCGAAATCAGAAGACGCATTGGAATGAAGAAAGATGCCTTCCAAAAGTTAAGCAACATATTAGAAAAAAAGAAAAATCTCGTTAGAAACAAAGAAAAATATGCTTAGATGTTATGTCATATCGGTCCTCCGATATGGCAGCGAATGCTGGACAATCTTCTTACAGATGAAGAAAAGACATGAAGCAACTGGAATGTGGTTCAACAGAAGAATGCTGAACATATCATAGACCAAAGATGTGCGCAACAACGAAGTTTTAGAGAAAATGGAAACGAAAAAGTTGAAATTGCTGGGGTCATAATGAGGAAAGAAGGCTTGTAAAATATGACACGCTGATAGAGATTTAATGCAAAAGCGCTTAGCTTACCTAACGAGATCGTGTAAATGGTCGTCGGAACAGGGATTAGGAAAGATAGCAGAATTACAATATTTACTAGAAGCTACAAAGCTCTAAAGATTATGAAGAGACACGCTTCACAGAATAATAAGATATATTGATAGATAAATAAGAAAAAAAAAACTGGGATAGATAGATAGATAGATATTGTATCTGACATTCTCAAACTATAACTGATCTCTTTGTTTTCATGTATCTGAGACTGGCTCATTCATTTGAGATCAAAGTTCGTATCAGTTTTTTTTCTATGTAATTCGCAGTTTAGATAGATAATGAATAGGTAATATAGATAAAGAACAGATGGCGATAGATAGATAGATAGATAGATAGACAACGAATGAACATAAAGAGATATAGAGATAGCTAAAGAATGAATATAGATAAGAATGAACATAGATAGATAGATAGTGTATCTGCCTATCACTTACTGTGACCGTTGAACTCTTTGTTTTCATGTTTATCAGTCATTCGTTTGAGATCAAAGTTCGCAGCAGTTTTTTCTCGGTATTCAGTAATTCGCATTTAAGATAGATAGTGAATAGGCAAGATAGATAATGAATAGACTGGGGTGAATAGATAGATAGATAGATAGATAGATAGATAGATAGATAGATAGATAGTGTATCTGCCTATCTATTACAATAACCGACGTTTTGTTTCCATGAGTCTAAGACTGGCTCAATTCGTTTGAGATGAAACTTCGTAACAGTTTTTTCCCTGTAATTTGCTGTTTAGATAGATAATGAATAAGCAAGATAGGTAATGAACAGACTGTGATAGATAGATAAATAGATAGATAGATAAGGAATAGGCAAGATAGGTAATGAACAGACTGTGATAGATAGATAGATAGATAGATAGATAGATAGATAGATAATGAATAAACGTGTATAGATAGATAGCTACATGAGAATAAACTAGGATAGATAAATAATAGATAGATAATGACTAGACGTGTATAGACAGATAGATAATGAATAGACGTGTAAAGATAGATAGACAGATAAGAATAACCTATGATAGATAGATAGATAGATAGATAGTGTATCTGCCTATATCTTACAATAACCGTGGATCACTGTTTTCATGTTTATCTGTCTTAGTCATTCGTTTGAGCTCAAAGTTCGTAACAGCTTTTAACTTTTTCATTCTATTTTTTTCTCCTTTAACCTCACCAATTTTAAAATGAATTCTAAATTCAATACTCCTTCTGCTATTCGTGTGATAAGTCAAACGGTGATCTTGGCCCCTATCTAATATTAACAGCGTATTTTGTTCTGAGTGCTGGAGGGCTCGGAATGACATTTGTAAATTAGCGTCTCGCAGAAGAATGGCAAATCAGTTTAAAATGTGCTTTGTTTAAGTTTATTTTTGAGTCTTGAAACGTGTCACGGAATTGTAAAATGACACACACACAAACACACGCACGTATATATATATATATATATATATATATATATATATTTGTGTGTGTGTGTGTGTGTGCGTGTGTTAAATGAAAATTCACTTAAGTAAATCAGATCAGTAAATGACAGATTCGAAATGCTGAACAGATTCTTAATAAACAGGAAATTTTCTTCAGAATCTAAGAAACGTGAACTTCGGTATTATATCAAACCTCTTCAGTTAACGCTGGAGAATTTCCCCTACAGAGGAAGAGAATCCTTCAGTCAATAAAGATTGTTATACGAAAATATTAATGTTTGATAGTAATTTAATTTTTAAAATCACCGAAGAAATTGATATTTTCTAGCAATTTAAAATTCTAACTCTTTTAACAAATAATTTAGGGATTTAATATTATTTAAATAGTATATTTAAAAATACATTCATAGAAAGTACATTAAAACTAATTATTTAAATTATAACATTTTACTTATATTAATCTTTCAATATTGTAAATGATTGTTAAGGCAACATCTCTATCAGTTTGAGTCTAATTCATGAATGTAATTAAGACTATTTTTAGATGGGTAATCTTTTTTACTTAAGGTTTTGGTCTTCAATTAAGATGGAGTAATGATTGAAGGCGATTATTAAATATTTTGTTTTATCATGTACATATATATCTATCACACATACACTTATGTAAATCACATATATACATACGTTCATTTACATGTGC
>OZ038485.1:93522312-93614812 GCA_964036315.1 Acanthosepion esculentum | reverse complement strand
AATCTGTGGCATTCCGAATTCTAGGAAAGATGATGCATTCATCCGATATTTCAAGAAATTGACTGATTCCAAGCATAGCTGAAAAACCTTAAATATTTCTATATGTAAGTAATTGTATATAAAGACTTTTTTCTATGTAGGCAAGAGATAATAATTCTCTACATACAACGTATCATACCGTGCCCTCGTCAGCCGCTAATTAGGGGAGGTAACACAGTTTCAGTGGCTAAGGCGGTACTGCCACCTCTGGCGCCACGAGTAGCTTTTGCCACCGGGCAGGGTATTGATTTTGTATACGTGTCAGTCTCTTGCTATTTCTTTTTATAAATGCAACTGAAATTTTTCACGTTGGCTAAAATACATGAAGCGTTCATAGCGACTGTTAGTAATGACGTCGAATGGAAGATAAACAGATGTGTTTCACGTCATGTGTTTCATCGTGTTGCGAGCATGGTTTTATTTAACTTTATTTATTTTGGATCTTGACAAGATTCAACTGGATGCCTGTTGAGCCGTGGTCTTTAGGATCCGGTCATTGATGCCCACCTTCAAAAGGAAGGGAACGATTGACCGTCTACATAATCCACAACACCCGACCTCAATAGGTAACCCATGACATGTCCATCCCTTTTCCACGGAACTCAGCGATTCGTAGAGATTTTCCTTTTGCTCCTGCGCTTCCCCCCTGTTCTCCTCCGATGGAACCGTTAATTCTACTAGGAGGACACACTTCTTTGAATCAGATCACGCTACAATGTCAGGGCGTGCGTCTGTCTGAATGACGCGTACCGGAAATTGCAGAGATGTTCTAAGCTCAACTAACACCCTCCAATCAAAATTCGTAAAATTATATTTGTAATTGTGTATGTCTGGTAATCATTATTTCTGTTTCTGCTAGTTTTTCATCATCCCTCCTTGATTTCTAATATTAATAATTATAACCTTATTAATATTATTAATATTAATTATTAGTAATTATAATCTAGTGTTGGAGCAATACATTTACTTATGAAAAAAATATTATTACAGATATTGATTACATGCAAAAATAAATAGATTAACAATATATATATATATATATATATATATATATATATATATATATATATTAAGAAATATACATAATATCTTACAATATCTTACATTAATTGCACAACTCCGAGTTTTATGCCGAAGCAATTTTTAAGTGGTGGAAATATATTTATTTTGTTCTATAGTATGATATTTCCAGCACTTGAAAATTGTTTCGGCATCAAACTCGGAATTGTGCAGATAATGTAAAATATTATATGTATTTCTTAATATATATATATATATATATATATATATATATATATATATATATATATTAAATAGCTCTGTTATTTAACATTAAACACTTTTTCTTACACTATAGAGTATTTATATTTACTTGTGTACGATCGCTCGCTCGCTCGCTCGCGCGCTCAAATACCTACCTATATTTACCTATTTAGTTATATATATATATATATATATATATATATATATATATATATGTATATACTTAACCTCCTTAAAAGGTCAGGATGTGACACAAGGTCGGTTTAATATGGGAAGACCGAGCACGTACACCCAAGCTAGGTACAAAAATTGCCCGAGCCTCCGCAACCGTCGGTTGCACTGGCCCCGGTGCGAACACCGATCCCTCCCTCTGGTGCAACGAGAGGGTGCGGCCTCGGGCAGCTGTTCCCCAGGGCTGGGCACCTCTCAGTATAATTTTTCCCAGTTGCGACTCTGTCCTTTGAAGGAGCCGCCCCTGAGCGCACTCTGCTCAAAGACAGAGACGCAACTGAGAGATGATAAATAATGTGTTAGAAACTACCCGAGAAAGGAATTTACACACTATATATAGTGGATAGCCGTATATATATATATATATATATATATATATATATATATATATATATATATATATATGTATATATATATATATATATATATATGTATATATATATGTATATATATATATATATATGTATATATATATGTATATATATATATATATATGTATATATATATATATATATATGTATATATATATATATATATATATATATATATATGTATATATATATATATATATATATATATATATATATATATACGGCAGGTTTTCGCAGCGCCGCCCACGCGGCACCAGCGTATCCGAATCCATGAAAGAATACTCTGACTTTAGAATTTCAGTTTTTCTGTTTCTGACTAGTCCTGTATATATCGTCTCTTCATTTAACTTAAATTTAATATAAATATGTCTCCATTAACCATGTCCTGAAGAAGGTCTATTTGACCGAAACGTCTGACGTCGACAGAAAAACAAAAAAAACAAAAACAAAATAAAAAAACAGTAAACTCACATATTCGGATTTTGCTTTGTCTTTTCCACATTTTCATCATATATATATATATATATATATATATATATATATATATATATATATATATATATATATATAGAGAGAGAGAGAGAGAGAGAGAGAGAGAGAGAAAGAGAGAGAGAGAGAGTGAGGATAATAGTTTTTGAGAATACACGGCGTTTATTAAATAGTATATTTATTAGTATCTTCCGTTCTGAATATTCGAGAACTCTTATTAAAGAAAATATGTGATCCCCGGCAGGATTCAAACCTACACCGTCCTTGGCAGGATAAACCGTCGTTAAATCCGACGTAATCTAGACCGACTTGGCTACGGAGCGCGTCGCCGATCATGAAAGGTCTAATGGCGCCTTATAAACTCAAATTCTCAGTTTCTCGAAACCTCCATATCGACTCAGTTTCGTATCCTACGTAAAAGATCTGCATTTTGAATTTATTAATCTGACAGATTTTATCACTTAAAAATTATTTTTAGTGGACACCCATATTTAAGTAGACGCTCCGTTTATTTATTAAACAATAAAGTTATTGATTTTCGTTTACCGGCCGGTATATTCGAGAAATCTTATTAAAGA
The DNA here is from genome assembly GCA_964036315.1 of Acanthosepion esculentum. Classification (NCBI taxonomy): domain Eukaryota; kingdom Metazoa; phylum Mollusca; class Cephalopoda; order Sepiida; family Sepiidae; genus Acanthosepion; species Acanthosepion esculentum. The sequence continues at coordinate 93,611,841 of OZ038485.1, read as the reverse complement.
AAAGGTGCATCCCTAACCCCGGCAGTATTCGAATCTGCGCCCCTCTATGTAGCATGATAAACCATCGTTAGTTACGAATATTTAGGCCGGTAGACGAAAATAAATATACTGTTTAATAAATAAACGGAGCGTCTACTCAAATATGGGTATCTACTAAAAATAAGGTTTAAGTGATAAAATATGTCGGATTAATACAAAGAAAAATTACGTCATTGGAAATTTTCTATCTCTCTCTCTATATATATATGTTATGTTAATAGACACATTTGTTGTCGTTTTTAAATAAACACTAGTGATTACATTTACCGGCCTGAAAATATGCGTTCTCCGACAGAAATCGAACCTGTGTCGTTCATGGAAACGTCAATTGATCTGACGTGCTATACAACTTAGCTACAAGGAAAGGCCTGGTTAGCAATGTCTAAATTATTGTTTATAAGAAATAATTCTTCGACGATCTTTCCTGAGCTTAACAGAAAAATTGTTGAAACCGTGTAAAAGCTAAATCGTCCATTTGTTAGATAAATATTTGAACCGTTGTTTCTTGGAAATGATTAAAGATATATTACTGAAATTCTAAGAGCTTTTGTATAACACTATTGAACTCTACTTTGGGCAATAAGAATGTATAATTATTGTCTAAGCTTAACAGAAGAATCGTGATGAAATCGAACATAAACAAATTGTTGTGATCATTTGAAAATTATTTTTTTGCGTACTAAGTGAAAAACACTGAGGTTGTGTACTGTACAATTTTAAATTTTATCATCTAGGCCCATGTGCAAACATCAAGGGAGATAACTAAGCTGCTGAAATGTCTAAATATTTTTAAAAAATTTGTTAAAAGCCTAGGTATTTTAAACTATCTACTGTAAACATATTAAAATTTCTGTATGGTATTCGGAATTAATTTTATTCAGGGTTGCTTACAATTTTTGTCACAGAAAAAACAAAACCCTGAAGACGACATTGTGCTAATGTCGAAAGTACTCGGAAAAAAAAATGAATATGCATCAACATGGAAATTTTCTTTCTTCCTTTAATAAGGATACTAAGAAACTTGTACGTAATAACGAGAGGATCCTATTAAAAATAAGCAGACAAAACTTGTCTAAATTACTTAATGAGACATTTATTGGAAACATGCTGCGAAAATATACGCAATTTATATATATATATATATATATATATATATATATATATATATATATATATATAAGTTACAAAAAATTGTGTAATCCGTATGGGTAGTCCCAAGGAGGATGAAATCCTGAGAGCTCAATGTAAATCCAGAGATAATAATTTAAAGAAAAAGAGACCACTTTAAGGCTCCATTGTAATAATTTATTTCACCAGAACCCTTTTAAAGGATGCTGATCATCAGACATCACTTACAAAAAGTGAAACGAAAAATGAAATGAAAATTCACACTTTTGACGGGAAATATTAAGTTTATGCAATTTAACAGAGAGTAGCGAGGAGTGGTGTGAGAGACATGGTCGAGTTTAGAGAGGATTTATTTTAATATTTTTTCTATCATACTTAGTATTGAGGAAGGAGGGACCAGACATTGACCTATTTAATCGGTTAACATAACGGAAGCGATATATTGAAAGGGAAGGAGAGAAGAGAGAAAAAGAAAAAGAAAAAAGAAAGAAGGGGAAGTAAAGAGAAAGAAGATTACGGAGGAAGAAGAGGGGTGGTAAAGTTTTAGCAATTTATGTTAAAATACGGATTTTAATGTTTGTTAGTTATTTAAATGTTTAAATATATATATATATATATATATATATATATATATATATATATACGTGTATGGAAAATGTTGAGTAAAGTCCATTCAAATGAAGAAAGGAAGAAGAAAGTGCGATATATCTCAACGTAATATAAATATATAATGCGTAGAGGACTATTTCCGTTTTCTGGAGTGTCTCTAATTCCACCAATTTCTTCTTGGGACCTTCAAGCTGTGAACGACAGTAATTGCGCCTATTCGATGTTCTACCAATTCCAAATCATATCTACGTATTTTAGTACAGCTTAAGGACGTTCTCCATTAAGTATTTTTTCTTCTTTTTCTTCTTTTGTTTTCTTTACATTTCGATATCCTTAAGCCAACCGATTTTCTGGCTACCAAGGAAGAACACATTCTACTCAGCTAATTCCTTTTTCTGACAATAATGCCTTTGCATCAGAAGATTTTCTTCCGTCAGATCGAGGAAATTCGACATTCAAATAAAATGTGTCGCAAATATCTGTGACTTCTTGTTTGACAGTATTATTCAATATCGTCGGCAATCCTTTCTGTGCGGGTCGACTGTAGACCGCCACAAATAGATTGTCCGCCGCGTGTATTTGAAAGACGGCCTGGGGCTGGCTACTGGAAACCTTCAAAAGCTCACAAATGTACTGACTGCACACTGAGCGAAAGTATTGTGTGGAACTAATCTCCAAGACACAAAATATGAAGATCGAACATAGATATATTCGATTTATTAATTCGAGATTGCGACATAGGCGTTCTAACAGAAAGACGACACTGAAATCCCAAGACGCACTGGGATAGACGAAGATGGCTTCTAAAAGCTAAGCAAAGTATTAAGAGACAGAAAAACTTCAAAGATAGACGAAGATGGATTCTAAAAGCTAAGCAAAGTATTAAAAGACAGAAAAACTTCGAAGATAGACGAAGATAGACGAAGATGGATTCGAAAAGGAAAAAAAAACCTGCTACTAGATTGGCAACTAGGTTTCCCCGGTTTAATGTTGAACTAGCGAGATGTGACCGTCTATTCTTTTCTAACAGATTTTTTTTCTCACAATTTGCGCCAATAGAAGTTCCTCTGATTTCTTTGTTTTTTCTTTCTTTTCTGGAGGCTACAATCTGTAAACATGCAATGTCAAATGTCAATATGCAAATGTCAGTCACCATTTTCTGTATTCCTGAGTACTGTTCCATTTTTGCCCTTTCCTCAGCTTTCCTCGCTAAAGTTTTCTCATTCTCTTTCACTACATGAAACCTCTTGCGTCTTAGTGACATTATCGCCTTGCTTGGGATAAAATGATTATACAAAATAATTGACATGGAACTTTAATGGAAATTAGGAGAACATTTAAAAAATTCGTTATATATATATATCCAACCTCTTCGTGACGTGGGCGAACAGGCCATTTTAGTTTGTTTTTTTATCTAAATAACTTTCGAGTCCTATTTCGGTAAAGTAGAACAGACTGGGTCTTGCGTAACAACCGGTCTAGGAGAAGGAAAACTCCGAATTCAAAATTCCCAAGTATGGGTTTAAATAGCTGCGTTGGTCAAGTATGTTGAGTACGGCTGTACTCATAAAGAAATGGTTAATCGGGGAGGGTTTCCTCCAACGTCAGTGAGAAAGTCCTGAACTTGGATTTGGATTTAGTTATGAGATCCATTTAAACAAGTTCATTAAGTATCTTATTTGACTGTTTTTTTTTCTTTCTCCCAGCTTACTTTGTTTCCAGTATTCCCTGTGAGTGTTAAATTCTCTAGACCCCCTAGGCTGCATTATCCTGAAGATCCGTTTAGGTGAAACCTAGGTAGGTTTAACTGGCTCCTTAGGATTATCTTAGGTTTTACTCTACTTAGTGTATTGAACACTTTACGTAGTTGTTTTTTACTAGTTTCGTTTTTTTTTTATTTGGACTTGGAGCTTGAACACTGGACGATTGTTTTCGCCTTTGTTTAATGTTCTTGGTTCTTTCTTTTTTTTATTCCCCATTTTTCCTCGGGTACCGATTTGTTCTACTACAAGTTGAGTAATCCGAGCCTTTTTCCAAACGAGTACCACCATTTATATATATATATATATATATATATATATATATATATATATATATATATATATATATCGTGTGTCACATCAAAATTCCCCGAATCGTGTAACATATAATTGTCCATCCCACAAAATCTATAATATCTAAAAAAAACACCAAAAAAAAAAAAACACTAAATTAACTGAGTTTTTTTCCAGGTTTCATATAAGATACCATTTGTGGTAATAATCGCTAAATAAAACATTTGAGTTATTCAGCTAGAACGAAAACAGGTTAAAATCATTTCGTGTCAGGCCCACTATGTCTTCCAAACTGAGCAATGGTGAGAAGAAGAAACAGATCATCCAGGCCTTCACTAATGGCACGAGCATTGATAGTCTGCCGTCCATGTCCAATGTCCATTCAAACACTATCAAGAGAACGATGACTATGTTTTTTTTTAAAAAGCGGGAACAGTCGAGAAGAAAAACTAGATGAGTAGATCAAATCAGCAAGGGGGATCATCATTTCCACTTAGAGCTTGATATATTCTTATTGTTCAAATTAGAGTCCAATGGAGTTATAAAAATCTTGGAGAATTCCAGTAAGATATCTTTAATCATTTCTAAGATACAACGGTTCAATTTTCAATGTTTAATCTAACAATTACACACACACACACACACACACACACACACACACACATATATATATATATATATATATATATATATATATATATATATGTATGTATTATAAATTAACTGATTTAAAATATGTTTTTTTTTCGCTACACAGTAATAACCATGTTTCAAAAATGGAAGCTAAAAGCTTCGAATTTATTTTTGTAATTAAATTAAAGACATTAGTTCCATTTCATCTTCAAGTGAATTTTGGAGTATCTTATTTTTAAATTTACAGCCTTAAAGGCACGGCAAAGATTCATAATTCAGTATTTCCAAGGATACAGAGAAATCCATTCATCCTGACAAGCGGTGCTAGCTTGTTCAATTTCAATTTTTCTTGTATCAGTTAATAGTTACATTCGAAAGGGGGGTTATATCTAGGGATGGGTAGGGATGTATTTTTCAACAAATTCTGACATCCGCTAAATACATGTCGTCTGTTTTTTTTTATAAAAACTTTTATTGTTAACAGCAAAAAATTCTTACGGCATTTTTTCTATTTGTATACTTAAAGATTTTTTGGGGATGTTTAGGCTAGAATATATTTTATTTAACTAAAATTCTAAAAAAAATTCACATTTAATTTGTAATAGACTATATTTCTTTTTAAAACCAAGTAAATGTATTAGAATTACTTACAGTATGTAAAATTATTTTTTCATATCAAGTATAAGTATGTATATTACCAGGTTACATTTATATATATATATATATATATATATATATATATATATATATATATATATATATATATATATATATATATATATATATACCGTATCGTATCGTGCATAAGTCGAAAAATATGTGAGGAAAAATCGGTTTTCTTCCTTTACAAAATTTTTCCGATTTTCACCAACCAATAAAAAGCGCTAAAATATCTGAAGCCATTGCTTTACAATGCAATCCTATTTTACTTAGATTTTACAAGCATCTTATAAACAAATTTTTAGTCCTTTCAGTTTTCTATTTACATTTTAATTTCTTCCCACATTTGAGTGGCTGGTTTCTTTATTTATCTTTAATTATTAAATATTCCAATCGATTTGTATCTATACACATTCTCTGTTATCGATGATTTGTTCTTGAAGTTCTTGAGGCACGTGTCTCATTCAGGTGGCTCGCTTAAATAATATCCATTGACACACGGAGAATAGCGCGATTGTTTTCTGGTAAAAGGAAGTAAACAAAAAAAATTTAAGAAACGTGTTGAAACTTTATAAAACAGAAGAAATTGGTAAAAGTAACGGCGCAATCGAATTGCGGGACATGAACTCGACGGTAAATAGCAATTGAAAACATTTTAGATAAGGAAATATTAAAAATTGATAAAAAAGAAAAATGTCTGCCACTTGTGAACATTTACGAAATTGTGCAATCTGAGCATAATGTCTAGATTTCTTTGCTTCCGAGGTATACATCATTTCCCAGACATGAAATAAGGAAGCCGGATCGGCTTATACATAACTATATACTGTACATCCATATATGATATGTTAAAAACAGTACGCACATATGGTACATCAATAAATGTTATTTTAATACCAGTCCGCATATACGATACATCTATCTATCTATCTATCTATCTATCTATCTATCTATCTATCTATCTATCTATCTACCACAGTCTATTCATAGCTATCTATCTATCTATCTATCTATCTATCTACCACAGTCTATTCATAGCTATCTATCTATCTATCTATCTATCTATCTATCTATCTATCTATCTATCTACCACAGTCTATTCATAGCTATCTATCTATCTATCTATCTATCTACCACAGTCTATTCATAGCTATCTATCTATCTATCTATCTATCTATCTATCTATCTATCTATCTATCTGTTATCGTCCAGGTTATAACCAAGGAAGAACAACACGAACACAAGTGTAGAAATAACGAAGATATATTACACGAAATAATAGCACAAGATGTGGAAAATGTTAGTATGACTGTCAGTCTGGTTTGGAGTGAACAACTATCGGCTCGACTCGATTCGTCCCTCTCTCTTGAGATGCGTAGTATACATAGTGTTAGGAAGAGTTCATTCTGTAGTTATAGGTAAGAACCCATAACACTATCTCTCTCTCTCTCTCTCTCTCTCTCTCTCTCTCTCTCTCTCTATATATATATATATATATATATATATATATATATATTCATATATTCATTTTAAAACCAGGAAACGTATACGGTACATCCATAGATGTTATTTTAAAACCAGTAAGAATATACGGAACATCCATATATAGCGTGTTAGGGGTAAATTGTCGCCATTTTATATTTTTCATTTCGCGCATGCGCTTTGTTTGTTTTTGATTTTGTCGACTACACATTATAATAGGGTCAGTTGCACACCGTCTGTGGGGAAAAAAGAGAACTATGACACAATTCAATCCGCCAGAAATTTCGAAACAGGATACTGTATTGCTTGGCATTCGCACCGGAAGTTGCAATGCGAACATTTCAGAGTTTTTGGATGTCAATCTGAAGATAGTGCAGAGGATTTAGAAAAAGTGGGAAAGAGTCTAATGGTGATTGCCAAGGTACAGCAGCTCGGAAAAATCATTCTGATCGTTCTGATAAGAACTTCCGGGTCACAGACCCAACACAGAGGCCTACATGTAGCGCATTGAGGAGGTAACACTGCCCTGTGTTAAAAAGGGTGCTTGATAGAAGACCCTATATCTGGCAACAGGGACTGCACCATGCCACACAACAGGCGAACTCAGTCATGACAATTTCTACGACCGCATCACCCATTACATCTGGCCATCTAACTCTCCACACTGCAACGCCCTTGATTATTATGTGTGGGGCGCATTTGAGCGAGCGATCAACAGAAACTCCTTTTAAGATCAAAGATGAATTGAACGCAAGGATTCTGGCAGCATTCACCAACTTAAACAAGGAGACCGTCCAGTAGAGATGCAGGAGATTCCGAAGTCGTCCGGGGGCCGTTTTAAGTATAGCTGAAATATCTAATGTGATTTCAGGCATTACTGTAAATCAGTTGGGAAATGTTTTCCCGTGAATTGCAAAATCGTATTACCCTTTGTATTGCTAATGATGGAGGACATGTGGAAACTTAAATAAAATTTAAATAAAACCTTGAAAAATATAGATTTACTTCTTTCTAATCCTTTTTACAAATTATTTCTATCACAAATACAAATAAAGTTATAAATTTTTTAAAGTGCACACGAACTTTATGGATACCCTGTATATATTTTTATAATCGGTAAGCATGTACAGTATGCGTATGTCTGTTATTATTTTAACATATGTAAAAAAAAGGGAATGTAACGAAATCGACTGAAATCCGAACTCGTCTGCGCAAGTCGCTATCCTTTACACCAACCGCACATCCGTTGACGAAAAACGGTTATAGAAGAAAAGAAATCCGAAGCCCTGCAGTGTTGAAGAACGAATATGGCGACCTAAAATCTTGTGGAGTTATATTAAATCGCTCGCTCGCAAACCGGGTAATACGAAGAATGACGTTTCTTTTAAATACAAATGGCGACAGTTCACGTAAAGAATAAAGGAAATGAAACGCTCAAAACTATAAAAAAAATGACATATTTCCATTCTAAAGAAAAACTGAGTATTACCTTCAAGATATAAAAAAAAATAGCGAGTTAATTTAATCATTAGAATGAGGCGAGGATTTCTGTGATCTGATAAAAAGAAAAATTAAATAATGTTAAAAAAAAGTAACAAACGTAACGGTAAAAACGAAAACAATACTAAAAATCTATAATCTGTGTCTGTTGTTTTTAATCAGTTCACCCTAAGGAAGGCGATAATGTCACGATAAGATGTAATGGGCTACTAGAAATGAAAGAGAAGGCATAGAATTTAGTAGGTATCAGAAACCCAATGCTAAGCATAAAACGAGGGATAAACATTTACACCTGTTCAAAAGAACGGAGAGAAGTGTTAACCTGGCGATAGGCGAACCTATCTACTCTTATTGAAGAATAAATTAATAGTAAATAATATTTCCGAGTTTAGGCGGAGACGTTATAAATATATAGAGTGAAGTACACTTTAGAAAGACTCCGAAACAAGCAGCAGCCATTGAAATTAAGGAATCCTTGTGTCAGTTTTCGCTGGTCGTTTAGTCTTGATAGGATTTCGTAACTGCCTAACCACGTTGGCATAATTCTCTCCAGTGATAGTGTGGCCCATTTAAAAATGGTCAATAAGCACAATGCCTTTGGATCCTAAAAATCTGAGGTCATAACCTTCCCTACAGATGAAAGGATATTATTCTCCTTTGGATCTGGTAAGGAGGAATTTTTCAACTGGATGGATTGTTTGATGAGCCTAACAGTTATTCTGGTTAAGGAGACGTTTAAGGAAACCAGCTGAATATGTGTCACATCCTGTCAGATTTTCCTCTGATGTGATCATCCAGATGCCCTTTTAATCAGGTGGCAAAAGACGTGGCACTCGCCGAGCAAAAACATTCGTCCTATCAAATTCATTGTGGAGAATATTCTTAACTAACAAGATATTCTAATAGCATTGTCTGTTTGGTTTATAGTCAATCGAATGTAATCTATCAAGATATGTTGAACATGATCAATGTTTTCCTCGGTAGTAGCAGTTTCAGGGCTTCCAGACCTTCCAAGACTCTCCCTTCTCCTTCTTATTTCAGCTTCACCCGTTGTTCCCTGTTGATAAAGTTTGAGCGTCGTCTACTAATGTAGCAACCATGTCAGCATGAATGTCCTTGGGGACTGAACTATTTTTCTATAGGTATTAGATAACATCGCGAAGCCAAATTTTGTCTATTTTCAAGAGAAGTCGCTACTAGTTGCGTTCGAAGTTTTGCTTGAACAGTCAGATTACCTGGAAATAACCCATACAGTTATTAATAAGAAGAGCTGAAAATGAATGCATACAAGATCGCACACCTCTAAGATCACTCCTTCATAGTAGGCCTATGAACTTTTCAGCCTTCCCTCGTACTCCTGTTCAAAAGGCCGGGGAACAATGTGAATTGGATGACAGGCGAAGCTATCTATTTCCATTGATATTAATATTAGGTCTGGATTCCTCGCAATCTTTTCCAACGAAAAAATCTGAAAATGGGGTTTTCAATGGAAATCTTTGCGCAGATCAAAAGCTATTATTGTGGGAAGTAAATGTCGGAGAGTAAATTCATCTTTTACTGCATTCCTTGTGTTCTTCATTCCCCATAATGACTGACCGGTTACAAGAAAATAGTTACAATGACTGGCGGCGGGACAGGGGAGAGAAGAGGGTGGTATGAACCTTTTTAAACCTATTAATACACACTGAATCATTTACAGGAAAATTGCTGAACTGTTATGTAATATCAGGGCGGCAGTGAAATTTGAAGAGCCGTTGGGATAGCGAAAGATGCCTTTCAAAAGCTAAGCAATGTATTAAGAAGCGGAAAAAAAATTTGTTAGAAACAAAGAAAAAGTACTAGACCGTTACGTAATCCCAGTCCTCCTATATGGCAGAAAATGCTGGACAATCTCCCCACAGATTAAGGCTACAACTGAGGCAAGAAAAATGTGGTTCTACAGGAGGATGCTGAGAATACGATGTGACCAACGACGAAGATTTAGGGAAAAATGGAAACAAAATGGACGCTTATACTTAACATCAGAGACAGCTGAAATGTCTAGGGCACATAGCGAGGAAAGAAGACTTGGAAAATTTACACATGACATATTGATGGAGGAAAATAACACATAACCTATCTAACGATCTAGTGTAAATGTTTGCCAGAACAGGATTTAGGAGAGATCGCTAAATGACAAACTTTACTAACAGCTACAGAGGACAGGGAGTTGTGATTGCCAAAGTCCTGAAAATAAATGGCACTTTCAAAAAGTAGAAGAAAGATTTAGAAACCTATAATTCATTTTAAATTAAAAGTCATGGCTCTTTACAACGTAGGCGATCATGGCTCTCCACAGGTTCCGTTTCTTTATTATCGATACACTTTCAAACAGTAATCTTGGAAAGAACGGTGGAGTTGTTTCCCGTTGCCTTCTCCATGGTTTGGAAACCAGAGTTTTCCGTTTATTAGACTGTATGATAGCTAAGTCTGTAAACTCAGACTATGCTGCTATTTATCTCATTGCTGGAAGGGCGGAAGAGAAAGAGCGGATTCGGACGTTTCCCAAAATGAACGTAGGAGGCTAGAATTTGAACTCGGCTCAACAACTTTACCTTATTCGCCGATATGCGTTAAACAACCTGCACTACATAATGAATGCTGCATTTTTATAAACCTACTAGACTATCTGTGATCCGTTGGGTCACTGACGGTTCAGATTATAAAACATTGAAGTTGATTTCAACATTCCCTTGAAATGAAAGTTAATTTTATTATGATTCAGTTAAATATTTCAATCCGTTTATGTCATCATTGGTCTACCTTACAAATTTATGTTTAACGTTTTACTGATTGTTTACAGCATCTAATAGGAATAGAACTTCTGGGATAAAAATGAACTTTAAAACAGATTTACTTAAGAATATTGTTTAAATATGCCAATTTATTTTTTAAATATCTAAAATATTGTTTGTTTAAAGAAAGCAGCATTATAAATAATTAGTCTATAAACAACTGGACGAAGCAGCAAAGCGGGATCTCTTTGTGTCTGTCTTTATATTAAGATATAGTAATAAAATAAAAAAATATCTGTTTGAAGAAAGTTAAAATAAAAATACTTACTGAATAAACAACTTGTATTTTAAAATCTTATTCACTTAAAATATTTTTTAAATCAGATTAAATTAAAAATAGTTTTTTAATATTTGAAATATTGTTTGTTTAAAGAAAGCTGAATTATAAATAATTAGTCTATAAAGAACTGGTAGAAACAGCAAAGTGGCATCTCTTTGTGTCTGTCTTTAAATTAAAGATATTTTAATTAAAAAATGTCTGAAGAAATTTAAAATAAGAATACTTACTGTATAAATAACTTGTAAAATCATTATACGCTGGGCGGACGCACCACGCAAGCACGCAATCGCAGACGTTTAGTATTTTATAGATAATTAATACAGGATTTCTTTTAGAAGCCGTAATTGTTATCAGATGCATAGTTATTAAAAATATATTATTTTGATAATATTTTCACGATGGGCCTTTATAGGATTAACTAAGTCTTATGGGTCCTTACCTATAACTACAGAATGAACTCTTCCTAACACTATGTATACTACGCCTCTCAAGAGAAAGAGAGAGACGAATCCAGTCGATCCGAGAGTAGTTCACTCCAAACCAGACTGACAGTCATATTAACACCTTCACATCTTGTATTATTATTCCGTGTAATATATCTTCGTTATTTCTACTCTTGTGTTTGAGTTGTTCTTCCTTGGTCCTAACCTGGACCATAACACTAAGTAATGAAATTTAAATTAATTTCGGAGTCTAAAGTATACGAATAAACTCAGAAAAGAAAACCAGACAATATCGGAATCCTAAAAAAAAAAAAAACCCAAAAAACTTGCCAACGGCTCAGTGGACTTTGTCAAGAGCGACAATGGGTGTAAGAGTATTGTTTTATTAAACTCCTGGTTTAGTGTAATAACCAGACTGACAGTCATACTAACACCTTCCACATTTTGTATTATTATTCCGTGTAATATATCTTCGTTATTTCTACTCTTGTGTTCGTGTTGTTCTTCCTTGGTCCTAACCTGGACCATAACACTAAGTAATGAAATTTAAATTAATTTCGGAGTCTAAAGTATACGAATGAACTCAGAAAAGAAAACCAGACAATATCGGAATCCTAAAAAAAAACAAAAAACAAAAACATGCCAACGGCTGAGTGGACTTTGTCAAGATCGACAATGGGTGTAAGAGTATTGTTTTATTAAACTACTGGTTTAGCGAAATAAGAATGAGGATAGAGTAGTCTGCCCATGTGTTCGCCTGTTAGCCGCTTCTATGCCTGCTATTGTGGTATGCCTTTGACAGGCTATATGTATCTATTAATGTTCCACCCATATAAGAGACAAGCGCCGCTCGTGTAGAGGCCAATTGAATGGGGTATGTGATATGAATGTAAGAAGAGGGGGTACGAAGAGAAGATTATGATTATATGGAGGATAGATAACGTTTGACACGAGATTTGAATTGGTTATGAAAGCATTCACACAGGACTTTCTTTTATATGTTAGCAAGTCTCGGATAGAACTTGCGAAATCTCCTTGCAAACGGAATGCGTCGGAAATGAGGGTGATTCAACCCTGTGGAAGTGGCAAGCTGGGTCTTGGCCGAAAAGGGCTTAATATTCGCCATGCAAGCAGAGATAGACTTACAATTTTACGTTTTTGAGAAAGAGGCCACAGCATAAAATCAATCATCCACCGCGAGGCCGCGTCAGAGGTTATAAACTCTGTCAAGTGAACAACTGAGAAGTGAAGATTGTACAGCTCAAGCCCAGTTATATATTTTGGTCTGATGTGATAAGGTCTAGATAAAACATGCCATGAGGATATTTTCTAAAGGGGTTTCAAGGAGCCGACTATTTTTTTAGGCTCAGTGTCTCTTGCGTATCCAGATGATGGTGCAGAACTCAGGGAGAAATAGGTTCGCGCCTTTCCCAAATGTGAAATAAAGCCGAGTGAAAATGAATCCGAAATCGAATCCCTAGATGTTCTGTCAGTGAATGTGCCAAATAAAACTGACAGGCGTAGAAGTGATGAGTTCAGGGGATGATTCATAATAGAATTGCAAGCACGGGAAATGAAACCCATAGAGCAATCTTGTAATCTCCCGAGAAAAGACGAGAAAAATTCGAGATTTTTCCGAAACTTTTATTACTAAAGGCGGCTGCAGTATGGAAGATGTTGTAGACTTAAGCCAAATTATCGACACTTCGCTGCTATCAATAATAGGCGTCATATTTTATTGTACTATAACGAATAATAAATAACACTTACAAAATTAGTACTAACATTCTTACAATAGTAAAGCGGTTGGCCTTTCCTCCTATGACATATATAATAATTTACAGGTTTCATCGCTACAATAATGAGATTACAGTGTCTGCTCTACACTCTCTTATCGTAACTATTAATACGAATTCTGAGATCTTAAAAAGAAACAGAAGAGCAAGAAAATAGAACAAGAGGAGGAGGAGGAAGAATAAGACGAGATAGAAAAACTAGTGAGAATGCTAGTGATAAAAGAAATGAAGAGGAAGAGAAGAAAAAGGCGATGCCGAGAAATAGAAGAAAAAACTAAGACAAAAGAAGGTATGGAAAGTTAAGAGTAAAAGAAATAAAAGGTTAACAATTCAAGAGGAATATATAGAACGAAGGAAAAGATCAAAAGGCGAGAAGAAGAAGAAGAAGAAGAAGAAGAAGAGAAAGATAAGCAAGACGAAAAGGAAAGGCAACTGCAAGAATGTTAGAAGAAAGAAAGATCAGATTCAGAAAGCTTTGAAACGAAATAGGAAAAGCAAGGCAAGGCGAGGCAAGTCCAAGAAAGCCAGACAAAGAAGAAGAATTGAAAGAGAAATATAAAAACGTTTTACGAAGGAAAAAAAAGAAAGAAAAAAGACAAACATAGGAACGCGTCAAGAGTAAGAGAAAAAATATGAGAAATCAAGAAGGAAAGGGCAATTTTCACGAAAAGGCAAAAAAAAGAAGAAAATGAAATGTATGAAAGTGACGAGAAGAAGAAATGTAAGCGAGGGAAGAGTAGAAAAGGGGTAGGAAGAGTAATGAAGAAGAAGAAGAAGAAGAAGAAGAAGAAGAAGAAGAAGAAGAAGAAGAAGAAGAAGAAGAAGAAGAAGAAGAAATATAAGAAAGGAAAAGTAAGAAAAAAGAATAAAGAGTAATTAAAGAACGCGAGAAGAAAAAGACAAAGACACATGTAGGAAAGTTATAAATAAAATTAACTGAAGAAGAAGAAGATGAAAAAGAATTATAAGAAAGCGAGAAGAAAGACAATAAGAAAGCTATATGCCCGAAAGCGAGAAGAAAAAGAAGATAAAGAAGAAGAAGAAGAAGTAGAAGAAAGAGAATTGTAAGAAAGCGAGAAGACAGACAATAAGAAAGCTATATGCCCGAAAGCGAGAAGAAAAAGACGAAGAAGAGGAGGAGGAGGTGGAAGATGACGACGAAGAAGAAAGCTATATGCACGAAAGCGAGAAGAAAAAGAAGAAAGGTATACATATGAAATCGAGAATAAGCAGAAGAAAAAGAAAGAAAAAAGCAAGAAAGCGTAATGAAGTAAAAGGAGTAGAAAGGCAGAAGTAAGAAAGCGATAAGAAGAAAGAGAAAAAAAGGAGAAATGTAAGAAAGCGAGAAGAAGAAGAAGAAGAAGAAAATGATGATAAAGATGAAGAAGAAGAAGGAGACGTATAAAAGAACGAGATGAGGAAAGAAATAACTTGAATGCCCGAAAGACCAAAAAATAATGTTAAAATTAATTGGTTAACATTTCTTGATTGACATATATATAAATAAACGAGAAAACGAGAATGAAGAAGAAGAAGAAGAAGAAGAAGAAGAAGAAGAAGAAGAAGAAGAAGAAGAAGAAGAAGAAGAAGAAGAAGAAGAAGAAGAAGAAGAAGAAGAAGAAGAAGAAGAAGAAGAAGAAGAAGAAGAAGAAGAAGAAGAAGAAGAAGAAGAAGAAGAAGAAGAAGAAGAAGAAGAAGAAGAAGAAGAAGAAGAAGAAGAAGAAGAAGAAGAAGAAGAAGAAGAAGAAGAAGAAGAAGAAGAAGAAGAAGAAGAAGAAGAAGAAGAAGAAGAAGAAGAAGAAGAAGAAGAAGAAGAAGAAGAAGAAGAAGAAGAAGAAGAAGAAGAAGAAAGAAGAAGAAAAGAGAAGAAGAAGAAGAAGAAGAAGAAGAAGAAGAAGAAGAAGAAGAAGAAGAAGAAGAAGAAGAAGAAGAAGAAGAAGAAGAAGAAGAAGAAGAAGAAGAAGAAGAAGAAGAAGAAGAAGAAGAAGAAGAAGAAGAAGAAGAAGAAGAAGAAGAAGAAGAAGAAGAAGAAGAAGAAGAAGAAGAAGAAGAAGAAGAAGAAGAAGAAGAAGAAGAAGAAGAAGAAGAAGAAGAAGAAGAAGAAGAAGAAGAAGAAGAAGAAGAAGAAGAAGAAGAAGAAGAAGAAGAAGAAGAAGAAGAAGAAGAAGAAGAAGAAGAAGAAGAAGAAGAAGAAGAAGAAGAAGAAGAAGAAGAAGAAGAAGAAGAAGAAGAAGAAGAAGAAGAAGAAGAAGAAGAAGAAGAAGAAGAAGAAGAAGAAGAAGAAGAAGAAGAAGAAGAAGAAGAAGAAGAAGAAGAAGAAGAAGAAGAAGAAGAAGAAGAAGAAGAAGAAGAAGAAGAAGAAGAAGAAGAAGAAGAAGAAGAAGAAGAAGAAGAAGAAGAAGAAGAAGAAGAAGAAGAAGAAGAAGAAGAAGAAGAAGAAGAAGAAGAAGAAGAAGAAGAAGAAGAAGAAGAAGAAGAAGAAGAAGAAGAAGAAGAAGAAGAAGAAGAAGAAGAAGAAGAAGAAGAAGAAGAAGAAGAAGAAGAAGAAGAAGAAGAAGAAGAAGAAGAAGAAGAAGAAGAAGAAGAAGAAGAAGAAGAAGAAGAAGAAGAAGAAGAAGAAGAAGAAGAAGAAGAAGAAGAAGAAGAAGAAGAAGAAGAAGAAGAAGAAGAAGAAGAAGAAGAAGAAGAAGAAGAAGAAGAAGAAGAAGAAGAAGAAGAAGAAGAAGAAGAAGAAGAAGAAGAAGAAGAAGAAGAAAGGCACTTGTAAGAAAGTTAGAAGTGAACTTACAGATCGCGACAGCTATTAGGGAGATGTGACTATGCAAAGGCTTTCGACAAAGTACGCCATAAAGATCTGTTAGAACTGCAACCTAGATATATTTGGGAAAGATATTAGAATAATCAAGAATCTATACTGGCAGCAAATGGCCTGCATGCGGATAGAGAATGAGTTCAGCAGATTTGCAAAAGGAGTGTAAGGCAAGGATGTGTCTTCTCACCAGACCTATTCAATCTATGCAACGAGGCAATTCTGAAAGAATTGGAAATAATATCCTGATTCATCACTGGCGCCCACAATCTTAACAGTATAAGATGCGGAGATGACACAGTGCTGATAGCAGATACGGAAAAGAAATTAAAAAACCTCCCACAGAAGGTAGAGAAGGAAAGCGAGAAGAAGGGACTAAGCATAAACTACAAGAAGACAGAATGCATGGTCATCAGTAAAAACATGAGCCCGAAATTCGATTTACAAGTCGGGACCCTAAAATCAAACAGGTGCGGAAATTTATATATCTGGGAAGTGTTTTGACAGAGGGGGTTAAGTGCGACGCTGAGATCCGAAGATGTGCTGGGTTGGCCAAAGACTGATCCCCAAAGTTAGGCAGGGAATTACGAAACAGGAGGATTTCGTTGGTAACAAAGAAAAGAGTACTGTACTGGTACGTGATATCTGTCCTCCATTACGATAGCGAATGTTAGACGTCTCCTCAAAGATGAAGAAGAGACTCGAGGCAATAGAGGTATGGTTCTACAGAAGGATGCTAAGGATATCATGGACTGAGTCTTTGAGCAACGATGAGGTTTTGGAGAGGATGAAAACAATGAGGGAGATTATACTTAACATCAGGAAGAGGCAGCAGAAATTTCTGGCACACGTAATGAGAAAGGAGGACTTGGAGAATCTGATACTCACAGGGCAAATAGAGGGAAAGAGAGACTAGGGAAAACAATGCGGAACATAAGTAACAGGCAAGGGATGACAGAACAGGGTCTGGGAGAAGTAGCAAAGGGACAAAACTTATTGAGAGCTACAAGGAATAGGAGGAAGTGGAGAGCCATGATCCCCTATGCCCTGGGGGGACACGGCAGGTAAAAGAAGAAGATTTAATATACGAGGGTCATTCAATAAATAAGGTGAATTTTTCGGTATAAGGAATTCTAATACACATAGAAGCTTACTCTTTTTTTTTTGTTTTACTTCTTTTTCACATGGATTTAATTTCTTTTGCAGATTAAAAAAAAACTTTGAGAGTTTTGGCGATTAACAAAGATGGCTAACTAAGAAGCATGCTCCAGGATTGAATAGCTGTCAGTTATCAAGTTTTTGGTTGCTGAAGGGTGCAAACCAGTTGAAATTCATAGGAGAATGTCAACTGTGTATGGTGCCACATGTTTCAGCCAAATGTCTACAAGTGGGCTAAATTGTTTAAAGAAGGACGGAGCAGTGTTGAGGATGAAGGCAGGCCTGGGAGGCCTACAGAAGTAAGGTCTCCTGAGGTGATCGAATCAGTCAATGACCTCATTCAGTCTGACAGAAGGGTGACAGTGGATGACATTGCAAAGACTTTGAGCTTATCTGTAGGGACAAACGCAGGGGTCATCAGTCAGAAGGAGTCATCTTGCATCATGACAACGCAAGGCCTCACACAGCAGCCCAAACGGTGCAGACCATCAACGAGCTGGGCTGGGAACTGCTCCCTCATCCCCCTTACAGCCCAGACCTTGCCCCTTCAGACTTTCACCTGTTGGGTCCCTTGAAAGCGTTCACGAGAGGCACGAAGTTTAAAAGTGACGATGAAGTCAAAAGTGTTGTGAGCGACTGGCTGAGACATCAGTCCAAAGATTTTTACGCTGAGGGAATACGGAAGCTTGTGCACAGATGGGAAAAGTGTGTGACAGTGCTGGGAGACTACATTGAAAAAAGAAAAAGAAAAAGTAAGCTTCTATCTGTATTAGAAGTCCTTATACCGAAAAATTCACCTTATTTATTGAATGACCCTCGTACTTTAATGTTAAAAATATATGCAGTATTATTATTGTTTAGGCAATAAGCATTATAACATAGCACAAATAGCTATATTGAGGAAAAAGGAATTTCCGACAATATACGCATTTTTTACGTATTTAGGGTTATTTTTTTTAACTATTATCAAAAACGACATTCTTGTACATGTAGTTATGGATAGTATTATACAGTAATTAGGAATTTTTGAATTAATAGCCATTTTTGCTCAGTTGTTGACATTAATAGCAATCTGCTGATGCGTTAAAATTTTGGAATAATACAATAGTAAAAATTTAAATTTCAACTCCCTGATAGATGTCGCGATCTGTGAACTGAAATACCAGCATTAGTCTTATCAGAATTCAGTTTATTAGCAGCTTCAACTTTTAAATTCCAACTTTTGATTTCGTAGCCATTTTTAATGCCATAGAGGGAATTCTTTGTGGATTTATATCGGCAATACCGACTTTGGTGTGTAGAATCATCATTTTGTCTAAAGAAAGAAAATAACATGGGAATCTAAAGAGAACGTATTTCATAACTATGATAGTTTGGTTTGGTTCATTTTGAGAGTAAAAATCCACTGTTCGTAACACTTACTTTTAAAAAGAGCTGATTACAAAGTAGAGCAATATATGATTATGATATTTTTATTATTTCAAAATGACTTTGTTATAATCTATGATAATATATATATATATATATATATATATATATATATATATATATATATATATATATATATATGGAAAAATATGGAAAAACAAAAAATCCGAATATGCAAGTTTACTGTTTTGAATGTTGTTTCAATGTCGACGTCAGACGTTTCGGTCTAGTAGACCTTCTTCAAAACGGAACGCTGATCTTAAAATTCAGTTATTTTGTTTTGATTATTCTTATGTCTATCGTCTTTTCCTGTTGACTTGAATATCGTCTAATTTTAATTATGTTTTAATAACTATGTCCTGAAGAAGGCCACGATATATATATATATTATAAATTTACTAATTTAAAAATGGTTCCACACGAATTACCATGTTTCATACACAGACGCTAGACTCTACAAGGTTCTGGAAAATGAATAGGACGGTCGAAATTACAGAAGAATTGTTGATTCCAAAATGTCGATCTTTATATGCAACACCTTATTTGAAAAATACAATAAAAAAGCATTAACCGTTCCACAAGACATATTCCTTTTCTTGTTCGCGTTGTTTAATCACAAGAATGTTATTTTGGTTTATTCAAATTATAATTTTCGAAAATGACTTTCCCTGTTTCGTTTCCAACAACAATTCATTCAGTAATTTACCCACGAGTAGCCTTAATTATGGTTTGTTTTAAACTACATATATTTTTTAGTTATTTATTTAATTTTTGGAGGTGAGGTTGAGTGTTGAAAATTTTTTTTTTTTTTTTTTTTTTTTTTTACGAATAGACGTTTTTTTTCAAACGACACCATTGCGTGTCTCCGATGAATAACATGAAATAGCTTTATGTCCGCCGTCCAAAAGAAATGATTCTAATTTCGACTTTCAGTTCGAGCGAAGACTAATTTGAATGTCAGGCACGGACATCCGTGAAAACTGACGCACGATTAACACCCGACCTGCCGGCATGGCCTCTGGCAAATGCCTTCGATCATGCCGCAAATATTTGAAGCTTTGCAGTTGTCACCTTGGCGCCGTTAAACTATAACATTATTTGGATTGGATTCTTCATTCATCGTTGCACCTTTTTGCACCATGTCCCCGTTGGCTTATGACCTTGTCATCTATATTAACCTTCTCAAGAGGCTGCGAACTGCGCAGTTGTTTCAAGGGAGAAGTTTGATGACTAAATGCTCGAGATAATAGTAATTATAATAATAATAGCGAACGCATTAGAAGATATGTTTAAATAGTAGCAAATGAATCAATATTGCGTCCTAAAACAATTCCACAATATGTATGTATGTATGTATGCATGTATATTTATCTATGTTTCTATTTGTAGTGATGAATGTGTGTACACATACTTACGTATGTATTTTTTATATATATTGTTATATATATAACATATATAGGCCCGTTGGTACAGTTGGTATGGCGTTTGCCTCCTATCGTAACTGTTCGGGTTTCAATTCTCGGTAGTAGATGCGCACTGCTGATGAGTCCCAAATATAGGACGAAACTGTCGTCCAATGCTTTCTGCATTCTATTGAGTTTTCTTCTAGACTCGATGAATTACTTAATTATGATTATCTCGAATTCTCCGAATAATTTCTATATGTATATCCTTACTTGAACCATCAATCGAGGGGGTTGCAAGTCGAGGTAGTTGTGCTTGGTGTCCAGATATAAGGGTTGATGTGGTACCAGAATTTGTCTGACTGACATGACTGGGTCCTCCTGCATGTCTGGTATGGCGCAAAGTCCCGTTGCTAGACATAGGGTCTTCCATCAGACACCCATTTGACACAGAGCAATACTATCTACTCAAGGCACTTTACGTAGGCCTCCGTGTTTTTCTCCCTGTGGGAAGACGAATGGAGGCATAACATCGCCATCACTAGTGATAAATGCAGACACCTTCGTAATCACCATTTGACTCATCCAGCTCTTTCCTCTGCATTGTCCTCAGATTGAAAAGTTCGTATACCAAGCAGTACAGCATGCCGTTTCAAATTTTTGGCGGAGTGAATTGCTCGTTTTCACATAGTCGGTGTCCAACTGGTCCAACTATACTGTGCAGTCGACAAAATCAAAAATAGACAACGCGCATGCTCGAAAATAAAAATAAAAACGCCGGTAATTTAACAATCGCAGCTGTGCGGTGTATATATATATATATATATATATATATATATATATATATATATATATATATATATATATATATATATGGCTCATACTATGAACCTAAAGAGCCAGTTAAACCTACCTAGGTTTCACCTACGTGGATCGTCAGGGGCCAGTGCATCCTGATGATCCGCGTAAGTGAAACCTAGGTAGATTTACCTGGCTCTTTAGGTTCATAGTTAGATTTGCTCTACTTAGTGTATTGAGAACTTTGCTTAGTTACTTTTGCTTTACTCGTGTTGAAGGTTTTTTCTTTGGACTCTGAGCTTGGAGTCTGGACGATTGTTTTCGCCTCCATTACATGTTCTTAGTTCTTTCTTTTTTATCCCTTATTTTCCCTTGGGTATTGGTTTGTTCATTTACAAGCCAAAACACTTAAGGTTTTTCCAGACGAGTATAACTGTTTATATTTATATCATTATTATTAGTATATATGGCTCATATATATATATATATACATATATATATATATATATATATATATATATATATGTCATATACGCATATACACAGACGTACATATATATATATGTATATATATATATATGTATATATATGTATACATATATATATATGTATACATATCTATATATATATATATGTATACATATCTCTCTCTCTCTATATATATATATATGTATACATATCTCTCTCTCTATATATATATATATATATACATCTCTCTCTCTATATATATATATACATCTCTCTCTCTCTCTCTATATATATATATATATACATTTCTCTCTCTCTCTCTCTATATATATATATACATCTCTCTCTCTATATATATATATATACATCTCTCTCTCTATATATATATATACATCTCTCTCTCTCTCTCTCTCTCTATATATATATATATATGTAAATTTAAAAAAAATAAGTTACTCCAAAATTCGCTTGACGAGGAAATGGAATTAATGTCTTTAATTTAATAACAAAATTAAATTCGAAGCTTTTAGATTCAATTTTTGAAACATGGTAATTACTGTGTAGCGAAAAAACGTATTTTAAATTAGTTAATTTATAATATACACACACACACACATATATATATATATATATATATATATATATATATATATTTATATTTTATATGGAGAAATAACATTCACTTTAAAGAAATTAAAAAAGGATTTGAGCAAACAACTTTATATAAGCAAACAAAGACTTCATTACCCGGCAGAAATTATTTCGTCTTTGGACACTTTGTTTTGTTGAAAGTTAAGCTACATGAAACAAACACTCCAATTTCCAGAACCTTGTTAGCGAACAAATAAAAATGGCTTCGCAGATGTCATGATGTATTGCTTGGAATTCGCGCCAGAAGCTCCAATACGAACGTTTCAGAGTGTTTGGGTGACAATCTCATGAAAATGCAGAGGATTCGGAAAATGTGTCTAATGGCGATTACAAATATACGGCAGATGGAAAAACTCACATTGATCGTTCAGGTAAGAAAAGAACTTTCTAATTTGTTGGTTAGTCAACACGGAAGCCAACATCAAATGCCTTGACGAAGGTCTATTGCCCAGGACCAAGTGGGGCCTGCTGGAAGATTCTATATCTGGTAAGAGGGCTCTGCACCATATCACACAAGCAGGAGAACTCAGTAATGGAAGTCAGATAATTTCTACGACCACGTAACTCCCCAGATTGCAACGCCCTTGATTATTATGTGCGGGGCACCGTTAAGCGAGAGGCCAACAAAACTCTTTATAACACCCAAGATGAACCGAAGGCAAGAATTATGACAGCATTCGCCAACTTAAGCAAGATGACAGTCCAGAAGAATTGCAGGAGATTCCGAAGTCGTCTGGAGGACTTGGTTGAAGTGTATGTGTTATGGAAACCTACCCATAATAGTAATGGACTAGTCCGTACTCCATAAATACTGCGCCTAAGGAGGAAGCAGTCAGACAGAGAGTGAGTCGGGCAGTCGGCTAGACGATTACTGTAAGACATTGCAATAGTGATACTTCGAGACAACATAGTTCTCTCTAACCTAACCTGATTATTATTACTAACACTTCTACACTTTTGTACATATATTCTATTTGTAATATATATCTGTGTTATTCCATACCTGTGTTCGAGTTATTCTTCATTGGTTCTACCTTGGACCATCACCGTGGTACAAGGCCCTGGACCATAACAGTATGTTTGTGTGTGTGTGCTGTACCTTTGCAGATTTCAGAATGAAGAGTTCTGAAGCGACAGTATCTTCAATAAAACCACTTATTTTTGTAAAGTGCGAACGCATAACTGTATGTAATTTCGTGTGGATAATTTTGAAAATTAATTCTCTGTTGTTTCTACTTTTCAACATCGTCTCCTCCTGCTCATCTCTCTTCTCTGTTTTTTTATCTTAATATCCGCACCTTCGGCTTGAATAAATAAATGTCAGTAATTTCTTTACGACCAGACACTCATCATTCGCACCCCGCTTACAAGCGTCTCGTGACATCAAATATACAAAATAGATTTTATTTTTAGTTAAAAAAAGAGTATATGAAAATAAACAAATAAATCTCCGTTTTTGATTTGAAACAAACAAACAGCAAATACGTACACACACACACACACACACATATACATATATATATATATATATATATATATATATATATATATATATATATATATATATAAATTAGATACCATTTTAGTGGAATATTTCTCTCTACAATTACTTTTAAAAACAAGTTTGTCAGCAGAATTTAGAACTTAACTTTAAGGACGCAGAAACCAGATTTCGAAAATCAATAAACAAAGAGGCAAAATATTTTCCAGACTTATTTTTCGTAATTAGAATTGGAAATAGATTTTGCAACAACTATGATCATCGAATACAATGTTATTTTAAAGTTCTCCAGAAATATCTGGTCTCGGGATCGCGCTGCATATTTCTTTAGTGGAATAAACATTTTAAAGACAAACGCCTTTGTGAACGTTTTCAATTTACAATATATATATATATATATATATATATATATATATATATATATATATATATATATATATATATACATATATATGTATATATATATATATATATATACATATATATGTATATATATATATATATATATGTATATGTATATATATATATATATATATATATATATATATATACATATATATATATACATATATATGTATATATATATATATATATATATATATATATGTATATGTATATATATATATATATATATATATATATATATATATATATATATATATTGTGAACGTTTTCAATTTACAATATATATATATATATATATATGTGGTGCTACTCGTTTGGAAAAACGTTGGGTATGTTGGCTTGTAGTAGAACAAACTAGTACCCAAGGAAAAATGAGGAATAAAAAAGAAAGAACTAAGAACATGAAATTGAGGCGAAGACAATCGTCCAGAGTTCAAGCTCAGAGTCCAAACGAAAAAAAAAACCCTCCAAAACGAGTAAAAGCAACAACGTAAAGTGCTCAATACACGAAGTAGAGAAAACCTAATTATTATATAATTTAGCTCTTGACAATATATTTTCAATTGAGCACTGTTGAACGAGAAGCTAATTCTAAAAAAATAAGGTCAACTGCGTAAATGCCAAGCTCTTCAGTAAAAAGAATGGAGCACTTTGGCTGCTTGGCGTTTGCTTACGTTTGTAAAAACAATACGCTAGATTTGGGCAATCTGTTCGGTCGTGTGAAGATGGCTTAGTGGTAGAAACTTTGCTTGACACCAAGTCTGTCGAGTTTCGATCCGTGCTTGAGGCATTCGGCTGTTGAATCTCTCCGACGAGATGCGAAACAGCACTATCTGCGAATGATATCTCCTTTTTTGATTTGAAACAAACAACAAATACATATACAGACACACAGATATATATATATATATATATATATAGTGGAATATTTCTCTCTACAATTACTTTGAAAAAACAAGTTTGTCAGCAGAATTTAGATCTTAGCTTTAAGGATGCAGAAACTAGATTTCGAAAATCAATAAACAAAGAGGCAAAATATTTTCCAGACTTATCTTTCGTAATTAGATGAAATATATATATATATACACACACACACTGAGCTTTTGGTGCACTAGTAGAAAAGGTTTTGGCCATCATTTTTTTTTGAACTGTCAGTGTAGTCTCATAATAAAAATAGCAAATTCACGTTCTATAATTTCTCACAGAAGATCATAAGGAAATCGAACTGAAATGAAAAGAGCAACATCTGTTTTAAAACATTAGTTGTTTATTTTTAAATTCCTCCGGAACTTCAGTCATCCGCCTCTAATTCTATTAACCATGCTGCTATCCTTTGGGCGGGATAATCCAAGAGTTGCTTTTCTTTTATAGCTGTCATAATCAATCGCTCATACATCTACCTTGTGTAGTTCTGAAGACAAATCAACAGTTTATTTAATACTGACATGTTCTCTTCTTCCTGTTTTTTCATATAACATACTGTCTATCAACGTTATCTCTGAGCAGCAACGTCATTTGCAGCGGTCATTTTTTTTTCTTTGTTCTTAGTTTTTGGAGGTTTGCTAGAGGTAGTCAAGTGACAACAAGTATCTACGATACTTAACGATTTTCTAATCTCCTTACGTCTTGGGGATTTTTCATGTGTACCAGTAATGATTTGTTTAGTTTCCATAATAATTACATTTCTTCTTATATTACGACATATTAAGGAATTTCTTTCTTCATTATTTAACTTTCAAATTTTATAGCAACAAAAATAATAAAAAAAAATGTTAACTTATATTTAATGGTAATTTTATACTTGTACTCTTGTCTTATTTATCGATTCGTTTCGTAATAACATGAGCTTTACCTGGTGGCCCGACTACATGATTTTAAGTGTGTTACTATTTTGCTATCTAGATGCCACCCGTTTACTGTTGATATAGCTGAATGCAACCGCCACTTCTACTCCAACAATTTCTTTTCTCGCACTTCCCGCCTGTGAAAATCCCTCCAGTTTACTTGCTTCCCTGATAGCGACAATCTTCAAAAATTTAAATGCAAAGTCAATCGCCATCTTCTTGAATCTCGTTCATCTTTTATCCTTTCCTAAATCCTCCCTATATCTGTCTTTTCTTTCACTTTCACTCCATGCGACCCTTTGCGTACTAGTAGCATTTTCGCCTTGCTTGGGGTGAAATGATTAAAAAAAAAAAGATGACAAGTCAAATTGATACACTTAATAACAAACTGTTTACCACTACAACCAGTGTAAAATGTATATGGTCGTTTCCTGTCATGTTAAAGAGCTTGCGTGTTTCAGTGATACCAAGAGCGAAGCTGTCTGCTGTTTCAGCTCCTGTAGGGACATCCGTGGCAGTAAGATCGAGGAAGTGGACGGATCAGACCGAACTCGACCAACCCCCGAAGATCCCAGCGGCGGAATAGACAAAGATCTAAACGATCTCAAGGGTCAAACCGGCGGAAGAGAGCAAAGCCAGTCGGGCTGGCGTTACCAAGGCGCACCTTGACTGTCGGCTGCCCCCATCAGCCCATTGTAGCCAGGTTTGCCAGATTTCGCCTGTCTCAATCCGCTTTGAGCCTCGAGAGAGTCGTTTCTGGCCAAGTGTGTGGGCTTCTCCGTCTCGCAGAGTTGCCTGTCAAAATCAAAATGATTGACCTCGTCAAACTCTCTTTGACTTAGATTCCTACCAACACTACAGGAGTAGGCTGGGCCTTCATAGCCACATCCGCCACCGCCGCCACCAGAGAGGAGAAAGAAAATAAGCAGAGAGGATGACGATCCTGGTGCTCGATTGCAAGCAGGGACCGACTACTACTATTTGCTATAAAGGAATAAATTGTTGCTGCCGACACTTGAGTTTGAACATAGATCGCCAGTGACCAAACACAGGCGATCCCATTATTGAAAAATAGACCACGTGACCATAGATGAAACGTATATATAGGAAGGAAGTCGTGTGACGTCTAGATTGATCTGCATTTCTAGTCTATCCTCTATTACTATACGGATCACCATTTCTACTCTATCCTTTGTTACTATACGGACCGATATTCTCTATACTCTTTCCCTATACGGATTACTATTCGAGCGAGTATTATCGAGCAAGTGCTATTAGTGTGAGTGTTATTCGAAGGCGTCTGACACCAGTATTGTTCAACGGCGTTACTATAGTTGTATCTGCGATTACAAAGTCCCTACTACAAGGAGCATCGAGTATTCGTTGACCTCACAAAATTTACTACTACTATTAAGCACTATAGATTATAAATAATAAAGATAAATATTTTTTATAATGAAGTTCATCTTGTACAGAGCCCGAGAGCTATTCAAGGTAGCTAGTTACAGAGTAAGAGGAACAGTTTGTGCGCATATATGGGGAAGATAACGGTTAGCCCTACATTTGAATAGGTTAAGATTGTAGTGAGCGAGGAAAGGTCCTCTTTGAAGTGGGTTTCACAAAGCAGCGGTTCGAGGGAAGAAGCTGTTCGAGTAGGACTTACCTCTCATCAATGGAATACGGAAGGAATGAGGGTGGTTCGCTACAATGTGCGTGGTATCGTGGGTCTTAGCTCTGAAGGTTATAACAGATGGAACTAAGCAGTGTTGGTCGTCTGAACACTTCTTTTGGTAGTAGCGATAGAGCAGCAAGGGCTTGCGACGTTTCGTCTAGGAGAAAGAGCTTGTAGGGTATTAAATAATTCATCACCCACAAAGGACGCGTATACGTTTTGGACTCTATAGAGAGTGGAATGTGATGACTGGATAGCTCTTACCCATATATGATAAAAAGTACTCCATTTTTGTCCTGAATTGCCTCTTGTAAAGTGTATAGCAGGAGTCAGGTACCTACTAGAACCCTACAGAGAACCGACTATTTTTACAGCATCTTTATCGATATATCGTATGTATGAGTTCCGCTTGAGATCAGAGTGGAGTTTAATTCCCAATAGGCGCTCAAGGAACAGGGCCTCCCTTAGGGAACTTTAGTTCTTCGTGATTGGGGATAATTCTGAGTCTGATCGGTGATGATATAATGTCACTAGTTTGTCTATAATGTCTGTAACTGTAACTTTCGTGCAAGGGAGATTAATAGTTATCTTTCTTGCACTGATAGCGCTACATATGTGATTAGCGGGCTAGTCGAATGAATAAAGGAAAAAAGGTTGTCTTTTCTGCAAATATTTTCATGGCTTTCCGCCTTGGTGCTTTGACTGCATGACTTTAAACGGTTTACTAGATTGGCAATTAGGTCTCACCGATTTATTGTTGGACTAGTTACATCCAGCCGTATGTTCTATTCTAGTATTTTTCTTTTCTCGCCTGTGGAACTCCCTTCCGTTTTATTCATTCCCTGCCACCTAGAGTCTTCAAAAATTTAAATGCAACGTCAAATTGCCATCTTCTGTCTTCATTTATTGTCCTGTCTGCTCACGGATGTCTTCTCATTCTATTTCACTGTCAGTAACCCCCTTGCGTCTTAGTGGACCTTATCTTCTTACTTGAGTCGAAATGATTATAAAACGTGAAATCTAGAAAAAGACGGAAGAAAAGAACACCTCTCCCCAAAAGAAAAAAAAAGAATAACCGGGAAGGTCTAACATTTACTGTCCTGGGTATGGCGATGAACTACATCCGGCAGCAAGGCCTCAGATAGGGAGGTTCCGAGAGCGTGGAACCACCTCATAACTGCTGTTGTTCCCAGGTTCACCCAGAAAGCAACTGCTAGATTCCCAGCTATGGGCAAATAGTTAACCCCCAAACTGGGGCCAAAAAATATGAAAGTATTAAAAAAATTGGTGTAAAAATACCAGCAAAACATTTTCATATTAAAAAATTGCCAGCAATACAATTTTGCAAAAGAAATTGCCAATCCTCCCAAGAAAATTAAATTTCAGTATTAAATGATCCATGAGTAGATGTTATGCCGCTAAAGAGACAAACAAGTTAACATTGCCTGCTGGCCTTTTAAAAAATATTTTAAGTGTCACATTTTCGAGACTGTCCACTGAAACTTCATTATTTTCTTTCATGAATATATTAAAATGTCCATTGGGGTCTACAATATACTGGATTATACATAACTATTGAAATCTATTGTGCCTTCGTTTTGCAGACGCAATACATACTGTCGATGTCTAACAATTTCTGTAAATCTTAAGGTAGTTGAGTGTTTCGCCAGAGAAACCATGTAATATTAACACACTGTTTTCATTTTAGAATTGTACTTATCTCTAATGGGTTGCCAACCATGGCTTTAATGCGCTACTGCTCTGCTGTTTAATCCATAGTTGGGGGTGGAGCTAGAAGAGTTGGATTCAACATCTTAGACAGGGCCGTTGATGAGTTGGATTCAGATCTTTCCCAATGGTATTGTGGATTGATATCTTAGCCAAGTGAATGTAACAAACACGATTTGGATTTGAACCACGCTCGCCGATATTGCGCTTCGAGAAACAAGTATTTAAGCATATAGAAGAAAGAAAAGAGGACTTCGACACGGTGTAATGGTTAGCAAGCTTTTCTCACTAGATCAGTTAGGACTGAAGAGTGGGTTCGACCTTCACTGTGTGCTCTACACTTTCGGCCTCGTTCCATAATTGAACTACGCTTAGAATATACTTTGGGGTACCTCGACGTTGTGTAAAGGTTAGCGAGCTACAACAATTACGACTGTGTAGTGAGTTCAATTATTAATGGGTGCCCCATACATTCGGCATTTTTCCATATCTAAAATACGCTTGGAAAATCACAACATCTAAGCTTCATTGAATACTGAATTCGATCCTCACGAGATGCCTCCATAGATACGTTCTTGCGCCACTTCTAAGTTACGCCAAGAAAATCATTGATTACTGAATTCGATCCTCACTAGATGTCTCCATAGGTACGGTCTTGTGCCACTTCTAAGTTACGCCAAGAAAATCATTGAATACTGAATTCGATCCTCACGAGATGCCTCCATAGGTACGGTCTTGCGCCACTTCTAAGTTACGCCAAGAAAATCATTGATTACTGAATTCGATCCTCACTAGATGTCTCCATAGGTACGGTCTTGTGCCACTTCTAAGTTACGCCAAGAAAATCATTGATTACTGAATTCGATCCTCACTAGATGCCTCCATAGGTACGGTCTTGCGCCACTTCTAAGTTACGCCAAGAAAATCATTGATTACTGAATTCGATCCTCACTAGATGTCTCCATAGGTACGGTCTTGTGCCACTTCTAAGTTACGCCAAGAAAATCATTGAATACTGAATTCGATCCTCACGAGATGCCTCCATAGGTACGGTCTTGTGTCACTTCTAAGTTACGCCAAGAAAATCATTGATTACTGAATTCGATCCTCACTAGATGCCTCCATAGGTACGGTCTTGTGTCACTTCTAAGTTACGCAAAGAAAATAATTGATTACTGAATTCGATCCTCACTAGATGCCTCCATAGGTACGGTCTTGTGTCACTTCTAAGTTACGCCAAGAAAATCATTGATTACTGAATTCGATCCTCACTAGATGCCTCCATAGGTACGGTCTTGTGCCACTTCTAAGTTACGCCAAGAAAATCATTGATTACTGAATTCGATCCTCACTAGATGCCTCCATAGGTACGGTCTTGCGCCACTTCTAAGTTACGCCAAGAAAATCATTGATTACTGAATTCGATCCTCACTAGATGTCTCCATAGGTACGGTCTTGTGCCACTTCTAAGTTACGCCAAGAAAATCATTGAATACTGAATTCGATCCTCACTAGATGCCTCCATAGGTACGGTCTTGCGCCACTTCTAAGTTACGCCAAGAAAATCATTGATTACTGAATTCGATCCTCACTAGATGTCTCCATAGGTACGGTCTTGTGCCACTTCTAAGTTACGCCAAGAAAATCATTGAATACTGAATTCGATCCTCACGAGATGCCTCCATAGGTACGGTCTTGTGCCACTTCTAAGTTACGCCAAGAAAATCATTGAATACTGAATTCGATCCTCACGAGATGCCTCCATAGGTACGGTCTTGTGTCACTTCTAAGTTACGCCAAGAAAATCATTGATTACTGAATTCGATCCTCACTAGATGCCTCCATAGGTACGGTCTTGTGTCACTTCTAAGTTACGCCAAGAAAATAATTGATTACTGAATTCGATCCTCACTAGATGCCTCCATAGGTACGGTCTTGTGTCACTTCTAAGTTACGCCAAGAAAATCATTGATTACTGAATTCGATCCTCACTAGATGCCTCCATAGGTACGGTCTTGTGTCACTTCTAAGTTACGCCAAGAAAATCATTGATTACTGAATTCGATCCTCACTAGATGCTTCCATAGGTACGGTCTTGTGTCACTTCTAAGTTACGCCAAGAAAATCATTGATTACTGAATTCGATCCTCACTAGATGCCTCCATAGGTACGGTCTTGTGTCACTTCTAAGTTACGCCAAGAAAATCATTGATTACTGAATTCGATCCTCACTAGATGCCTCCATAGGTACGGTCTTGTGTCACTTCTAAGTTACGCCAAGAAAATCATTGATTACTAAATTCGATCCTCACTAGATGCCTCCATAGGTACGGTCTTGTGTCACTTCTAAGTTACGCCAAGAAAATCATTGATTACTGAATTCGATCCTCACGAGATGCCTCCATAGGTACGGTCTTGTGTCACTTCTAAGTTACGCCAAGAAAATCATTGATTACTGAATTCGATCCTCACTAGATGCCTCCATAGGTACGGTCTTGTGTCACTTCTAAGTTACGCCAAGAAAATCATTGATTACTGAATTCGATCCTCACGAGATGCCTCCATAGGTACGGTCTTGTGTCACTTCTAAGTTACGCCAAGAAAATTATTGATTACTGAATTCGATCCTCACTAGATGCCTCCATAGGTACGGTCTTGTGTCACTTCTAAGTTACGCCAAGAAAATCAATGATTACTGAATTCGATCCTCACTAGATGCCTCCATAGGTACGGTCTTGTGTCACTTCTAAGTTACGCCAAGAAAATCATTGATTACTGAATTCGATCCTCACTAGATGCCTCCATAGGTACGGTCTTGTGTCACTTCTAAGTTACGCCAAGAAAATCATTGATTACTGAATTCGATCCTCACTAGATGCCTCCATAGGTACGGTCTTGTGTCACTTCTAAGTTACGCCAAGAAAATCATTGATTACTGAATTCGATCCTCACTAGATGCCTCCATAGGTACGGTCTTGTGTCACTTCTAAGTTACGCCAAGAAAATCATTGATTACTGAATTCGATCCTAACGAGATGCCTCCATAGGTACGGTCTTGTGTCACTTCTAAGTTACGCCAAGGAAATCATTGATTACTGAATTCGATCCTCACGAGATACCTCCATAGGTACGGTCTTGTGTCACTTCTAAGTTACGCCAAGAAAATCATTGATTACTGAATTCGATCCTCACTAGATGCCTCCATAGGTACGGTCTTGTGTCACTTCTAAGTTACGCCAAGGAAATCATTGATTACTGAATTCGATCCTCACGAGATGCCTCCATAGGTACGGTCTTGTGTCACTTCTAAGTTACGCCAAGAAAATCATTGATTACTGAATTCGATCCTCACTAGATGCCTCCATAGGTACGGTCTTGTGTCACTTCTAAGTTACGCCAAGAAAATCATTGATTACTGAATTCGATCCTCACTAGATGCCTCCATAGGTACGGTCTTGTGTCACTTCTAAGTTACGCCAAGGAAATCATTGATTACTGAATTCGATCCTCACGAGATGCCTCCATAGGTACGGTCTTGTGCCACTTCTAAGTTACGCCAAGAAAATCATTGAATACTGAATTCGATCCTCACGAGATGCCTCCATAGGTACGGTCTTGTGCCACTTCTAAGTTACGCCAAGAAAATCATTGAATACTGAATTCGATCCTCACTAAATGGCTCCATACGTACTGTCTTGTGCCACTTTTAAGTTACGCCAAGAAAATCATTGAGTACTGAGTTATATTCTCACTAGATGCCCCTACACGTTCGATCTTGTGACACATCAAAACTACGCCTAGAAAATGGGAGAAAGAAGGTGAAATTCTATTTGAAATTTCGTTAGTGTCCGAGTCAATGGAAAAAGAAAAGGAAAACAATTCAATTTACAAATCAAATGAAAAAAGGACGGAAGCGTTTAATGATTAATACAATTTGGCAATGAAACTATCCTTCAAGTATACATGACAGTTTAATAGCTTTCTTTATTTTCGGAAATATTCATGTCTGTCCGAAAATTGTTTTATTAAAACCATTGTGAACCGAGTTAAAAGTATGAATAATTGAGACGTTTAATTGGCAGTGAAATAAGAGACTTTCAATAGATCGTTTGTTTTTCTTTTCTGCGCTAAGCTCTCGAACAAAACTTGTCTGTTTTGTTGAGATAATTGGGTGTAAAAATATGAAAAAAATCATTTTCGAATATAAAAAACAAGGAGTGTATCAAGTTAGGCGCAGCGCAAAATAAAAAAAACACTAATCCCACGATTAGTCTAATGTGTACATAAAATATATACGCACTAATCGAAAACGCATTATTCGGATATAATAGCTTATAAGTAATTATGAAATTTATACCGCAAATTTTCCTTTCATTCACAATTCATTTCTAATTTGCATAATTTTTTATTAAAATATAGGTATTTATAAGAAGATACAATTAAAATTCTATGAATTAATAATTAATTAATGTTTATTTATCTGATTTTATGTGAAAAGCCTATATAGAGTGGTTTATCACATCGTATTCTTCTGTTTTTCATATAAATGGCTGTACTGAGAAATTGACACTTCAAATTTTCGAAATATATCATAATCATTAGTATTTTAAGCTGAAATTTTGATTTATAATCTTTCCATAGTAAATGTATGCATCTTTTAGATTTCGATATTTTTAATAAATGTAAATTTCTGTAAGCAATTAAATCGTCCATATTTTAATAAGAAATCAAAAATTTTATTTTATGCATGAAAAACAAATCAAAATAGTCAAAAAATTTTTAACAGAGACAAATATTCAAATATGTATTTTTATTATCGGTCTATATTTTAAAATTTATCTATTTATAACCGCCCATGATTTTTTTAACACTACTGTAATTACTTCGATAACGTAATACTAGACAAAAAAATAGTTATCCATTTTTCATTTTCAAATTTTTGAAAATTTTTAATTAATCGGTAATTATAAAATTTACTATTTAAATTGCCTATCGAGGCAAGAGTAAAATCTGTCTATATTTCTGAGATGAGGTAATATGTACTCTATTTACATTATTCGGGCTATTTTCCTCATCTTTGTCGCCATATTTATTACAACATTTCGGCCATTGTACGCTCCGGCCTTCCTTCTTCAGGTGGTTGGAATGTCGAACTGAACCGTTTATTTCGCTCACTGTGGTAGACTGTTCTAGTTCCACATGCCATGTTTAATGGATGTTAGTTATCAGTTATTTCCTGTTAATTCCCCTCTCCAAGTTGTCCACTGCCTTCAATGCCCGATTAAGGCAGTGGAGAACTTGGAGAGGGGAATTAACAGGAGATAACTGACAACTAACATCCATTAAACATGGCACGTGGAACTAGAACAGTCTACCACAGTGAGCGAAATAAAGGGTTCAGTTCGACATTTCAATAACCTGAAGAAGGCCAGAGCATACAATGGCTGAAACGTTGTAATAAATATGGCGACAAAGATGAGGACAATGGTCCGAATAATGTAAATAATGTACAGAAGTAAAATGTTGTGTCATCAGTGTAGATACCAAGTTGAGAGTTGAAGTCATCAGGAAGGCCATTAATTAAATTTAAAAACAGATTAGGACCAAGGATGGAACCCTTGGGGACACCTGCTTTAGTACGAAAGGATCTTGACGATTGGCCGTTCAGGATAATTCTCAATTCCCGATTTGATAGGAATGAATGGATCAGTTCAAAATAGTGTCCGTAGACACCCTAACTTTTCAGCTTGCGGAGAAGACCTGAATGATAGAACCTGTGAAAGCCTTTCGAGATGCTCAGTGCGTCACCATTATATAGAGCATTGTAAACTCTTCCCGCAAATATCGTCAGTACACCAGCCATATTGCTTCTCTAAGAAAAGGCCCTGCGATGAGAGATAATGTCCAATTCATCATTGATTAGGGCTTCTGGGAGTTTCCCAAAACGAGGTAGAAGAGCCGATAGTTGGAAGGGCCGGACGGCTCACCGGAGTTCTTAAAAACAGGAACCACAGGTGATGACTTCCAGCAAGCAGGAAAGCCGGAGGCATTTATTATACAGTTTCGAGAGAACAGAACTTCAGAACTTCTTAATGACAATTACAGGGATACCATCGGGTCCACATGCTTTGTGGAGATCTAGGTTAGAAATGTGAGCAGAAACCATGGAAAGGTGTTATATGCATATCATTCAACAGATACTCTGTATTCGGGTGGGGAAGTTAGACAGGGATATTACAGATAAGTCAAGAGTAGAGTTTGAGGAGAATTTAAGGGCAAAGCATTCAGCTCTATCAGTAGAGAATAATAACACTTCAAATTGGAGATGGGGAATAGAGACCTTGCACTTAATTAATACCCTATTACAGAACCATCTGTAATCACAAAAGCCAAAGTTGCTAGAGGCTATGTGGGACCGAATTCTCTCGGCAAGCAGGGACTTAGCTCCTTCGAGGACACACTTTACATTTATTACAAGTAACACCGTTCTTATCTAGAGCATGATAAAATCTTTCTGGAAATATCGTCAGTACCTCAGCAGTTGACCTGGAGAAGCAAAAACCATATTGCTTGTCTGGGAAAAGACCCTGCGATAAGAGATAATGAACCAATTCAGAATTTATTAATGCTTCTAGGAGTTTCCAAAAATGGTAGAATGATAATAGACTGATAGTTGGAAGGGTCGGAAGTCTCACCAAAGTTCTTCAAACTGGAACAACAGATGATGACTTCCAGCAGGCAAGAAAACAGGAGACAGCGAGGCATTTATTATAGAGTTTAGAGAGAACAGGAGCCAATTCGAGAGCACACTTCTTAATGACTATTACAGGAATACCATCGGGTTCACATGCTTTGCGGGGATCTAGGTTAGAGGTGATAGCAGAAACCATAGTAGGGTTTATGTGCATATCACTCAACAGAGAATCAGTTCTAGAATGAAAGGTAGGCATAAATATTCCGCATGAGTCGAGAGTAGAGTTTAAGGTTTGGTTTGGTTTGTTGTGTCTTACGGCATATCAACCTCAATGGGTCATTTAATGCCGACAACTTTTTTTTTCCTTGTAATATTTTGTTTTGTCAAAAATCTATTTCTGGTAATAGTTTTTTTTTCTCAAAAATGCATAGCTGGTAATATTATTTTAAAAATGTATTGCTTGTAGTATTTTTTTTCAAAAATCTAATGCTGGTAATATTTTTTTTCAAAAAAATATTGCTGGTAATATTTTTTTTCCTTCAAAAATTTATTTCTGGTAATAATTTTTTACAAAGTATTTCTGGTATTAAAACCTATTCTGACGCTTTTATAATGCTTTTTACCTCAGTTTCGGTGTTAACTATTTGCCCATAGCTGGGACCCCTAATAGGTGCTACCACTCCGGGTCAGGGTGAACTTGGTAACACCAGTAATTAAGAGGTGGTTCCACACTCCTTAAAACCTCCTGATCAAACGCCTTGTTGTTGGACGTAGTTTATCGTCTTACACTGGACGCGGATATAGTATATCGTCATACCCAGGACGGAGAGTTTTAAGGAGAATTTACGAAAAAAGCATTCAGCTCTATCAGTAGAAGATGATAACACCTTATAGTGATTGAAGAGGATAGGAATAGAAACCTTACACTTATTTAATGCCCTATTACAGAGTCGCCAATAATCGCGAGAGCCAAAGTTTTTTGAGGCGATGCGGTGCCTTATTCTCTCGGCAAACAGGGACTTTACTCCTTTTATTGCGAGCAGCAACGAATAGGAGCCTATTTTGACGAGATCCGTCATGGTGGTATAGCAAAAACAATAGTGGTTCCTGTGTGATGTAGAGGTCGAGCATGCTGGAATAAACCCTGGCGAGGACTGAGGTTTTAACTGATATTTCCGAGAAGGGATGAAATCAGCTTTTACCCAAGACGAAACTTCAGTGCCGCAATTTTCAATTCGGAGTTTAATGATGTCATTCCAAGGGAAAGAGGTCTTCTGAATAGGGAGTTCTTGGAGACAAAGTTGTTAAAGGCGATGCGGTACCTTATTCTCTCGGCAAACAAGGACATTGCTCCTTCGATGCCTCGCTTACATTTAGTGCGAGCAGCAACAAATAAAAGCCTGTTATAACGAGAGTCGTCACGCTTTTATAGCCATAAATAGCGGTTCCTGTGTGATATTGCGGCAGAGAATGCTGGTGTGAACCATTGGTAGGTCTCCCAGTTCTATTAGAATCGTCTTCATTAAATAAATCCGGCGAGAAAAAGAACATTTGTCTTACCCCACATTCGAAATTTTGCACTTGATTAACTCGATTGCTGTCAACATGCAGATTGTTCGTTTTCAGTAAACGTGGCACGCTATCCTAATATCTTTTCCATCTAATTTCCGTTTCGAAACTCATGAAACGGTTTCGTTTCATCTAGGTCTTTATGTGTTTGTATTGCTCGTTCTGACTGCATTCTAATCATGAAGATAGCATTTTTTTTCTGCTACGAGCTCTATTCATAAGAATTCTCAATTATGTGGTTTATTAAGTTGATTGTCCGATAGAGCATGCATTCGTTTGCAGTAGGATTTCTGAAACACGTCCCGTTTAGAAGTATCGGAAATTATGGAACCTGTATGGTAAATTTATCAACAGCTTATGAAAAACTGTATACCTCCCTCTCTCTCGATAGACAGTCAGTCAGTTTTGTTCCATAAGTGATTCACGCATAGGCGATCATTTATCTCTCGATACATGATTGACTATTCAGATTTTTTCCGGGGGTAGTTTGCTATATTTGTCTGCTGTTTATCCATATTTGGTTGGAGTGGGGGTGAGAAGAAGAAGATTCATACCTTTCCCAAGGGTATTAGCGCGTAAGTGAATGTAATGGTTTCGACTGGAATTCGAACTCGGTTCTCCGATTCCTAAATCCGAGCCGCTATACATTACCTGTGCTATGACCTCGCTAAGCAACCTTGTCGAAAAACTAAGGAAAATATGAAAAATAAACTCATGGCTAGTTTAGATGTCAGATAATTTTATAGCAACATTCCTTTAAATATGAAAAAAAAACAAAAAAAAAAAACTATTACAATAAAAAATAAACCCCGATCTACCAAACAGATAAAGTCATGGCAATTTGCCAACTCATCACAAATTAATCTTATTTTAACAATGATTCTTTATAAAGAAAATTTCGGATTATCGAGGGGATCGCCTCTAAGCGGCGTTTTAGCCAGTGTGTTTTTAGTTCTTCTAGACCTTGTTCTTTTTCAAAGTATTTTGCCTAAACAATAATCATATTTCCGTTATGTTTAGAAGTATCAGAAATTATGGAACCTGTATGGCAAATTTACCAGCAGCCTATGAAAAACAGTATACCCCACCCCTCTCTCTCTCTCTCTCTCTCTCTCTCTCTCGATAGACAGTTAGTCAGTTATGTGCCATACTTGATACACGCTTAGGCGATCAGGTAACTTTCAATACATGACTGACGAGGCAGATTTTTTTTCCGGCAGTAGGTTGCCATTTCTCTCTGCTGTTTACCCATCGCTGGACAGAGAAGAAGAACTACTATTTAAAATAATTTATCTAAGTTTAGCATTAAATTTGATAAAACTACTTCTAAAACGATAAAAGACTTAATGCAAAACAACATGAGAACAACACAAAATCTAAAGCAATAATGTATTATATAGCCTGTAATGACTACCACAAGTAATCTATGGGCGAGACCTCAAGGAATTTATATAAAATATTATATGAATACAAAAATATATTTTCAAAAGAACACATTGAATTTCCCAAGGGTATTAGCACGTAAGTGAATGTAATGGATTCGACTGGAATTCGAACTCGGCTCTCCGATTTGTGTCCTTCATCAACGGACTTTAATTAATACATCGCCGCAAAACAACATTATCTGATCTTGCAGATGAACAAAACAAAGTCACATGTACGAAAGAATTTACATATAAAGCAGAAACAAAAAATACATTACATTTATCGGCATCCTGTTAAACCGTACTAATAATAAACTAGAACTAAGTATCCCGTAAATCTACTAATAAAAATAAATTCGTAAATTTCACTATTTACGTGATGAGGAGAATGCATTGAAAATAATTTCAGCTACTCTAATACACTAATTAGTTCATATTCAACGCCAAATAGAAAGCTCGAATTAAAATAAACAAAAAACTGAACGATAGAAGCAAAATTAACGAAACGAGATACAATACTCAACACACCATGTCTATCACAACTACTATTTAAAATAATTTATCTAAGTTTAGCATTAAATTTGATAAAACTACTTCTAAAACGATAAAAGACTTAATGCAAAACAACATGAGAACAACACAAAATCTAAAGCAATAATGTATTATATAGCCTGTAATGACTACCGCAAGTAATCTATGGGCGAGACCTCAAGGAATTTATATAAAATATTATATGAATACAAAAATATATTTTCAAAAGAACACATTGAATTAGTATATATATATATATATATATATATATATATATATATATATATATGTATATATGTTAATCAATATATGTATATTAATAAATACATTTTTCTTCAATGTTAATAATCTATATTTGTTAATATATACTTAATAGTTTTGTTATATTACATCGGACTCAATGTGCGATATATATATATATATATATATATATATATATATATATATATATATATATATATATATAACTGAACAATGATAATAACACAAAGCGGCGACGGTCTGTTTCATTCTTGAAGACTATCTTGGTTTTAACGTCAGTGTCTACATCTATATTTGCGTATGCTCTATGATAATGCGCACTTTTGTCCATAAATATATCTTAAAACTATATTTTTATCATATATATATATATATATATAATTAGAAAAAAAGGGGCCATGTGTACTTCTTATAATATGTTAAATTGATAGGTTATTTAATAAAACAAGTACAAATGAAAGGATACGAATATAATCAGTACGATAAACATTGATTAAATATTAATTATTAACCATAAGATAGAAATGAAGCTCGGATAGAAAGCTTTTAATTTCGGAATTTTCAGACACAGCTGTGTTCATCATCAAAGGACCGAGGTATAAACAGTGAAATAGGAATTACTCACCGACAGGTATTTTTGTAGATGCAGTATTTTGCAGTGGAAGTCGTATTGTTAGCAAAAACACAATCTCAGTTTGATTCCTCGATGTGCGAAACTTTTTATGAAAATAAACTTAAATTTAAAATTTTAAATGGTGTGAAAGCGATATAACACTCTTCATCTATGTTACAATCCCACCCTCCCCCACGACACACGCTAGTAATAACAGACCATTCTAACGCTTTTACAATCGCCCGGTTCATTCACCTCCTCGTTTTTTTGAACATGAGTAGCACTTTATCCCTTGTTTCTTGTTCTGCATCTTATTATCATCTTGCTTGTGGCAAATTGATTAACACACACACACACACAAATATATATATATATATATATATATATATATATATTAAACCTAACGTTTCTACTGTATTGTATTATCAAATAATCTCGGAATTCAAATAATAATTGTTCAGTTCTTATTTTTTTCCTTTTCTCTTCGTCCACTCTTGTGATTTATAAAGCTTAGCCCTCAGGCCACGTAAATTGGGGAGACGAATCGTCATTTTTTGATATCAGAGATGCCTCAAAATGGAACGGCCGAAATCGATTGTTCCATTTTTGTTACAGGTTGGATTGCTACATTAAAACAAGCTTCTACCCTATCCTCTTTGCGGGAAAAATAATGACCCAAAACGCTGAGTTTAGTATGGTACAAGGTCAGATAGGATGAGAAAGAAATGAAGGTCGGAAGAGAATGCTAGACAAACCTATTAGTTAGGTAGGGTCTGTTTGTCTAAGAAAAGCAGGCTTTCCCTCTTCGCTTCGCTTCACATACGTAAACATAACACAGCCACCATTTTTTTCATCTTTTTTTACTATCATTATTATTATGTTTTTAATTTTTGCCCTCTCACTTCCCTCCCTCTACACGCTATCTATCTTTCTTTATTTTTCTAATTCAGATTCTTCTTCCCTCTCTCTCGCTTTCCCTCCCATCTTCCTTTTTATTTTCATGCTTTATTTCTTCTATTCTCATGAATCGCCCTCTCAATCTACATCCTTACTTTCTCTATTCTTCCAATCTTCACCCCCTCTCTCCTTTACATTCCCTCTTTGTTCGGTCGTTCTTTCTTCTATTCCCGCATTTACTTCACCCTATCCCTTTACTCCCACTCTTCACTGTTCCAATCTTTATTTTCTCACTATCCCGCTTACGCACTCTCTAATACTGTTCTGTCTCTCCACTACTCTCTCTTCCTGCTTAGACTTTCTCTCGCTTTACACTTCAATTCCTTTTCTCTCACGCTTTCACTTACTCTCACTCTAATAATATACTATCTCTTTTCTGCCCTCTCTTCCTGCTCTCTGAATTCTCCTGTGAACTTTTTATTGCTTTTCTTAATTTCTCGACCTCCCACTTTTCTTTCTAAATGTTGTCTTTCTCTTTGCCCCACCTCGCTTTCTCTCTTCCTGCTCTATATCATCCCCTTCGCTTCCATTGTTTCTCCAATCCTTAGTCTCTCGATCTTCTATTTCTTCCCTTCCATTTCCCAATGTATTTATTTTCTATTTCTCCCGTTCTTCTCTTCATCCGTATGCCCTCCCTCATTTTCTTTCTTTCTTTCTTTCTTTCTTTCTTTTCGCTCCTTTTCTTTATTTTTTCTTTCTTCCACTTTATTTCTTTCTTTCTATATTTCTTTATATATTTCTTTCTTTCTGTCTTTCTTTCATTTTTCTTTCTTTCTTTCTTTCACTTTTTCTTTCTTTCTTTCACTTTTTTCTTTCTTTCTTTCTTTCACTTTTTTCTTTCTTTCTTTCTTTCTTTATATATTTCTTTCTATATTTTTCTTTCTGTCTTTCTTTAACTTTTCTTTCTTTCTTTCTAAATTTCTTTCTTCCACTTTTTTCTTTCTTTCTTTCTATATTTCTTTCTATATTTCTTTCTTTCTTTTTTCTTTCTAAATTTCTTTCTTTCTTTATATATTTCTTTATATATTTCTTTCTTTCTGTCTTTCTTTCACTTTTCTTTCTTTCTTTCTTTCTTTATATATTTCTTTCTATATTTTTTCTTTCTGTCTTTCTTTCACTTTTCTTTCTTTCTCTCTAAATTTCTTTCTTCCACTTTCTTTCTTTCTTTCTATATTTCTTTCTATATTTCTTTCTTTCTAAATTTCTTTCTTTCTTTCTCTTCGCTCCTTTTCATTCTTTCTTTCTTTTCAGATTCTTTAACTCTTTCCACCCTTTTTATCTTTTCTTCCTTCTGTTTACTCTTCATTTATCTTCTTATCTCCCTAATATTTCTCTATCTCTCTTCTATTCTCTCTTCCCGCTCTCTATCATCCCCTTCCCTTACATGGTTTCTCCAATCCTTATTCTCTCGTTCATCTACCTACTTCCTTCCATTTTCCAATATATTTATCTTCCCTTTTCTCCAGTTCTGCTTTTCATCCGTATGCTCTCTCTCCTTTTCTTTCTTTCTTTCTTTCTTTCTTTTCTGATTCATTAACTCTTTCGACTATTTTTTCTTTCCTCCCTTTTTTTAAAACTTTTTACTTATCTTCTTACCTCGCTAATTTATCTCTCTCTCTCTCCCTTCCCGCTCTCTATTATTCTCATCTCTTACATAGTTTCCCCCCAGTGTATCTCTCTTCCCTTTTTTCGGCTGTATCTCTTCATACGCATGCTTTCTCTTCTTTCCTTTCTCTCTTTCTTTCCGTCTTTCTTTATTTCTTTTCTTATTCATTATCTCTTTCGACACTCTTTTTTCTTCTCTCCCTGCTTTTTCCTCTTTATTTATCTTCTCTAATTTCCCACCACCCTTCTGAAAACGTTTCCGTTTTATCCACTAACCATTTCTACTTATTTTTCCGAATTATCCGTACAGGTCTCTTATTTACATGGATTTTCCATTAACCTCTTTTAACCTCTGCCGAAATTTTACTCATTTTAAGATATTTGTTTTTGTTTTTTTTAATTTCTTTTCCAAAACATTAAATAAGGATTAAGCGAGTCCTAAATGCATTTCCCATTCACTAAAATCTGGTGCCCAAATCAGAAAACAAACTGAACAGATGGTGGGAGGCAGAACCGTCCCGAATAAAGAAACAACATCAGTGAAACTCGAAAACATGTGTCCACTAACAAAATGGCGACCAGTAGCAAAGACCAAAATATCTTGAATGCCGAACAGATTTCTCCGTATAAGGGTGAATGATGTATGGAAAATTGGAAAAAAAAGTTTTCGTGTGACGCGTTTTTTTTTTCACTGTAGGACTTCATTGGACAAATCCGATGAAGTCCAAAAAGACGAAACGTAACAACACGAAAACTTTTTCCCACTTTGTCATGCATTTTCCCCACAATACTGTTCGTGATATGTAAAAACATTATATATCGTTATCTTGGGCGGGGGGTAACAGTTATGTTTCTAATTATCCGTCCGTCTATTAAACTCTATAATCGAGCTGCAAAAGGTAATATCAGTCAGCTAAGTGACAAAATTTATATTTGTATTAAATCCCTCTTTCCCCCCCTCTCTCTCTCTATATATATATATAATAATGTATGTATATGTGTGTGTGTTTAGGCAGCAAATTCTCTTTTAAGCATGTCTGATTGAATAAATTACAGACATTATGTCTGCTAATTTTTAACAAATTCCGTTCATACTCACGATAACCTTCCGTGTATTGATGTTAAAGATTGAGAGAAATGTACTCTAACTACTTAAAGCTGTGCGTTGTTATCCATTACCGTAATTTTTTCATTATGCTTTTAAATGCAAAACAATGTGCCTAGCATTCATTAGAACATGAGAAAAAGTATCCATTATGGAATTTTTTCTCCCTATGTTATAATGTCATGGTCACGCGTGCATTAAATCGTGAAAAAATGTTCCTTTACAGGCATTTCAGAACATTATTGCAGTATTCATAGTTGATTCTGTTCTTGTTATATTAATGAACAACATATCGTTTTGTATTACATGCACCCCTGAAGATGATCTTGGAAAAAGATCGAAAGTACTTGGGAAATGAAAATAAAGAAATTTAAACAACTCTAGCACATTTTCTTAAAAATTAGCAGATATAATGTCTGTAATTTATTTAGTCAGACACACACACACACACACACACACACACACACACACACATATATATATTATTATATACATATTGT
Source organism: Acanthosepion esculentum (assembly GCA_964036315.1). Lineage (NCBI taxonomy): Eukaryota > Metazoa > Mollusca > Cephalopoda > Sepiida > Sepiidae > Acanthosepion > Acanthosepion esculentum. Next base: position 93,567,259 of record OZ038485.1, on the reverse strand, counting down.
TTATACGTTATTTTATACATACAAATATTTAACTAAATGCTTTGTTTGACATTCAAGACGGTAAATGTAGTAAATACTGTTTATTATAAACAGAGCATTTACTTAAATATATGTATGTATAAAAATGACCTATAAACAATATATATATATATATATATATATATATATATATATATATATATATATTGTTTATACGTTATTTTCATAGATACAAATATTTAAGTAAATGCTTCGTTTGACATTCAAGCCGGTAAATGTAGTAAACAGGGCAAAGTTTCGTCCGGGGAGGTAGACAGTCCCTGAACCCGTTTATACGGGTTCTAATGGGCATATTTTTGGCCGAGCCTACGGGCTCGGAAAGCACACATTAAACCGGCCTTGTGCCATATACCACCCTAGTGGGGGGGTTGTTAAATATCGGAAGTCACCAGGTGTGAGTCACCAAGAGTGTATCACCGAGTAAGTGTATGAATGAGTGAGTCAGGACACCAGTGAGAGTAAGTATCCAGTTCACATAATTTGTACTACGTTTCCGTGAATAATATACCGTTTAACTTTATATCCGAGTCTGTGTTATTTTTCTATGGTTTCAACACCATAACGGTTTGCATAGAAGCAGGCATGGTCTTTGGAAAGACATGCGAACAAAGAAATACATGTAAATTTTCTTACGAATCTCCTAACAGACCTCCTCAGAGTTTTCCTTCTCCGAGGCTGGTTGCAATATTCAAGAGATAAACGTGTTTCTGGTTAATGCAGCTTCTACACGCCGTGTATTTTTGAAAAAAAATCCCTATCGACGGTGCGATTGATTGGCGTTTCATTTTGTGTTTCATTTTACACGATGTAATTTAAGTGATTTCACGAGGTTTTACACGAGGCAGTATCAAGTCTGTATTATTGTAAATTAATTGGATAAAATTAATTCATCAAAAGCCTATAGAAATATTGAAATGTGTGTTTTTTTTTGTATTCAGATCCAATTTTGGGGATGATCTATCATTAATTATTAATATGTGTATTATTTGAATGTGCGCGTACGTGAGTGTGTAATTATGAGGCTGTGTCTATTGATTTTAAAGCTATTATAGTTATTAAACAAAAACATTTCATGACTCTTGAACTATGCTATGAAAATATGAAGAGAATTATCGCCAGCATAATTAATATTGTTGTCATTATTCGTTATAATGATCCGGTTAAATGTGTAGATTTAAGATAATTAAAAAAGAAATAATGGCGGAAACGATTTTTCTCTTTCTTTTAGACTCCTTTCTTTTGTTTTGTTTCTCAAAGAAAAGAAAAGTAAGACAGAAGGAACATGGACAAGAATGGAGATGTGTAGAAGAAGAAGAAGAAGAAGAAGAAGAAGGAGAAGAAGAAGAAGGAGAAGAAGAAGGAGAAGAAGAAGAATAGAAAAGAAGGAACACTAACATGGATGGAGATGTGTAGGAGAAACAAAGGAGAAGAAGCCGAAAAAGAGAAAGCGAGAAGAAGGAACATGGACATGAATGATGTGTAGGAGAAGAAGAAGAAGAAGAAGAAGAAGAAGAAGAAGAAGAAGAAGAAGAAGAAGAAGAAGAAGAAGAAGAAGAAAGGGAGAGAGAGAAGAAGAAACATTGACATGGATGGAGATGTGTAGGAAAAGCAAAGAAAAAGAGGAAGAAAGGAAGAAAGAAGAAGGAACATTGACATGAATGGAGATATTTGGGGGAGGCAAATAAAGATAGGGTAGGAAATAGGAGAAGAATGAGCAAGAGGAATTACGAGAAGAGGAGGGAGGATGATAAGGACAGAAAAACAAGAAAATGAGGAGGAGGAGTGGAATAAGAATTAGAAGAAAAAGAGGGAAGTTGATAAGGAGTGGTGAATGACGAAAAAAGGATGAAATAGAAGAGAAGGAGGAAAAAAGAAGATAAGTAAGAAATGAAGAAGAAAGTAGATGAGGAGAAGGAAGAGCAGGGATGGTGAGTAGGAGGAAAAAATGGAAAGAAAAAAGAGGAGGCAGAAGAATGAGAAGAAGAAAAGCAAAGGTATGATGAAGTTGAAATTAGGGGAGAACACATGAGGGGCAAGTAGTAGTAAGACAAAAAACACAATAAGAGGAAAAGAAGAAGAAAAAGAAAGAGACAATAATATGAAGAAGTAGAAAAGGATGAAGAAAGAAAAAAGAAGCGTAATATAATATGTAAATCTCTTGCATGGGATGCGTGTACCAAACTTCACAATATCTGGCGCTCGTACCTTCCATCCATAAAAAGCCCAAACCATTCGAACGTTGATTGAACCAGGGCTGCTGTATAGATCAGAAACTTAGACATTATCGGTTCGTCTTGAAAGACGACTTGATGGAACATATACAAATCTGCTTAGAAAAATCCAGAACATCAGCTGGAGATCCCATGCAAAGTTTAACACAATTTTCTGTTTTTTTTTTTTACGAGTGAATATTAAATTAACATTTTTTTAGAATACCAAAGATTTTTCCTCATACAAATTCTACTATTTAACCCATAGCTGGGTGAGGGATATGGATTCAAACATTTACCAAGCATAATTGCGTGTAAGTTCATGCAAAGAAGCCGACTCCTATTTGAATTCGAGTCTCCGAATTGTCATTCCAAGTCTCTAACGATTACGCCACACGGTCACCCTGTTGATATATATATATATATATATATATATATATATATATATATATATATATATATATATATATATATATATATATATATATATATATATATATTCAAAAATGTTTCAGTAAATAATATAGACATATGTGTATTTAATTTTATGATAATCCTTTCTAGTTCGCTAATTATCTACTTGATTGAAGATATGCTGCCTAAATATTCATATATATATATATATATATATATATATATATATATATATATATATATATATATATAGAGAGAGAGAGAGAGAGAGAGAGAGTGAAAAGATATATATATATATATATATATATATAAATATAGAGAGAGAGAGAGAGAGAGTGAAAAGATATATATATATATATATTTTATATATATATATATATATATATATATATATATATATAGATAGATAGATAGATAGATGACTGTGACGTGATTTCAAGTAATACCATCTTTGGATTTATCTTCAAATATGGACAAGCCAGTATGCGGCGTTTTAGTCCTGAACTTTCATATGATGTTTTAGTCCACTTGTTGTGGCACATTTATTTCCACACTCTTCTCAACTAGAAAGGCAGTATTGTAGTGAATAAATTCTCTCTGTGCGTGGTGTCTTTGATGATATATGATGTCACATTCATTACATTAGATCTAATTTTGTGACAGCATTTTTAGGGAGGTTAACATCACAGCCCACATGAACATCTCCCTTGAATTTTTCATGCCCAGCGCCATTCTGTTCAGAGTTTATTTTACCTGTGTGAACTGCTTTCCTTCATCTCAAATGATATGAACATGCTTACATACAGAGAGCGCCTGACCTTCTATCACATTCGTGGGCGCACTGAAAGATAGCCATAAATGCAGGGTCTCGTGACCTACCAGAATACGATACGGGCCCTGCTACATCATGGTGATATTCAAATAAAATACAATTTTTATTGTAACGTAATTATATACAATACTGAATCATATACAATATAGGTGAACAATTCAATCGAAATTTGAAAATAAATACAATGTAACCGAATACAAATTAGAGACATGTCATAATAGATCATTCCGTCTTAAATAATTAGAGACATGTCATAATAGATCATTCCGCCTTAAATAATTAGAGACATGTCATAATAGATCATTCCATCTTAAATAATTAGAGACATGTCATAATAGATCATTCCATCTTAAATAAATCAAAAATGTTTTGCGGTCTGTCTGTAGCAATAAACTTAACCTTGTTAAAAAGTTGAATCATTTTAACACGTCCAACATTATTGATCAATAATAGTGAATTTCATATAGTGTTTTTTTTTCGAAACAAAACAAATTCAGTGATTTGTATCTGGGCGAAAAAAGACCCCAGAAATACGTCAGAATCCACGAAAATATGAAATTTTGAAAATTTACTGAAATGATAAAACAACTAATTTCGAAATTTGAAAAAAATGGATAAAAAATTTGATAGAACTTTTCGATATTATTTAACTGATCATGTCTGAAGGAAGTCTTGCTGCCGAAATACACTTTATAATTTTATTTTTATAATTCATTATATATATATATATATATATATATATATATATATATATATATATATATATATATATATATATATATATATATAAAGTGTGTTCCAATAACTTGGACCGATTTTAAATGTGAATACAGTTTAAGTGTCTAATGATTGTTTTCTTTTTCTTTCAGATTTAACAACTTAAATCTTGGCAATTTCAACCATGGAAAGATTAACAATCAAACAACGTATTAAAGTTATCGAAGCCTATTACGAAACTGGACGTTCAAACAAAAATGCATTTCGCGCATTTCTCAATTTTTTTTTTTTTGGTCAACATAATCGACCAAACGAGAGTGCAATTGGATACGATGTAACGTTGTTAAAAGGTTCAATTCCTGCGCGCGATGACGAATAGAGGTGTCTGGATTTTCGGTCACATTCTCGTGCACTGCAGCAATGTTTTCAGCCGAACGGCGTAAACGAGCAAACTATGGTGCTTTCACATTTGCCACCGACCAAGTTTGTTTGAATTTACGAACAATTTTTTCCAATTGCAATCTTTAAACTTTAACATGTTGTTTAATTGCTAATCTTGCCGTGGTTGAAATTGCCAAAGACTTAAGTTGTTAAATCTGAAAGAAAAAAATAAAAAAAAATCATTTGACGCTTAAACTTAATTCACATTCAAGTTATTTATATCACCAATATCTTAAAATATATCAACATTCTTGGTAGATTTTATATTGTCACTGTGTGGGATAGTCAGATAAAAGGTGATGGAGAGAAAAAGAAAAAGTAAAAGAAAAATAATACAGATAAATTTGGCTAGATTGAAACCAAAAATATTGTTTCAAAAAATGTTGAAACTACCAGCGTCTCTCGTTTCGTGTACATGTGTAGATGTGACATCATCAGTAAATCCCAGTCCAATGAAATCCTAGCGGATGAAACGCGTCACAAAAAAATTTCCAGTTTTTCATATTTTCTAGCCACTGGCGTATTTCGTATACAAAAAAACGTTACAATTCCCTTTCCTTTCGCGCGACGATGACCTAGAGGTAAGATATCTGACTGATGTCAAATCAGTCGGATTTCGATTCCGTCTTGAAGCAATCGGGCGTCTAGCCACACCTAGGAGCTGTGATACAGCGAAATAGTCTGTTTGAATGACTATACATACATACATACATACATACACACACACACACACACACACACACACACACATATATATATATTCTAACTTCTGTATGATTTGACTTGATTACATAGCGAGTTATTATTCAGTAGAAACAACTTACTTTGCTATCGCTCGATATAAGCCACCATATATATATATATATATATATATATATATATATATATATATATATATCTGTGTGTGTAGGGGCTGTCTTGATACGGACTCAATTCCGTTAAATCAGAAGCTTAAGTCCTTAAATGTTCTTCTCCGACCACATACCTCTCTATCAAAACCTGGTAGCCTCTTTGTCTTTACTGAAAGAACGCGATCCCACTTCACTGGAAAGGTTATAGGTCGCTTGCTCACTCATCAATAACTGATTTGGCAATATCAAAGATCGATCAGTCACTGGTGATACAATACACGGTCCGTCTTTCCCACGATCCAACCACTGCTCGCCGGAGCCGTCGACCATTCTACCGTCTCTTACCATTCTCTCTCCCACCAGCATGAAGGTCAGTCAATCGGCCCATGCATCAATACATCGTCTGTCCAATGCAGATGGCAACATTTAAAACTGATATTTCTGTCCGTGACTGAAATAGTTATTACGATTGCGACCGGTGGGAAGACGAGAAACACTGCTTAATTATGTCCCGGGAGTGGAAGTAGACTCGATATCCCACAAAGACGATCGGAATTGGTCTAAGGAATGGCACAAAGAAGACAAAGAATTGAAATTAACCTTCTACGTCTTGTCCTTCTTCTTCTGGGCGTGAGTGATCAAAGCTTTCCACAGCTTCCTATATGTTATGGCTCTTAACAACGTTTTTGTTTTTGCTCCTTGTTTTGCCATCCATTTAAACAAGATCGTTAGGTTTCTGTCTTTAATTCTTTCACCTAGCAAAGCAATAACGACACCAGAACTCAGGGGGACACTGGGAGTGAAAGAGAATGAGACCCCCCCCCCCAAAAAAAAACAGATTTCAGGAAGACGATGGTGTTTGGCGTTGCATTCAATTTTTCAAACATTTTAAGTGACAGTAAAGATAGGATTCGGAAGAGAGTTCCACAAGCGAAAAGAGCGAGAAAAGAAACTAGTAGAATAGAAACTACGGTTGCATCTAGCTAGTTCCCCAGTAAAACGGAGAGACCTAATTGCCAATCTAGTAGCCCGCATGAATTCGTGCAGTCGAGGCCTCAAGGCGGAAAGCTCACTAGAACAATTGCCATGAAAATATTTGTAGAAAAGACAGATGGAGAGGTTACTCGAAGTTTCCACAGTCCTACCAGTGTCAAATTCTCCAAGCCCTGTTTCCTCATTATATGGCTTATGTATCTGTTTCTAAGTGCCATTTCTGTTTCCATTTTCTTTAAAAGTTCCTCGCTGTTTACACGCTCTATCATTGGTACTATCAGCATCTTTATGTAGAAGGAGTACCCTGGTACTTCTCTATTCCCGCAGATTGTCTGTTCATCTGCGAGGAACTTGTCCAGCATTTACTGCCATGTAAGAGGAATGATAATCCACCCCAGTTTAGCGCGCTTTCATTTGTTTCCAAGGAAGTTTTCCCGTTTCTTAATACTCTGATTAGATTTTGGAAAGCATTTATCGTTATTTCAATGTATCTTCGGCTTTCAGTGTCACATTTTCCGTATTCAGTTTAAATGTTTACGTGATATTTAAACTTCCGTACTTCTCTAATTACAAGCTCGCTGTTATTCTTGTAGACAACCATACATTCTGTCTTCATTCAGTTGATGACTACATGGATACAGGATTAATATATGATGAAAAATTAAATAAATATACTTGCAAAATATGTAAACTTTTCTACTATTGTAGCTTATATAACGGAATATGCGTGTATAAACGAAGAATTAAGTTAATCTTCAAACACGGATCTAAAAATTTCAATAATTTTCAATAATTTAAAAATTATTTTTCTTTCAAATTGAAAGAAATCAATTACAAAGGTTCTTTGCGAACAAATTCACATAAAGCATTTTGTGTATTTGTTTTTTACAGGACAAGCGAATGAATTGCGTTAAAATAGGAAGCGTCTACATATGTGCAAATGTATCTGACACAGATCTACATCATTATTTTTACTGTGTGTATAAATTGTAGACCCCGACCTCATAAAATAAAGGCAGGGAATTTAGTTGCTACTGTTGCCACATGTAAAGAAACTTAACGGAAATGTAAATATCACGAAACAATGTTTGTAATATTGTATACTCGAATATATATATATATATATATATATATATATATATATATATATATATATATATATATATATATATAGACCAAGGCTATAGAACCCAGTCTGTCCTGCTACTTACCCATATATATATATATAGACCAAGACCAAAGAACCCAGTCTGTCCTGCTACTTACCCATAGCTGGGGGGAGAAGAAGAGGATTCACACCTTTCCCAAGGGTATTAGCAGGTAAGTGAATGTAATGGATTCGACTGGAATTCGAACGCGGCACTCCGATTACTCAATCCAAGCTGTTATCCGTTATTCCACTGTGCCGCCGCCGCCTCCTTCTCTCTCTTTCTTTCTTTCTTTCTATCTATCTATCTATCTATCTATCTATCTATCTATCTATCTATCTATCTTAAGATGTGCTATACTTATTGGATAATGTGCTCAATATCAGAAATAAAGCATGTGTAAATATAAAAGTAAACATAGAAGTCAAAACTTAGAGGCAACAGTCGGTTTCATGCTAGACGCAATCGTCAGGACTGTAAAGTGCTCAATATCAGAGATAGAGCGTGTGTAAATATAAAAGTGAACACGAGTGGCCTGTCGATTACATCTAGCATGAAACAGACTACACTCTCTCAGTTCCCTTATATATATATATATATATATATATATATATATATATATTTCCTAATTTTTATATATTCCTTTTAAGGAGGGAAAATATTGTCGATCATATTCTGAAGTGAGCTCCCAAAATTTCACTTTTAAGATATATTTCATCGTCTGTCAATTCAAATAATACCACGGTCTCGTACAATATCCCTGGTTGGTTAATATATATGAATACAAAATTTTAAAAATCTGGAGCCTGACAATGTACAAAAAATGATTTTTCAGTCGCAGTACTTAAATCTGTTTGCATTTTCTACAATTTTCAAACTGGTTCCACACTTACCGTTTCCTAATATATGCGATGCATCGATTGGCGCAGCGCGTCTTTTAATCCAGGCAAATCCCGAACAAGCATTTGAATTTCACGCCATAGTAAAATTAATTCGCCGGGGTGACCACAGGTGGTGTTGTATTTAATATCTTCATATAATTTTCTCACACTTGATGACGCTCTAGAAATATGGCAATCCATAATTGGTTGGTCAGAAATGTTTTATTTAATTGCAATTACGTGCCTTTAATTTGTTCGGAAGGAAACGGATAATCCAGTGCGGTACTTGAACCAAGAGTGTCGGAAAATCGGTGGTGTAGCAGTATATGAAATAATCGAAATTGCAGTACAAGAAGAAGTGGAATGGGAAACGTGTTGCGGGGAATTCTTGACGGGGGAAGTGCTGCGTTGAAAATTGTCAAAGTCCTAGTTCTAAGGCGAGCGACCGATTTAGAAGGAAAAAAAAAGCGAAAAAGAGAAGACAGTTCTTCTTCTTTTATTTCATCTTTTCTTCTGCTTCTTCTCTTTTTTCTTTTATCTCGTCCTCTTCCTCATCTTCCTCTTCCTTCCTTTCTTTATTCTCGTTACTTTACTCTCCTAATTATTCCCTCTATTCTTCTCCAACTTCCGGCACCGCCTCCTCTTCTTTCTCCTCCGACTCTTCTCTCTTTTCTCGTCATTTCCCTCTCGTGATCATCCTCTTTCTCTTTTTTTACTTACTCTTTCACCTTTCTTTATTGTTTTCCTCTTCATCCTCAGTGTTTCCCTCATTTTCCTCTCCTAATCATTTCTGCTCCTACCACTCTTCGTCTTCTTACCACGTCTTCTTTTTTCATATCCTTTTCCCCCTTTTTATCATCCTTGCTATCCTTCTCCTACCACCACCCTCCTCCTCCTCTTCTTAATCCACTTTTATATTTTTTCTGATATCTCTAACACTGTCATCTTCATTTCTTCTTCTTCTCTTCCTTTTTCTCATCGTTTTTCTCTCTTTATCATCTTCCCTCCTCTTCTCCCACTACCTTTCTTCCTACTTTTCTTTTTCTTATTCCTCTTTGGATATTCTTTCTGATATTTCTAATGCTGTAATTATTTTCTTCTTCCTCTTCTTCTTCCTTGCCTCACCTGCACAACTCCATTCATGTTTGTGTTCGTTCGTTCGTTCATTCTTCTTCTTCTTCTTCTTCTTCTTCTTCTTCTTCTTCTTCTTCTTCTTCTTCTTCTTCTTCTTCTTCTTCTTCTTCTTCTTCTTCTTCTTCTTCTTCTTCTTCTTCTTCTTCTTCTTCTTCTTCTTCTTCTTCTTCTTCTTCTTCTTCTTCTTCTTCTTCTTCTTCTTCTTCTTCTTCTTCTTCTTCTTCTTCTTCTTCTTCTTCTTCTTCTTCTTCTTCTTCTTCTTCTTCTTCTTCTTCTTCTTCTTCTTCTTCTTCTTCTTCTTCTTCTTCTTCTTCTTCTTCTTCTTCTTCTTCTTCTTCTTCTTCTTCTTCTTCTTCTTCTTCTTCTTCTTCTTCTTCTTCTTCTTCTTCTTCTTCTTCTTCTTCTTCTTCTTCTTCTTCTTCTTCTTCTTCTTCTTCTTCTTCTTCTTCTTCTTCTTCTTCTTCTTCTTCTTCTTCTTCTTCTTCTTCTTCTTCTTCTTCTTCTTCTTCTTCTTCTTCTTCTTCTTCTTCTTCTTCTTCTTCCCGTTTTTCTGTCCTTATCATCCTCCATTCTCCTGTTCTACTTCCTTTTCCTCCTCCTCTTCTTCTTCTCATTTTCCTATCATTATCGCCCTCCGCCGTCTCTTACGTCCTCCACTTTTCTTCCTTTTGCCTCGTCTTCTTTTTCTCATTTTCTTGTCTTTAACATTCTCTCCCCCTCTTCTCTTACTTCTTCTTCACTTCCTCTTCCTCCTACTTTCTCTCTCACTTTCTTTCTTTGCCTCTCCTACACATTTCCCTTTATGTTTGTGCCTCTTCACTCTCTTTCCTTTTTTCTTCGAAAAACAATACAAACAAAACAGAAAGTATATAAAAGTAAGAAAAAAACAACATATACTTTCCTCCATTATTATTATTATTATTATTATTATTATTATTATTATTATTATTTTTAATTATCATAAATCAACACAGTGGCGAACTGGCCCACCGTGATACCGGGAAATTTTCCGGTGGGCCCCAAAGTGATGGTCCGTTTCTTAACGGAAAAATGTAAAAAAATAAATGAAAAATATTGGGAAGATGCTGGGAAGGTTTTAATAAAGCTACTTTGATGCTATAATTTATTTCGGTAGATAACAGATATCTTCAGTTTCTTGTGTGATGAAACGTTTTGGGATTAAGTGCGCCATTTTGACTAGGCTGTTTTACAAGTTTTCCCGGTAGAAATCTTTGACCCAGTCCACCACTAAATCTACACATTTATCCGGTTCACTCTAACGAACAATGACAATATTAATTATAGATTATTAATGACAATATTAATTGTATTTTTTTTTTTGAAAGCAATGTAAGTGTTATGGTTTAGTTATCGAATTAGTAATTAATTTAAATGTAAAGCATTGGATTGAACTTTGCAAGAACAGGTACAGCTTACCTCGTTATGAATTCCAGGGAAATTAGCGCGAATCAAAACTGGAGGAAGCAAAAGACAAGACTATGTAGGAGGGAAGGGGGTAGTCTTATTTCATTGGCTGATGTTGACTGACGTATGTCAATAACAACGGTCGGAATCCTAGCCATATCTTAAATCTTTTTTTGCAATGCCGAGGTGCGTAGCACAACGCTATCAAGGAGGCGGCCTGAATCTTTTGGAATCAGGTCGGAGTTGCTGTTTGAGCCGATATGATGCAAAACCCGAAATCGGCAATGAAGACAGTGCATCACTGAAGATCTTCCTTGATGCATCTGAAATGTATTACTCTACTATAAATTATTAATGGCAATATTCATCATTAATTATAAATTATTAATGACAATATTCATCGTTAATTATAATTTATTAATGTCAATATTAATTATTCATTATTAATGACAATATTAATTATTAATTATAAATTATTAATGGCAATAATTATTAGTGATTAATCAATATTAGTGGCAAGAGTCTCTTATAGCCACACTAGAGCGTAGAGTCGTGGGTTCTGTGAAAATCCCAAAGCCACACACCTATTAGCTGATGGTGATCAACGATACCTGATCTCGAAACAAGTGTAATGTTTTGTTTAAGGGATTGCTTCGTGAGTTTTCCTTTCCAGTGTAGGACGACATTGCATTATGAACTAATTTATGTCAGATTTAATTAAATAAAAAAAAAACCAAAAAACTAGGTCCGAATAATTATGAAAAACTTATATTGACACTTTATTGTAAACTGAACTAACGCATTAAACATTTTTACTAATACCAAGTCAGCAGGTAACTCACTTTGTTTCAAATTCGCAACTTATATTAACTAAAATATATGAGGAAAAGGCTCTAAGGGTCAAACGCAATATATATATATATATATATATATATATATATATATATATATATATATATATATATATATATATATATATATATATATCAGGGTGGCTTGGCGATTGCGTCTTGCATGAAACAGCCTGTCGCCTCTGAGTGTTGACTTCAATGTTCGCTTTTATATTTATATTCACATACGCTCTATCTCTGTTATTGGGTACTTTATCCCATAAATATAGCTCACCTTAGAACTATATTTCTTCATATATATATATATATATATATATATATATATATATATATATATATATATATATATATATATATATATATATATATATATATATATAATATTAGTGGTAAATATACACATACATATGCAATCTTATATCTAAAATATAAATATATATACATACATGCAAACACATACATATATGTATAAAAAATAATCCCAAGAGGATAGAATCCAGGTAGAACTCAATGTCCAGGACAGAGTAAGGATATAATAAAAAGACTTAAACACTAATATTCCATGGTTATAATTTATTCCATTGGAATCGTAAATATGATCCAATTCATCAGACCTACAAATTCAAAAAGAAAACAGAAAAAAACATCTCCGGGAATAAAAAATAAAATTTAGTGAGAGTGTATGTATGAGAGTGTGGGACGAATGCTAGAGTAAATGAAAGCTATATATATATATATATATATATATTTGAACTACATTTCAGTCCTTTATGAACTTCCGATCCTTAGCTATGATTATTTAATGATGAAAATGTCATTTTCATTTATGATCGATTTTATCACGATTCTTCTATTAAGCTTAAAAAGTAATTATAGATTCTTATTGCTCAATTACCTTAAATGCGGTTATTTTTTTTTAATTTAATTTTTCTTGTGTTCTCACAGTTTTCTTCTTTTCTGGGCCTAAACTGTAGATACATGTATAAAACAATCCATCGATTCAGTTAAAAGTAAAAATAAAATCATCCTTGTGAATGACTAAAGTATAGTCAAAATAGTAGTAACGACATTTATGTTGAGTTTAGATACTTTTCAATTGTAGATGTGATAGAATCGGTAGGCAGGATAATATATTTTTTTATGTCACTGAGTTTCTCAAGAGATTGCCATTTGGGGGGGGGGAATATTTTGTTTCGCATTGAATATAAAATAATTAGGTTACTGGAGAATTTTGAAAGTGTTTTCAATGTATTTCGCCTCTTCGCGAAAATAATCCGAGCTGCATATTCTTAGGTGGAATCCAATGAACTCGGCTGATTAAAAAAAAAATTCTTAAATTCCCAGCACAGTCTTGCGAGTGTGTACTCCTACCAACATAACAAATTTAATCAGATGACGTCCTGAAGCATGAAATGTATCACAAGTAAAATTCTTCTACTTTGTCATACAATTTCACCAATACTCTTCTTTATATTGAATATGTATATCATTATCTCATATATATATATATATATATATATATATATATATATATATATATATATATATATATATATATATATATATTAGGTCATCCCATAAGTTCAGTCCGAATTTTAACTTTTTGTTAAAATGAATGAAATTTAAAGAGTATTTTATAATATCTATTGGAGCTGAACATTATTTTTATGTTTAGATGCATTTAAACTGATCACATTTTATTTCAGAGAACAATAAAATTAAATTTTGTTTGATTAAAACCCTGCTAACATGGAAGTACCCAAGAATAATTTAAGGCACATAATGCTTTATGAGTTCAAGAAAGGAAACTCAGCAGCCGAAGCGGCTAGAAACATTCACTCAGTTTATGGAGAGAAATGTGTGAATGAAAGAACTTGAAGAAGATTGTTTGCAAAATTCAGAGGTGGACATTACACTCTTGAAGATGAAGATCGAACCGGACGTCCAGATGAGTTTGATGAAAAGCTTCTTGAAGAAGGCCTTGAAGAAAATCCTGCTTTATCAGTTGAGGAATTGGCAGTGGTGGTTCTCAGTTCAAACCATACAACTGTTCATCGTCATCTTCAACAACTTGGAAAAGTTCCTAAACTTGGAAAATGGGTGCCTCATGAATTGTCTGAAAATAACCTCAAATCCCGAGTTGACATCTCTTCTCTCCATTCTCGCCAACTTTTTTCACCTTTTTTGGATAGACTTGTGACTGGCGACGAAAAATGGATCTTTTTTCGAAAGGTTAAGCGTCGTAGACAGAGGCTTGGTAAAGGGGAAGGACCCCAGCCACAGCCGAGAAGGGAACTTCATGGGCAAAAGGTTCTTTCAATCTGGTGGGATTGCCAAGGAATAATCCATTTTGAATTCTTATCACCTAATGCAACAATTAATGCTCAAATATACTGTCAGCAATTAGAGCGTTTGAACCAAGCTTTGAGGAAAAAAAGACCTGCTCTAGTGAATCGAAAACGGGTGATGTTTCATCAGGACAATGCGCGACCACACACAGCAAGAATCACGTCACAAAAGATCGAAGAACTTGGTTGGGAGAAAATTCCTCATCCACCTTATTCTCCCGACCTTGCTCCTTCAGACTACCATTTGTTTCGTAGCTTACAGAATCATTTGGAAGAAACAGCTTTTGTAACACAGGAAGAGGTTAAAACTGACATTTGTGAGTTCTTCGAATCAAAGCCAAATGAATTTTACAGTAATGGAATTAGTAAGCTTGTTAATAGATGGAAGGAAGTCATAGATAATCAGGGAAAATACATTGTTGATTGAATCTGTAATTAAATGTAACATTTGGTCACTTGTTTTCTTTATTCAAAAATCGAACAGAACTTATGGGATGACCTGATATAAAACAATGCATCGATTCAGTTAAAAGTAAAAATAAAATCATCCTTGTATAAAGTATAGTCAAAATAGTAGTAACGACTTTTATGTTGAGTTTAGATGAGTTTTATGGGGCGAATGCTAGAGTGAATTAAAGCCAAAGCGAGGGGTAACAGACGAGAGAGGAATAGGATGGTCTAAAGATGAAGGGGGGATTAAAATTTAACAGAGAGATGTTTTTAAAAAGGGGGAGGAAAAGACGGTTTAAATGAGAAAAATATGCATATTTTCAAAAGTCTGATACATTAAAGATACACCGGAAGTGTGTAACCATTTCTTGGTGACATACACATACAATAGACGATAAAATCTTAAAGCTCGAGAGACGAGAGACAGAAAGGAAAATATACATATATAATGACACATTAATAAAACACCCTAAAAATAAAATATGGATTTTTAAGGTGTTTTCTTAATTTATCATTATAAATTGATCTGTAACTTGCATCTCAGTGGATTAATGTCCTTATTGGAACAATCCCTACCAATTACAAATTGGTATTATATATATATATATATATATATATATATATATATATGAGATGATGATATACATATATTCAATATGAAGAACAGTGTTGATGAAATTGTATGACAAAGTAGAAACATTTTACTTGTGATACATTTCATGCTTCAGGAAGTCATCTGACTAAATTTGTTATGTTGGTAGGAGTACACATTCGCAAGACAGAAGTGGGCTGGGAAATTTGTGCA
Organism: Acanthosepion esculentum; assembly: GCA_964036315.1. Classification (NCBI taxonomy): domain Eukaryota; kingdom Metazoa; phylum Mollusca; class Cephalopoda; order Sepiida; family Sepiidae; genus Acanthosepion; species Acanthosepion esculentum. The sequence continues at coordinate 93,551,720 of OZ038485.1, read as the reverse complement.
AATGAAAAAATTGGAAATACCGTTTCAAACCACAACCTCTGAAGACTGAAAATGTTATCAAGAAACTTCGAAGTCGGGATAAAATTGATATTTAAAAGTTAATTAATCTTTTTATTTAATATTATTAACGCTCTATTTTAAATATTATGAGATATTTTTAATATTGAGCACTGTATGTATGTATATCTACTGTTTCTTAAATCGTACATATATATATATATATATATATATACTTTTCTGTTTCGGCAGGAAAGACCCACAAATGCAGGTTTTATTAAAAATGACTAACATAAAAAATGACTTATTAAAAATGACTTCTGTTAAGATTGTGTGGTGTGTTTTGTATGCAAATTAAAAAGACATTTCTCTTTTGGACTTCGTATGTGTAGAATATGCCAAAATGATTTTTTCTACCGAATGCTAATACATGAGCGATTTTCAATTATTTTGGTTGCGCTGATGGAAATGGTGTGTAACTGAATATAGGCATTTTAATTCACGAACACGGTCAGTACATTATAGCCATGTTTATAGATAATGTTATTATAGGTGATTTTTTTGTTTTGTTTTTGATGATGATTACATTTATTATATAGCGTCTGTCTGTCTGTGATAGATAGATAGATAGATAGATAGATAGATAGATAGATAGATAGATAGATAGATAGAAAGACATAGAGAAAGTAACGGTTATATAAATAGAGAGAGAGAGAGACGGGGAGCTAGATAGATAGATGGAGAGATATAGAGTGAGAGAAGCATAGAGAGATATATAGAGACGGATAGATAATAAATAGAGAATCAGAAGGATAGATAATAAATAAAGAATGAGATGGATAGATAGATAGATAGATAGATAGATAAATATATATATATATATATATATATATATATATAGATAGATAGAAAAAAGAGAAGGATTGATAGATGCACATAGATAGAGAGAGACACGGATAGATGTAGTGAGAGACGGATAGTTAGATTTAGAAAATGGAGAAACGGATATATATATATATATATATATATATATATATATATATATATAGATATATATATATATATATATATAGAGAGAGAGAGAGATTAATCTCCAACTCGGCACTGAAAGAGAAACATCAAACTGTCTGGTTACAGTAAGTATTTTGAATTGTTGACTGTCTCTCGTGGCTTTAGAGGACAAATATTTGAGTGATTGATTTGTATCATATTTTCGTCATATGGAAACGAAAAAAAAAAAAAAACTAAACAAAAACATCCAAGACTACAGAGAGCAGAAGTAGATATCCTGACTGACGTGAAAAGGCAGTCAAAACTATTTTTATACATCAATCCATCATCCGAAATAAATAAATGAATGTCATATATATATATACACACACACACACACACACATATATATATATATATATATATATATATATATATATATATGAAACGAAGAATCTGAAGCCAAAACGCAGCAAGCCAGCATCGCGTAGACAAAGTGAACGTCCCCAATATGAGCAGACGAAATAGTCGCGTGTATCAGACTGATTCTAGCAGACTCCTATCGAAGGCAAAGCGACGGGTTTAAAATAAATACTTGCCAGTAAAGAAGCCAGGATCAATCGTTTGAAATTCTGACGCTACATAATCATACAATAAACAGAGTAGTCATTAGACAGGTCGGGGATTTTGTAGCCAATGTAAACGAACTGAAAAGTATTTTACGCACATTTGCACACTTATATTACACCCCGTGAAGGTAACATTTACTGAATTTGGCACCCATGGCAATAAGAAAACAAATGAGCAATGTTTTCTATTGCCACAGGGGGCTCTGTACTTGCTGATTTATCAGCATAGTAAGGAGATGCCTCTTCGTGGTGGGTTGGTAATCTGGTTGACAATGACGACAATCTCTATTTGTGTCCTTGTAACTAACTATTAATAAGATTAGATAGGCTCACCTATAGTCTGATTCACACGCCTCCCTGTTTTTTGAACAGAAGTAGTAATTTCATCCCTTGTTTCCTGTTTAGATATGGGTTTCCAGTTCGTTCTAAAGTCTCCCTCAAAACTATACTTTGAGCGTCGCCAGCTAAACTTTGAAATTTTATTTACTATCTATTGAAAAGATTTCTTCAATAGGAGTAGGTAAGTTCAGCTATCGTCTGCTTCCCACACACCGGTCTTTTAAATACGAGTAGAGATTTATCACTTGTTTTCTGTTTAGCATTGGATTTCCGGTTCCTTCTAAAGTCTACTTCATCTCTATACTTCTAACGTCTCCACGTAAACATTGAAATATTATTAACTATTTATTTATTTTTTATTCAATAAGAGTAGATAGGTTCGCCTATCGTCTTCTTCACACACCTTCCCGATCTTTTTAAGAGGTTTATCTCTTGTTTCCTGTTTAGGATTGCGTTTCCGGTTTCTTTAAAGTCTACTTCAACTCTATATTTCTAAAGTCTCCACCCAAACAGTAAATATTATTTACTATTTTTTTAAATTTTACTTTTTCTTCAATAGGAGTAAATAGGTCCGTTAATCGCCTACTTCATACTCCTTCCTAGTTTGAACAGAAGTACTGGTTTATCTCTTGTTTCCTGTTTAAGATTGAGTTTCCGGTTCCTTCTAAAGTCTACTTCAACTCTATACTTCTAACCTCTCCACGTAAACATTGAAATATTATTAACAATTTTTTAATATTTTATTCTTTATTTAATAGGAATAGATAGGTTCGCCTATCGTCTGGTTCACACAGCTTCCAGATCTTTTGAAGAGGTGTAGAGGTTTATCCCTTGTTTCCTGTTTAGGATTGCGTTTCCGGTTTCTTTAACCCTTTCGGTTAATCGCCTACTTCATACTCCTTCCTAGTTTTTTGAACAGAAGTACTGGTTTATCCCTTGTTTCCTGTTTAGGATTGAGTTTCCGGTTCCGTCTAAAGTTTTTTCGTTCTTGTTCACTGCTAGTAGCTCCTTGGGTTTATATGACATTATCGCCTCGCTTTGGGGTGAATTAGTTTTAAAAAAAGTTTCTGCTCAGCTACCGAAAAAAACTGTAAGATATATTAAACATTATTTAATCGAATAACCCCTGACACAAAGCGGTTTATAACCACTTTTCTCGATTGAAAAACTGTCAGTCTTTACACGTCCTTGATAAGTGGATTCAATCCGACATGTTTTTTTTTCTTTGGAGATTAAAATAGAAATACAGAGAAATATGGACGATTAACAAAAATTTCGTTTTGCATTTTTTCCCAAAATCATTTTATCAATAACTTTTCATGTCTATGTGGATCACAGTATCTTCCTGTGTAACGGGTGTAACAGCAAATTTGTGCCAAAAAAAAAAAAAAAGAAAAAAATGATCATTCAGACCTCTGCCATTCATACACTGGCTTCCATCTTCAAAGTCCATTCAAGAACTATCAAATGAACGGTGAATACGTTTCAAAAAGAGGGCACTGTAGAGAAAATCACAATAAGAAAACGGATCATCATTTCAACTTAGACCTAAAGAGATCAATTAGAAAAGATCCAACTCATGACAGGTGAGAGTGGAGTTACAGCTATATGTATGTATGTATGTATGTTGCGGCATTCACCCTGGATCGGTTAAGCCGGCTCCTTCCTAAGAATTCACCGAGTCAAGCACGGCGAGCCGTCGCCAATGCTGAAACGAGCCACAGCCATTCCCGATTCCAACGGCGGTGAATTCTTGAAACGGAGTAACAAGGGAGTTTGAACTTCCCACGCAGTCCCCCACACCTCGCGTGCTATCCCAGTGGAGGGAAGAATATGCTCTTACTTGCCGCAGAATTTCCACAGGCAGGAGTAACCAAGAGGCCGCCGGATGCCGGTGCAGACGCCGAATGGTTTTGAATTCAAAGTTGACCTTCTCCTAGACCAGTTGCCATCCAAGCCTATAGAACCCAGTCTGTCCTGCTATTTACCCATAGTTGGAGGGAGAAGAAGAGGATTCACACCTTTCCCAAGGGTGTTAGCGTAAGTGAATGTAACGGATTCGACTGGAATTCGAACTCGGCTCTACGATTCCTCAATCCGAGCCGTTATCCATTACTCCACCGTGCCTCCTCCAGTTACAGCTATGACAGTCCAAAGAGCAGTGAAAAAACTCTTGAAAATGAAATCTTACGTGAAACATCTGAGGCACCTTGTTATGCCAGGACAGAATTTAGAGGGCGAGATCACACAATGTTTCTTTTGCACGATTGGAACAATTTTGCTGTTACGCAGTATATATATTAATCGACTGCAAACGAAAGAATCAAGAAAACTCTAAATAGTACCATCTCTGAACCCCCGATTAGGGCGGGCCGGTAGCTGATTGTGGGTCCCGGGAGTGCTTTGTGACTCTTGCAATCTTACCAGTGTTTGTTTTTATCTACTACATTGACATCATTCTATTTACATTATTCGGACTATTGTCCTCATCTTTGTTGCCGTATTTATCACTACGTTTCGGCCGTTGTACGCTCCGGCCTGCTTCAGGTGGTTGGAATGTCGAACTGAACCCTTTATTTCGCTCGCAGGGGTAGACTGTTCTAGTTCCACGTGCCATGTTTAATGGATGTCAGTTATCAGTTATCTCCAGTTAATTCACATCTCCAAGTTCTTCACTGCCTTAACCAGTTACTGAACTCACACTCTTTGGGTCCTGTCACTGGATTTGAGTAACCTCTGTATCCACGGTGCCATGTGTCTTTGAAGACATCATGGAGAACCTGGAACTAGAACAGTCTACCCCAGCGATCGAAATAAAGGGTTCAGTTCAACATTCCAACCACCTGAAGAAGGCCGGAGCGTACAACGGCCGAAACGTTGTGATAAATATGGCGACAAAGATGAGGACAATTGTTCGAATAATGTAAATAATGTACATAATGCCTCATCTCAGAAATATAGACAGATACTGAGTCTGACCATAATTTTGATTTTTAAAAATGCAACTCTTATTAAAACATAAAAGAATTTCCTAAGACTAAAATGTCTAAAAAGTGATTTAATCGCCAGATTTTTCATAGTAAAATTGCGTCCAGATATACGTTGTGATAAATATGGCAACAAAGATAAGGACAATAGTCCGAATAATGTAAATAGTGTACATAATACCTCATCTCAGAAATATAGATTGACGTATTTCTGCTTTTTTTTTGTTTTTTTTTAAGTCCGTGAATGTGTTTTGTTGTTTTGCACATGTTAAGTCGCGAAAAAACACAATATAAAATTTACAATTTTTTTTTATCCATAACTTTGAATATGTGAAAATTAATTAACTCTTTAAAAAGAAGAATCTCAAGCTCGTGTTAAAACATTGTTGATTGACGTAAGATCTAGTATGTGATGTCTTTAATTTGTATTTCGATACATTGTATTATTTTCAATTTTTCTATTTGAGTTTTTCACATATATTGCACGTATGATACATTATTGTATATAATTAAGCTGCAATGAAATTTATATTTTATGTGAATAGTACCTTATGAGATATAGTAAGATGAAGGGAGTCGTATTATTGATTCGGAAGTAGGGGGACGAGACCCTTGTGCCGGCCCTCGCTCTACATATATAGAATTGAAATATGTGTACTTAGGCAGCATCCTTTCTTTTAAACACGTTGTATTAAACGCCAAAGACAACTTAGTCCTGCTGATTTTCTTTTGTATTTTCTTATATTTTCGAATGAGACTTTTTATTTCAAAATTATATTGGTATATACATTTTCCAAAAGACAACCGAGTACTTTCGAACGTCATCGTTCATCATCAGGGTCATTTTTTTTTTTTTACTTTAGCCAGTTACCTTTCAGCGGAATCGTATTGCTACATTTATACGAACCAAATAAACGTTATGAATTATTATTAATTCAAGAGACGCGTTAATGTTATCACGTGCAGGCGAAGTCACGTGATCGTATGAAGGGGTGAAAAAGATTTTTTATTGTAAATACCTAGAGAACAAAAATACGTTATGGAATTTAAAAAAAAATTATAATTAGAATTATACATAAACTTGAAAAGCATATATGAAAAGTCCCCAGCCCGACCAAGAATGATTTAAAAATATATATTCACAAATATTTGTGATTTTATCAGATTCTGAGAAGTGAGCGGAGTTGAAAGATTTTCAGCACCCACAAATCTTCCGCCAGACCCTGTTTCCCAAATTAATATTGTTATTAACAAAATATATGTAAAATTGACGTTATATCGTGAAGAGAAAATATACCTTTAGATATGAACAGTGTGTACATAGAACTTAACACAGAATGGCGACTGTCAATTTTTTTGTAATAAAGTAATTAAGATAATCGTCTGATTTTAAATTAAGGTGTGAAAATGCCCGTCACAATTCAGCTTGACTTTCTGTGTGTGTACACACTGTTTACCTATTTATCTATGTGAGTGCGCGTGAAAACACAAACACACACGTACCCAAACCATACCTATTTTGTATGTACTTGAAATTATATCATTAATTAAGCATAATAAAACGGTGTCAAATTTAGAAAAATATTCTAGATAGATAAATATATATATATAGATATAAGTATATGTGAATACGTAAACAAAAAGAAGTAGTTAGATAGATAGAAAATAATATGAATTCAATAGACAAACATATATATATATATATATATAGATATATATATATGTATATATATATATATGTATATATATGTATATATATATATATATGTATATATATATATATGTATATATATGTATATATATATATATATATATATGTATATATATATATATATATATATATATGTATGTATATATATATATATATATATATATATGTATATATATATATATATATATGTATATATATATATATATATATATATATGTATATATATATATATATATATATATATATATATATATATATATATATATATATATATATATATATATATATATATATTAAAAAGAAGAGAGGTACCACAAACGTTTTTGGTTGTAATGTGGATTTAAAAAAAATATTGTACTTTATTTTTCATAATTTTACTACACATAACGTTTTTGGTTGTAATGTGGATTTTAAAAATCCACATTACAACCAAAAACGTTTGCGGTACAACTCTTCTTTTTAATATACACACTTTTCTCTCGTTGGAACCACTATAATCTCTTCCTTATATATATATATATATATATATATATATATATATATATATATATATATATATATATATATTGAAAGAGAGAGGGAGAGAGAGAAACGCACACACACACACATATATATATATATATATATATATAGAGAGAGAGAGAGAGAGAGAGGAGATAGATAGATAGATAGATAGATAGATAGAAAATAATATGAATTGAATAGACAAAGTTATATATATAGGTAGATAGATAAACAAGGAGATAGATAGATAGATAGATAGATAGATAAAAAGAATGAATTTGATATATAGGTATATAGATATATACATATATTGATAGATACACAAACAGACTGATAGATAGATAGATAGATAGATAGATAGATAGATAGATAGATAGATAGATAATAAGAATGAATTAGATATATAGGTAGATAGATATATTGATAGATACACAGACCGACTGATAGATAGATAGATAGATAAGAATGAATTACATAGGCAGACAGATATATAGATATATTGATAGATAAACAAAGAGATAGATAGATAAACACTTTTCCAATTTCCTCAAGATACTAAAACTTAACCTGCATATTCACAATATGGCCCCTTGAATTACAGGCTTTAATGACGATGTTCAATCGCATACCCAAAATAAACTTGTACATTGGTCATAACTTTAGGCATTAGAGAAGGCTATAATCCCTACAACAATTCACGAGTAATAGTTATTAAAGACGAAATATAAACATTTCAAAAGATGCCTACAGCTTTCGTCAACAAGAATAATTCAGCCGTTGAAATCTGCATAGAACAATACTCGATTCAATTTCAGCCCTTCGGCAATGCACCTTTAGCGTCTTTCAACATTATTATTAGCTCGTTCATCTTCATGCATTACGCGGTGGATCCTCTACGCTATTTGTGTGTCGTTTGCTCCATCTCTCTGAATTCATCACTCGTCTTTCTCTCTCTTCTTTCGTTATCTAACATCAAAGCCTTTTATTTCGCCCTTTTATTTTTCCCCGTTTGATCGTTTGTCCTTTTCAGTTTCTCTCTTTATATTTATCCCTCCCTCCCTCCCTATATATATATATATACATATATATATATATATATATATATATATATATATATATATATATATATATATATGTATATATCAGAGAGAAGAAAGAGGCTGTAAACTTTGTCGGTTATGATGTGGATTTTTAAAAATATATATTATACTTTATTTTCCATAATTTTGCTACATGCGTTTCGGGTCTCGTTACCTTCATCAGGCGAAGAATGGTGGTTTCCATATATTATTTAAACTTATTGATTTTTCTTTGTTTACTGATGTTTAACCCTTATCTTTAGTGCGTAGTAGTATTCCATATTTTTTGGGAATTGCAGAGAACATTTTTTTTTGTTTAACGTGTAATAAAACAATTAGGATTGGTCAGAGATAAGGCGAAGGAAGGAGGTCTTTGTCCTTATCTTTTTATGACCTCTGTAGCTTTTTGAACAATCTCTATTTTTGTGTATTGTGTGTGAGTTTTTGCTACTATGTGTATACATATCACTTCTCCATATATATATATATATATATATATATATATATATATATATATATATTGTTTATTATAAGGAATTCGAATATATATATATACATATATACGCACACTTCCTATGGTGTGTAGGGTTCGTGTGTGTGTGTATTATATATAATAAGAATAACGTAAGAAATAAAAAAGAACTTAAAATTAAATAATTGAAAAATAAATTAAATAATTATATAATTTAATAATAATATTATAGTTAACCAATACTATAATCAGCAATGTTAAATAATACGTTAATATAAATATATCTAGTATTCAATAAATTATAAACTGTAAGGACCAACTTATTATGTATATATCATATTTTTTTATAAAAATACCTTATAACGATAAAAATTATCTAATGAGAATAATCAGTTTCTTATTAAATTATCTTAAGTAAGAATGTTCTTAAGAAAGAATAAATTTAAAATTAAGTTAAAGAAAAACATAACTCCTTTATTAAGAAACGTATTTTTTAAAAACTATATATGATATTTGATAAGAAATTAATTTGATTTATCTTGTCACAGACTAGCAGTTATTTCTACGAAGATCGTATTCACAATTTCTTTTAATATTCCTTCAGTTATTTACCATTAATTCGCTATTTCTTGTGCGTGTCTGTGCACGAGCGTGTGTGTGTGTGTGGTTGGTCTAGTGTGTTTGTTTTGGCCAGTATGTGCATATATATTCGTCCCCCATAGATATTTGTATGTGTCCGTGTGCGTGGTCCGACTAGTATCTTCGGCCATTGTGCGAATATGCAATGTGTTTATGTGCGTGGGGTTATGATCTGTTTAGTGCTGGTTTAAATTTGTCTATGAAGTTTTTTTCTTGTATTTGTAGGTAAGAATAGTTCTCTGTTTCATATATCGGTATAACTTTAAATTAACTTTGATTATATTTGTGATACAAAGAGTTTTCTGTTGTTTGGACATTTGATGTTGCTTTGGTGAAGGGAAAATCTGTTGTTTAGTGATTGGCTGATACCTGTATAGGATTTGTTGCATTATTGTGCACTTGCGTGCATAAATCACATTTTTGGAGTTGCAGTTTAAATTTTTCTTAATTGTGAATGTTGTGTCGTTTTCAAAAGTGCAGGAGTTTCCTTCTATAATGATATCATAAACTCCACATCTTTTCTTGTTGTATTTTGTGACCCCTTGTATTGTGTGTTGGCTAAATTTGGATGAGGTTAATATGTGTTTTAGGTTTTTTGATTGGCGTTTACTTTTAATTATTTTGTTAGTTGTTAGTATATTTTTCATTTTCGCATTCTTATTAAGTAGGTCTAAATTTTTTGTAAATAATTCTGGATTGTTCTCTTTATATGTTGAGACATGCTAGAGTTTGTTCGACTTTGCGTTTCTTTGGATTTCGTAGTTGGTCTAAATGTATTTTTCTGCTAGTTCAAAACATTTGTTTATTAATGTTGTGGGGTAGAGTCGTTTTTGAGAGTTTTATGCAGTTGCTTTAGGCCGGTTTTTCGGAGGTGTTTGTCGGCAAGTATAGTGCTAACCCTAGGTAAATGTTGTTTAATACTGTTTATTATAAAAACAGAGCATTTACTTAAATATTTGTACCTATAAAAAGAATGTATAAACATAAAAATGTCTTTATATATATATATATATATATATATATATATATATATATGAAGAAATATAGTCTTAAAGTGTGCTATATTTATGGGATAAAGTGCTCAATATCAGAGATAGAGCGTGTGTAAATATAAAAGTGAACATAGAAGTCAACACTTAGAGGCGACAGTCTGTTTCATGCTAGTGCAATCATCAGGCAACTAGTGCAGTTATTTTTCTCAGCTATTTATATATAAGCGTCAGTGGTGCATTGTGGGTAGTATATTTTGGCGGTTACTTTTACCGGAAGTCGCTTATTTGTTTATTTATTTATGTCAAAATTATTTTGTTTGTTTTTTGGGTTTTTTTTTTTTTTTTAAATTTTATTTTTTTTTTTTATCTTGTATATTTATTTTTTGATCGGTGTGTTTTATTAACGTCGTAAAAATTTGTTTATATAGCTTATTGTTGGTAGTCTATTATGGCGGTCATTTACCGGAAGTCGTTTACTTGCTTATTTATTTGGGTCAAATTGTTTTGCTTGTTTTTATTTATTTTCATTTTTATTTTTTATCTTATATGTTTCTTTATTTGTCATTGATTAAAGCTATTTGTTGAATTTTGGGGTGGAATGTTGTGGTTTGTTCTATTATTTTGGTGGGAACAGTTTTTAATTTATTTATTTGGGTTGATTATCTTTATTTGTTTTTTCTAAACGGCTAGTTTATCGTTATGGGTTGTTATTTTATTTATATATTTGGATGTATTTAGATCAATTTATTATACTTGTTGTTATTTATTTGTTATACTGTATATTTTCTCTTTTTGGTTTTCGATTTTTAAGTAACGCATTATATTATTTTTTATTTATTTATTTATTTATTTTTAATCGTTATATAACAGTTATAACTATTTTCCGCCCGATTTTTTGTTTTTATTTTTATAGTTTAATTTTTTGTTCATAATAGTTTGTATATATATATATATATATATATATATATATATATATATATATATATACCAGCAATATTGTCCAATCGCGTTGCAGCATACTTATCCATCTCATAAAAAATTTAATATCTAAAAACCATTAAACTAATTGAGTCTCTTATTTCCAGGTTTTCTGAGAAAACGTTAAGCCAACTTGATGCCATTTATCGTAAGAATCAGTGAGAAAACCTTTGAGTTATTCAGCTACAAAAAAAGAGAGCAGGTTAAAATCGTTTTGTGTCAGGCCTACTGTTTTTCTAAATGAGCAATGGTGAGAGGAAACTTCATCAGATCAATTACCATGAAAGTATTTGTAGAAACGTCACAAGAAAATGATGTGACGGCGGTGGAAAATGACTGAAGATGAGGTGCCAAATCAAGACCAATAATATTGCAGATTCTTCTTTGGGTTTTATCAAGAATCTCTAAATATATAGCAGGTGCACCAGACCACATGTGGCGGCAAAATTAAAAACAAGGACGAGTCTTATAAATACGGGCGATAGATTCTGACGAGAAAAATTGTCTATCACGACACAATAAACCAACTTTTCCTAGCAAATCATTCCACTTCACGTCAAAGGAAAATTTATAAGCAAATATTCAGCGTTCATTGCCCGAGCAGCCAGAATTGCTGTTGTTTGAATTGATAAAACCTTATCTTAAACCAATTATTTCAAGAAAATAAGTTTCTCACTTGCAGTAGCCGTTATCCTTTTTCAGTATCGATAGAGGCTTCCTTTTTAACCTTTTATTTGAAGTAGTGCAGAGCGTCAGTACCTTGATCAGGTCATTATTATCTCTTCGGGTTACATGTGCTACCCATTTTAGCTGTTAATACTGTTGAATATCCTCAAGGCATGCGTTTTTTTTGTTATCTCTTACAGTTCTTTGTTTGTGATTCTGTATCACCAGTTCAAGTTGTTCGAAGAATTATTGTCTACGCCACGATACACAGACTTCATTCGCTCAAAGCCATTTAGACCATTGATCTTAGAAAGCCGCTTCATGCAACTGACAGTTTAGATATTTCTGAACGGGTTTGGAACAATGGATAATAACCATATAAAAGACACAATCTGACGTGGATTTTTAAGAACATGACTTGAATTTTCAGGTTAATCTTCTGTTTTCGTAGCAATTTTCGGTGTTGGGGGAAACAGTCTCAAGCGTGTTCAATGTCGTCATTCCCTATAGTGTATTACCTATAACTGATCCATACACTGATGAATTTTATGTGTTTGGCATTTACTAATTCGACATCCTGATTAGTTATGATAAATCCGTTGTAATGTGCCACTAATGCTTTCATTCTAATTCCAGATTATTATTCCTGTTTTAGAATGGTTCATCTTGTGTCGTATTTCTTGAAACACGTCATTCACTTTTAGTCTGATGATTCTTGTCCCAAATATGAATAGATATGTCGTTGACAATTTCTCCTTCATCGTCGGTATATTGGGTCTCGGGAGGAAAATCAGGACCACTGACTTCTATTAGTTGATATGTTTGGGATGTTGTGCTGTGTGCTTACCCCCCTCCAGGTTAATTATTTTTGGGAAAAAAGTTTCATTTTCAGACAATTGCTTTTTTTTTTTTACTTGTTTTTAATATAGTAACTAACAAAAAATGAGGCACCGTGAAGTAGCCGAGCGGTGATTAACACCTCTACCAGGCAAATGAATTGACAACTGGACAATTTTAAAGCTCAGAAGAGCATAAAAAAAGAATCAATATCGACGTATAAACACGTCTGTAACTGGTTTTTTGAACGTTAGGTTTTGAAAGTGTTCGTCCGTATCTGAAAAATACTCTTTCGTTAAAAACGTATATACACGTCTACGCCGGGGAAGGTGTTAAGTGATCGGTGCGACTCTCTTCACATTTATGTTTGTAAATGCACAAGGAATAGTTTAGAAAAAGAGATTAAATAGATTAGCGGTCTCATTTCTTCCTTACCGTATTCCTGAAATATTTCCGTATTTGTATTCTTGCCAGGCATGTAAGTTTTCTGTACCGATAAAGTTCCTCTATTCGTTCGATGTATTCACTGGATTCGGTACTTGGAAGGTGGTCTTAAATGGATGAGAATTTAAAGTCCCTATTGATGTAGTTATAAGCATCTGTGAGGTCAAAATAGCAGTTATCCAATTTCCTATTAGAGAGGTATGCAATTTCCTGGAGTTGTTTGATAACATCTAGGTCATCATCACATCTCTTACCAGAACGAAAGCTAAACTGTCCTCCATAAATCGATGAGGGGATAATTAATATAATCCTCATTAATACCTTCACTAGCCGAATGAAAATAATTTATGTAAATTTAATAAAAATAAATCAAAAACAACTATTTTCAAAACTTCATAAAAGATATTCCCAAAACAACTATTTTCCAAATTTAATAAAAATATTTCCAAAACAACTATTTTCTAAATTTCATAAAAAATATTTCCAAAACTACTATTTTCTATATTTCATAAAAATATTTCCAAAACAACTATTTTCTAAATTTAATAAAAATATTTCCAAAACAACTATTTTCTAAATTTAATAAAAATATTTCCAAAACTACTATTTTCTAAATTTCATAAAAAAATATTTCCAAAACTACTATTTTCTAAATTTCATAAAAAATATTTCCAAAACTACTATTTTCTAAATTTCATAAAAAATATTTCCAAAACAGCTATTTTCTAAATTTAATAAAAATATTTCCAAAACAACTATTTTGAAAATTTAATAAAAAATATTTCCAAAACAGCTATTTTCTAAACTTCATAAAAATATTTCCAAAACTACTATTTTCAAAACTCCATAAAAAATATTTTCAAAACAACTATATTAAAAATTTAATAAAAAAATATTTCTGTTGTGGATTCCGGGAATGGAATCCTGCACAAATAAATAAACAACGCCAGTAATTGAGATTGAAAAATAAGTGTCTAAAAACGTAAGGATACAGACTTGAAGTGAAGATTAGTAGTCCAGGAATGCGGGTTAGTAGAAAGTATATGTACAAGTCTCTGTAAGTGAAGCCGTAATTATCTCTCTCTCTGGACGCTGGTATAACTCTCTGTGAACACCCTGGGTACTGTCTCCGTATCTCTCACCCTGACTCAACATATCTCCACCTGACTCAACGTATCACAACCTGCAGGTATTCTCTCTGTCAGTATAAGTATACTTTGGACGAGTCCATCTTGTGTGAAAGGGGTCTGCCCCACAAAACTTTCCAAAACAGCTATTTTTGAAACTTACTGTGAAAAAGTCCACACAGCTGGGAAATATATAGAAAGATGATACTGCGCCAATATTTACTCAATTCAACCTGGTTATTCTTATTTTATTCTGAGGCTCTATTCCAATTTTTGAATATTGTAATTACCAGGAATGAAAAGAAATAAAAGGGAGGCCCACAGGCTGAAAATGCAAGAAAATAAACTGTTGGGGTAGAAGTGATGGTTACATTTAGCTGTTTGAACAGTAAAAGGGTGGGACCTAGATGCCAATCTAGTAGCACGCTTAGGTTCATGTCGTCAGCGCACCGGGGTAAAAGCCCGCCAGAACAGTTGACATGAAAATATTTGTAGAAAAGACAGAGGGAAGCCATGTAATATCAGTGAGAAGTTGACTCAGGTTAGAGATTCTTGGTCAGGATCGATTTTATTTACAGATCCTTCTTTGACTTTAGTCAAGAATGTAACACTGTTGTGATATGTGTTATCTTGTTAGTGCTAAAAAAACAATTTCCGAGTTAAGTAGCTCTGCGGTTTAGTAACTCAAAACAAACAAAATAAGAAAACTATATTTTTTTTCTTAATGTGAAAGTTTGTTTTAGCTGATAAGACAGAAAGAGTCGATTATATTATATTCTCGACTTTGCGAAACGTTTCTAAATAGCCTTCTCCATTTATGGAGCATTAATGCAATTACGGGCAGGCACGGAGGAGTAATGGATAGCGGATGGTGTATATATATATATATATATATATATATATATATATATATATATATATATATATTTCTGAGATGAGGTATTATGTACAGTATTTACATTAGTCAGACTATTGTCCTCATCTTTGTCGCCATATTTGTCACAACGTTTCGGCCGTTGTACGCTCCGGTCTTCTTCAGGTGCTTGGAATTTCGAACCGAACCCTTTATTTCGATCACTGGGGGTAGACTGTTCTAGTTCCACGAGCCATGTTTGATGGATGTCAGTTATCAGTTATCTCCTGCTAATTTTCCCTCTGAAAGTTCTCCACTGCCTGAACCGGGTATTGAACTCACACTATCTGGGTCTGTCACTGGATCTAACCAACGCCTTTATCCACTGTGCCATGTGTCCTTGAGGACACATGGCACAGTGGATAAAGGCGTTGGTTCAATACCCGGTTCAGGCAGTGGAGAACTTTCAGAGGGAAAATTAGCAGGAGATAACTGATAACTGACATCCATCAAACATGGCTCGTGGAACTAGAACAGTCTACCCCAGTGATCGAAATAAAGGGTTCGGTTCGAAATTTCAACCACCTGAAGAAGGCCGGAGCGTGCAACGGCCGAAACGTTGTGACAAATATGGCGACAAAGATGAGGACAATAGTCTGACTAATGTAAATATTATATATATATATATATATATATATATTGGATTGAGGAATCGGAGAGCCGAGTTCGAATTACAGTCGAATACATTCACTTACCTACTATAACCCTTTGGAAAGGTATGAATCCTCTTCATCTTCTATCCAGGTATGGGGAAATAGCAGGGCAGACTGGGTTCTATGGCCTTGAATGGCAACTGGTCTTCCGCAGAAAGAAACCTACTGCGGGAAAAGAAATCTGCCTCGTCAGTCATGTATCAAAAGATACATGATCAGCTAAGCGTGTATCACGCAGGGCACATAAGTGAATGCAATTAGTATTCTCCTCCGAATATTATCCGTGTTTATTTTGTTTTTGTTCTTTTCTATGTCTCCTCATGATATTAATGATCAAATATGAGTCGTCATGACACCTTGCGAAATATAAGTGAGGTGCTCTCTTGTTGCCTACTCAGCGGTTTAGGGATCAGAATTTTCCCCGTCCTGGGTATGACGTTAAACTACATCCGCATCCTGGGTAAGACGATAAACTACGTCCAACAGCAAGGCCTCTGATCAGGAGGTTTTGAGGAGCGTGGAACCACCTCTTAATTGCTGGTGTTCCCAGGTTCACTCTGACCTGTGGTGGTAGCACCTGTTAGGGTCCCAAGTATGGCCAAAACTGGGATTAAAATTCTATGAAAGTGTAAAAATTTGTTTTAATATAAAAAATACCTTGTAAAAATTTATTACCAGAAATACATTTTTGAAAAAAAAAGATATTACAAGCTGTACAGTTTTGAAGGAAAACTATTACCAGAAATACATTTTTAAAAACAAAATATTACCAGTAATAAAATTTTTTCGGTATTACCACCTCAGGTCAGAGTGAACCTGGGAACAACGGTAATTGAGAGGTGGTTTCACTGTTCTCAAACCTTCAGGTGGTAGAACCTGTTATGGTCCCAGTTATGGACAAAGAATACACCCCACCCCAAGCCAAAGAAAAAAAGACATATTTTATAGTAAAATAACAGCAATATCTTTTTATATAAAAATGACCAAAAATACATATTTATATAAAAATGACCAAAAATACATGTTTATAGTAAAATGACCAACAATATATGTTTATAGTAAAATGACCAAAAATACATGTTTATAGTAAAATGACCAAAAATCCATATTTATAGTAAAATGACCAACAATACATGTTTATAGTAAAATGACCAAAAATACATATTTATAGTAAAATGACCAACAATACATATTTATAGTAAAATGACCAAAAATACATATTTATAGTAAAATGACCAACAATACATATTTATAGTAAAATGACCAAAAATACATATTTATAGTAAAATGACCAACAATACATATTTATAGTAAAATGACCAACAATACACTTTATCTGTAGTTGAAGACGTACTATTGCGTTCAAAATATATTTGGTTGAAACCATAAAATTGTTCAAAATATTTAGATTTCGGTATTAAATATAACATAGATGTATTGATATGCCATTAAAAACAAATCAACCAATCAACTTCCTTCGCGGTTTTTGAATACAGGGTTGTCTTTTTCCTAGACTGGCTGCTATCCAATGATAGTGAGTCCATCTGCCATTAGTGCTGGAATTAATACAACAATCATGAATGGAATTTTTGTTCAGCTCACCGATTCCAATTTCGGCGCAGATATCGTCTACGCAACCTGCACATAATTATCAGGATTACTACCGATCAATTCTTCAGACTTCATCGCTTCATCAAAGACTCCTGCAACAACGGACAAATCCTTTTTCTTATCTGGCTTTATTATGTGAGGTAGAGTAGTTTTAGCGACGTTTCTGTTAGGATTCGAGAGTGGTGGGGATTTCCTTGCGGATTCTTTCGGAAGGACTGGCAGGAGAGGAGAAGGGTTTTTCACGTCGGAGTAGATGTTCTGGTTGTAGTAGCTGTTCCGTTCCGGAGGACTTCTCTCATCCTCATCGCGTCTCCACCCCCGTTGCGTAACATCTGTTACGTAACAGTGGTATGACCGCTTATGAATAGCGAAGACAAGCTACGACCAGCTAAAAACCAGCTTGCAAAATCTTTGACCAGCTGAGACCAGCGGCCGTAGTGGAAACATTCGGGTCGCCACGTTAAAAACCGACCGTGTGTCACAACCTGACTCAGTGGGTGGGGGATCTCAAGGCAAATCTCAGGAGGGGGGGAGAGAGAGAGAGAGAGAGAGAGGGAGAGGGAGAGGGAGGATCAGAAAGACGCAAGAAATTCATCGCCACGTGCTCGCTTACCTTAATATGGGTGCGGGATGCATGTTTAACTTTCAAATTTTATATCCATGACAAAAACCCAGCTAGAAAAAAAAACAAACCAGCCCAGTAGATAAAACCCCAGCCTCTTATTCCCAAAGTGGACAAAATCCCAATTTTATAAATTAGTCTCATATATGAAAAGAAACGAATTTAACATTGAAAATTCAATGAACATTTAATTTTAATGTCGAATTTAGACATTGACAAATCACAGGTCGAATAGAGGGGAAAAGAGACAAGGGAAAGCAATGCATGACATACCTGGCGGGATTAAGCAAGTGGATGGCGGAACGGGGTCTGGGTAAGGGGGAAGAAGGACGAAACTTATTGAGAGCCACAAGGGATAAGGGGGAAGTGGGAGCCTCGATCGCCTATAAAAAAGAATAATAATATGCAGTATATACAAACCTACAAAATATATTTTAGCCCTTAAACCGGCATAATCTATTTTATACGACCTAAGTTGTTTTTTTACGTTTTGTCGTAAACCTTTGAAAATCCCTTATTCGGACTATTGTCCTTATCTTTGTCGCCATATTTATTACAACGTTTCGGCCGTTGTACGCTCCGGCGTTCTTCAGGTGGTTGGAATTTCGAACCGAACCCTTTATTTCGATCACTGGGGTAGACTGTTCTAGTTCCACGTGCCATGTTTAATGGATGTCAGTTATCGGTTATCTCCTGTTAATTTTTCCCTCAGAAAGTTCTCCACTGCCTTAACCGGGTATTGAACTCACACTCTTTGGCTGACCACATATGGAGAGAGAAGGGAGATCACCGCCCTCTGTGGGTTTCAGGTTGAGATCATAGACAAGGAACACGATTGGAAAATTCGTAAACTTCAGGAATCAGCACATATGCTAGGCCACAAAAATCTCCTGAGCCGACCAAGCATAAAAATGAATACAATATGGGAACCAGTAATAAGGAGTGCCAGAGAAAAGCGATAATAACAACAAAAAATGCAATATGAGCTCTGGTAAACACTGCAATGATAACAGAAAAATTGCTATATGATCACTGTTAAAAATGGTTGCAGAAGACATTAGGTTTATAATACCCAGAAATTTATACACAGATATTCTCAAGGACATATGGCACAGTGGATAAAGGCGTTGGTTAGATCCATTGGAGAACTTTCAGAGTGAAAATTAACAGGAGATAACTGACATCCAGTAAACATGGCACGAACAGTCTACCCCAGTGAGCGAAATAAAGGGTTCAGTTCGACATTACGACCACCTGAAGAAGGTCGAAAGGGTGTAATAAATATGGCGACAAAGATGAGGACAATAGTCCGAATAATGTACATAATACCTCATCTCAGACATATAGACAGACTTAGAAAATCCTCTTTTTATGAGTTTCTTCAAATCAAGGCGAGTCTCATGAGATACTAGAACTCCCTAACTATGAAACAAATCGAACAGGTTAAGAAATAGATTTATAGTAAATTTCTATAGAACATAATAAACACGTGATCTGCGCGATAGAAATCGATCTTTCTTGGACATATAAGTATATATAGTAGATATTATTACTGTCTCAATTCGATATTAAGATTTACTTGAATATTAAATTTGTTTCGTTTTATATACGAAACTTTTATTCATGAGACTGGGATTTTTTTCCATGGTGAGGATAAAAGGCTGAGATTTAGTGCACAAGGTATTTCTCCGCTGGAATTTTGACCTGTTACCCCTTAATTTGCAGACATTTTGTTTTTTATATAAAAAAGCAAAAACATAAAAAATAAAAACAAATGCAATCATCATTGCGAAAATTTATTGTCTATGTGTTCCTACCAGTAGTTTGGTGTTCTAGACCAGAGATTACACATTGCGTCCAAAATGTTCTATACTGTTAGATGTTTGATAATTTTTCTCCTATCTTTTGGTGACTTAATTCTGTAGTAAATATATCACTGGACCAAAGCAAGTGGCAACTACGCCAGTTGAAATGTAAAGGTTGTGTATACTTGATAACTTATCCAAAAGTTATTATCGAATAAAGATGATAATAGTTTAATATATTTGCTTATTTCATTTGGGATATTTCTAAGGGAAGAATAATCTTGCTGATAGCTGAAGTGTATTTGGCTTTGTTAGAAGATGTTAATGTTATTGTTTCTCTCTCTCTCTCTCTTCATATATATATATATATATATATATATATATATATATATATATATATATATATATATATATATATATATATATATATATACGACTTTTAAAACTAACAGCCCGATACGAACTAAAATAGTTTCTTCAAACATAGAAAGCACAAAAATGCGATAGATCATTAAACTGCAGCGTGGTAGTTTATTTTATTAAAAATTGTGTATATATATATATATATATATATATATATATATATATATATATATATATATATATATATATATATTGAGACAGTTGAACGCAGCAATTTTGTCTTTGAAAATGATGAACACTAGTATATTTGTCTTGAAAAAAAAAACAACACCCTGATGATGACATTGTGCTAATCTAGAAATTACTCGGTATAAATAATATATTTTATAATAAATAATGTGTATCAACACGGTAATTTTCTCTCTTTCATTAATAATGACATCAAAAAGCTTCTCCGTGAATATAAGAGGAGCCAATTGAAAATAAGTAGACAAAACTTTTCTAAGTTATTATTCAATTATATATGTATATATATATATATGTATGTATTGGCGTAGTATATATATATATATATATATATATATATATATATATATATATATATGTGTGTATGTATGTAAATATATATATATATATATATATATATATATATATATATATATATACTACGCCAAAATTAGTGCAACATAAGACGATATAACATAGGTTTTTTTATTTATTGGTGGACTGATTTCATTTCACAATGGGAGAAAACGTCGCATGTGACAGTTGAATTCTGTTTAATATGCATACATACACACACGCACACATTTATATATATATATGTGTGTGTGTGTGTGTGTGTATGTGCGCGCTAACGCGCGTCTGAGAGGTTTCTTTTCGATCGCAGTAATATACGAGATTTTCTTTTGACAAAAAAATCACTCTATTCGTTTTACTTTGGAAAACAGACGGGATTATCTTTGATGCACACATATATTTGTGCATAGCTTGAAAGTCATTGCTGAGAGAGTCTTCCAACGACGTAAGAAGACTTTCATCTTGAAACTTCTCATTGGAACCAATGAGTTCAAAACGACACAAAACTTTTCACAAAGGTTGTGCTTGTATTGAAAGAAATACTCGCGAGATTTCTTTCTTTTTTTTTTCTTTACTTCCGCCTCGTCAGATAAGACCAACCGCTGTGCAGAAAGAAATAGGTTCTTGCAAAATCGACGCCTGTCGCCGAAACAAATGAGTGAATAACTTTCTGTTAATGGAAGGAAAAAAACAGACATTTTACAAGTTTAACAATTCGTTTGATTAAGTCACACGCCTTACGTAAGTGGATTTTATTTGTTAAAAACTAAATTGCTATTGATCTTTTAAAAATGGAGTTCTATCATAAACAAATATCTGTAGCATTGCAGCGAACCGCAATCCGCGGACGAAAAAATATCCGCACGTTGTTTCTGAGATATAAAGACGGAAAACTCCAGTGAAATGGCATTTCTCACTTTAACCTTTACCAAAAACTGGCCATATCTTTCAAAGAGGGAGAAGGCTAAGGAACTGGAAAGACATCTGGAAGCCAAATGATCTGAAATTTCCTCCGGTGGAAAATGTACGTTTGTTATCTCTGTCTTCTTTAACGTGTCATTCATTTAACTAAAGAAAAAGGCCTAAAATGAAGGTGAAGTTCTGTATTCACAAAAGCTTAAAACAGAAGTGAGACCAAGTATTCTCAAGGGTCTAGAATGGAAGAGAGATCTTTTATCTTCAAGGACATAGAGCGGAAGTGAGAGCGTGTAGCCAGAAGGGTCTGAAATAGAAGATTTACTGTGTATCCACAATAGACTAAAACGGAATTGAAATCATGTAACGAGACTGGAACGGAAGTGATAGTGATACCGTGTATTTACAAGATCCTAGAACGGAAATGAGACCTTGTATAAAAAAACGCCTGAAACGGAAGTGAGACTGTGTATCCACAAGAGTCTAGAAAAGACTGAGATCGTGTATCCACATTTGCTCAAAAAAGAAGTGAGACGGTGTTTCCAAATGTGCCCAGAACGGAAATCAGAAATTGTATCCACATGTGCCCAGAACGGAAATCAGAAATTGTATTTACATGTGCCTAGAACGGAAGTGAGAAGGTGTATCTACATGTACCGAGAACGGAAGTGAGACTTTGCATCCACATATGTCTAGAACGGAAGTGAGACCATATATGAACAAATGCCTACAACGGAAGTAAGACCGTGTATCCACAAGAGCCGAGAACGGATATGAGGCCGTGTATCCATAAGAGCCTAGAACGGAAGAAAGACTATGTATCCATATGTGCCTATAACGGTAGTGTTCCCTTGTATCCACCTGTGCATAGAACGAAAGTGAGATCGTGTATCCACAAGGTCCTATAAGGAATGTGAGATCGTGTATCCACATGTGCCTAGAATGGAAATGATACCTTGAATCCACATGTGCCAAGAACGTGAGGACGCTAATCCACATGTGCCTAGAACGGAAGTGAGACTGTGTAGTTACATGTGCCAAGAACGGAAGGGAGACTTTGTATCCACATGTTTCTAAAATGTGAAACCGTACATCCACATATGCCTAGAACGGAAGTTAGACTGTGTAGCTACAGGAGGCTGAAACAGAAGCCATGAAAAAAGATAAACGAAACCATCGCATATTTGAAAAGATTGCAAAGGGATCTAAAAAAGTTTTTTGAAAGCTTAAATGTCAATTAGTAATTTCCATTAAGCAAGTATGTAGATATAAATATTAAACCGCCATTTTTATGGTGTAGCAATATCTTTTGTTTGTACATATGTATATTTCTTCTACAAATATTAAAATATTAAGCTATATATATATATATATATATACCGAATATATCCAAGTATAGGATTGTTGTATACGGAATAAATTCCAATAATCAACAATTACTATTCTTAAAAGAGTGCTCAATATAGAGTAGAGCAAATAGAATCATTTATTCGAATATTATAACATAAACATGTTATAAAATCACTACAAAAATAGCCATTTTGTTTCAACACTTCTGGTGACTTATCAAGTGATGTTTATTGAATGTAGAATAGAAACCGAATATATATATATATATATATATATATATATATATATATATATATATATATATATATATAGTGCTAAATATAACAAAAACACGAATGTCCATTGTTCTTTACCATAAGCCTTTCAAAGCATCATATAATGGCTTTAGTTTCAAGAGAAAATAAAGACAAAAACTGCCCCCAAATTGCATATTTCTTCATTATTGTTATGGGAACTTACCCATAATAGTAATGGACTAGCCCGTACCCCATAAATACTGCGCCTCAAGAGGAAGCAGGAGAGGCAGTGAGTGAGTCAGTCCTTTTTGGACGTCTCAGATATTCGGTCGAACTCTCTGCCTCTGAGGCAGAGGGGAACTCTCTGCCTTTGGGCAGAGAGGAACTCGGACGAGGCTCCGCCGAAGGGCAGAGCCTCGTTCGAAGTGGTTGACCACCCCGATCCCATTTATACGGGTTCTACGGGCAATTTTTGCCCGAGCCTACGGGCTCGGAAAGCCCACATTAAACCGGCCTTGTGCCACATTCGACACACGTGGGCGTGTTGTTAAACATCGTGAGTCAGTCCTTTTTGGACGTCTCAGCTATTCGGTCGAACTCTCTGCCTCTGAGGCAGAGGAGAACTCTCTGCCTCTGGGCAGGGAGGAACCCGGACGAGGCTCCGCCGAAGGGTAGAGCCTCGTTCCGGGAGGTTGACCAACCCGATCCCGTGTATACGGGTTCTACGGGCAATTTTTGTCCGAGCCTACGGGCTCGGAAAGCCCACATTAAACCAGCCTTGTGCCACATTTGACACACGTGGGCGTGTTAATGAACATCATGTGAGATTCAGTCTTTTTTGGACGACTCACCTAGTCGGTCGAACTCTCTGCCTCTGAGGCAGAGGGGAACTCTCTGCCTCTGGGCAGGGAGGAACCCGGACGAGGCTCCGCCGAAGGCCAGAGCCTCGTTCGGGGAGGTTGGCCAACCCGATCCCGTTTATACGGGTTCTACGGGCATTTTATGGCCGAGCCTACGGGCTCGGTGAGCCCACATTAAACCGGCCTTGTGCCACATTCGACACACGTGGGCGTGTTGCTGAGCATCGTGTGAGTCAGACACAGAGACAGTGAAAAGTCACTGACAGAGTCCCGTCAGACGATTATTGTAACACATTGGAATAGTGATACTGGTCGAGACAACATAGTTCTCTCTAACCTAACCTGATTGTTATTACTAACACTTCTACTTCTTTGTACATATTTCTGTTTGTAATATATCTGTGTTATTCCATACCTGTGTTCGAGTTATTCTTCATTGGTTCTACCTTGGACCATCACCGTGGTACAAGGAACCTGGACCATAACAATTATATACTCGTCGATCTAAGCTTTCGGCTCACATGAGACATCATCAGATTGATGAACATCTCTATTGTAATGTTCACATAACCACTTAAAAAAAAAACTTTAAAGATTTTTCGCATCCCACAGTGAGCCGAGTTCGAATGCCATTCGATTTCATTAGATTCGCTTACCCACAAATGCCTTTTGAAAGGTATGTATCCATCTTCTCTCCCCCTTGAATAGCAGGACAGACTATGTTCTTTAGCCTTGCTGGCAACCAGTCTATCGCAGAAAGAAATGGCAACTTACTTCTCCCTCGTCAGTCGTGTATCTTTCGATACACCATCGCCCAAACGTGTATCATTTGTGACACTTTCACTGACCGACATTGTTTCGACACCAGTTTCATAACAACAGGTGATAGACTAAAGGAAGCACGTCGTATTACTTTTTGGCTAAGACTTGTCATGCTACATCGACAGAGTCAAAGTCATTATTAATGTGTTCGATCCGGGCAGGTTACCTCGTACCTGATTATATCTGTTGTAAGAAGGATATTCCAGTCAAACTACCTCTTTCCCAATAACGGCTCAATTGTGGAAATTACTCCTGCGTGGATGCTTTCCTTAGCGCAATTACTTCCTGGAGTTTGTTGCTGAATAAACTCGTTTCACAAGCTATTGTTAGCGTGTTCTTCTGTGCTTGCCCTTTTCAAAACTACTATCCTAGTATAGACAAACAATTTACAAAGAGCACTTGCCGAAGGAGGAAACTATCGCAAATACCTAAAACTAGTACTTAGTGAAATATAGCTCCTGCTATATATTTATGTATTCTTCATAAAATGCAGAGAAGAAGCAGCAATATTATTGGCCTTGGCCTGATATCTCGGCTTCAGTCTCTTTCCCGTCGCCGTAAAGTTGCTTTCCTATGCCTTTTCTATAAATACTTTCATGATAAGTGTTCAATTGAACTCTCCGATATGGTATTTTGACTTTATGAATTTAAGCGCAGTACTAGATTGGCGGTAAGGTCTCATCACTTCACAGTCTAATTTGCTAGATTTAACCGTAAGTTCAAGGCTAACAGTTCATTTTCTTACACTTCACGCTCTGGAACTCTCATCCAAGCTTTCCATTCGACATCGTGTCAAAAGCTCCAATAGAGTGGAAATCGTTATCTATTGTCTTCTTGATTCCTCTTCTATTGTTCTCGCTCCTTAACAATGTTTCTCCTTCTTACAATTTCACACTGAGTGACCTCTTTTGTCTTTGTATGGGGTGAAATGATTTTTAAAAAAGAAGAAAAAGACTATAGTCAACGATCTACAATGAACGCCTCACCAAGAAGAAAACAAGAATTAGTACAGAGAAGGTGTATCCAATAGAAATCAGTGGTTTGTCTACTAGTCTCAATCGTCACTAATTGTGAGTGCATTTCGGACGGGTTACCCGACTATTGTGGCCTATTGCCCGTCGAACTTGAATATCATTTAAATGTAAAAATCCTTTTGTAATTTCATGACTACATTAAATAGTCTAGTGCGAGTGGCCATTTCTGAACAAAACTCTTGTATACTATCAGCTCTTCACTGGCCCTTACATTCCGCTAAGCGATGTAAATACTCTCTCCCTTATTTTCCAAATTGGCCTTCTTTATATCAACAAAGCCTCGTCTTTTAAAAGTCGATTATCTCTTTTCGTAGAGATAGAAGCACGTCACACGTCAGACGTTTTGAAACACTTAGATATAAAAATGTCGAATTATAACTTTGACTTGCCACTTAATGAGAGTTCATAATCAAGCAACCATTGGTGATTTGTTGACCCTTTCCTGAGATTGTCATGGAGATCAAAAAAAAAAAAAAAAAAAGAAAAAGAGAAGAGACTGCGTAAATAAAAGGGTTTATTGACCACATGATTGATGTCTTAGGTCTGTTATATTTCCATTATGCTTTTGTCTGTAAATTAAAGGGACACTGTAAACATCGGGAAATAGAGAAAAGCCGTTTGGACAACGCAAAAGAATCGGTAGAAAGATTAATGCTACAAATGTTTGTCTTATTTCCTCCGTATTCCATCGTCCAAGTCAAATGTTATGAATAAATATTTAAATATCTAATTTCTAACGTGTTCCGAAGATAACAGATCTGCTGCTTTTGTGGGATGAATGTACATATCTATCTATCTATCTATCTATATATATATATATATATATATATATATATATATATATATATATATATATATATATATATATTGTGTGTATACACGAGTTTGTCGTTGCTTTGAAATCTATCATGCAACAAAAAGAAACTATCATTATTGTTTTGTCCGTGTATTGTTTAATATATTGTAATGTAATTGCCATCATTGATAATGGCTTATGTAAGCCGAAAGCTTAGATAGGATTAAAAAATATGTATCAATATGGTGACTTTCTTTCGTTTTTCAATGTTAATTTTATTAAGCTTATCAGAAAATATGAAAGGAATTTACTTAAAATAAATAGAGAAAACTTGTCTATATTATTTAATATATATATATATATATATATATATATATATATATATATATATATATATATGTATATATATATATATATATATATATATATATGGGTGTGTGTGTGTGCAATATATTATATATATTATTTATATATTATATGCGCGGTACGTATTGGAAAGCGCTCAATATCAGAGATAGAGCTAACGTACTTAGTTGGCTTGATGTGAATTTGTGACCCTGTTTGTCTGACGATGGCAAAAGCGTGAAACTCAGGGTTACAAACTCGCATCGATCCAAGTAAATATATATATATATATATATATATATATATATATATGTATATGTGTATATATATATATATATATATATATATATATATATGTATATGAATGAATTGAGGTATATCATTATATTAAAATTATAGAAGGTTTATATGTGAAATTTTCGAAATCTCTGGAATGATAATGAAGAAAGACGTCCTCGCAATTTTAATACCCATCAGGCGTATCGAAACGAAGGGAAGCAACCTAGACAGCGAAGGAATTGCCGACAGAATATAAGAAAAAGTAACGAGTCAAAAACTACTTAGAATAACAATGGGACCAGGAGGAGTAAATATTCCTTGTACCGCCCCAGTAAGTGTTTGACACCTCCTGCTATGCTCTATCGTCCTAAGAACGAGTTCAGACCGAAAATGCAGGACTTCTGACGTTGTTTCTATCAACGGCTTTTTAACAAATATATATATATATATATATATATATATATATATATATATATATATATATATATATATATATGACGCTTAAATCTTAAAAATTAGCCCCTAAAATAGGGGATTGTCTAATACAACAGTTACAAATTCTAACCTTCAATCCTGTGGCACTGGTAATGTGTGTTTGTTTGTTTGTTTGTTTGTTTGTTTGTGTGTGTGTGTGTGTGTGTGTGTGTGTGTGAGTATGTGTGTGTATTATATATAATAAGCACAATGTAAGAAATTAAAAGAACTAAAAATTAAATAATTGAAAAATAAATTAAATAATTATATAATTTAATAATAATAATATTATAGTTAACCAATAATATAATCAGCAATGTTAAATAATAAGTTAATATAAATATATCTAGTAATCAATAAATGATAAACAGTAAAAATCAACTTATTATGTATATGTAATATTTTTCATAAAAATTACTTATAACGGAAAAATTATCTAATGAGAATAATCAGTTTCTTATTAAATTATCTTAAGTAAGAATGTTCTTAAGAAAGAATAAATTTAAAATTAAGTTAAAGCCAAAAAAAATAACTGTTTTTTTAAAGCAATGTATTTTTATTTATATATTATATCTGATAACAAATTCATTTGATTTATCTTGTCGCAGACTGGCGGTTATTTCTACGAAGATCTTATTCACAAGATAAGTCTTTGAATATTCCTTCATTTATTTACCATTAATTCGCTATTTCTTGATATTGTGCACGTTATTTACAAAATCAGCTTGCATTTGTTACAGTCTCTTCAGAAACACTAAGCCACCTGACCTCATTCAAAGTTAGAGATAAATTCTACAGACACATGCTAGGAATACAATAAACAGTCTCGGTCTTATCGCCTACATTTTATTGCTTTCATTGTCTTCAACTCAGATGCCTATGACCAATTGTATCCCTTTTAATTGTTGTGTAATCGAATCCTAAGAGGATGGCCTCCCGAAGAGTATAAAACTTAATTTGTTCGATCTAGGGTCAACCCTTATCTTCCTCACATATCTCCATAAAGTGCGCTTCTTTCTCTGTAACCCTTAAGCTCGAGTGTCTCTTGGAATTTGTTCAGAGTGAAGATCATTTAAAAAAAAACTATTCCTATTTTGGGAACTTGTTGCTTTATTACTGTTTTAAACTAGGTGACTTAAATCATATTCAACGGCTAACTAGGAAAATATATGTTTCCACCCCCCCTAGTTTTGGGATATTTTAACACCAGTTGTTGAAAATAATTTTTTTCCAACCACTTAGATTTATTTGCCGAAAATATTATTTTTTCTGAAGATATGTCTCCCGAAAGCAACTAAAATTCTAATAGTTGTGATACTTTCGTATCCTTTTTTATGAATAAAATATGATCCCTTTTTAA
>OZ038485.1:93497312-93512312 GCA_964036315.1 Acanthosepion esculentum | reverse complement strand
GTTAGAGTCTGGTAACTTTCTTTGACGAACGACGAAGTTTGGAAACAAACTCTACATTCTGACTTAAAGAATGCAGATTTGATTAACAGAAAAAGTAATTTGTCCTGGCGAAAACGTACAAAGAGAAAGTAATTAAGACGAAAATCTTTTGAAAGTGCATTAAATAAGGAGTTCTATACAGTAAATTTATATCCACGATTATACTACATAAACCGGTTAACTCAGAAAACTATTGCTTTTACAATGTGCAAGAGTTAAACCGAATATTCTTCTTCGTTGTGCCATGTCCGTGAAGGAAATGACCGGTCATGTCTTTCCAAATCTTCCTCTCCGTAGCCTTAATGTTTGCTCCCTTAATGCCACCCTCAGTTTATGTTCAGTCGTCAATTTACAATAGGGTAGGTTACACGATGCTTTCCTCTTGCTTTCAGTACGTTCAGTGAGTGTCAGACTCTCCAAGCCTCTTTTCCTCAATATAGGTTAAATAATGTGGTAAGAAATCAAAATAATATTAAAAAACTTAAAAATAATAAGCTGAATAAAATAGGAGAATACAAACAAAAACACGTCAGATGTCATATTTAAAAACGAAACGCGACATTATTTATTTCACATCTCGACTTTGCTTCTTTTTTTTCTTTTTTTTATTCTTTTACTCGGTATTATAAATTTGCATATCCTAACGTTTACAAGTATTTGTGCAGATTTTCTATTTCTGAATAAATGCCAGCTATGTCATGTATACTATATCTCTACACGCAAGCCACTAATCTGCAACTGGGTGGCCTGCGACTAGCGTTTGCCGCTGGTGGTCTGCTGTCGAGCTGCCGGCGTGTTCGTCTTGGCAATGTTACCATTGGTGGACAGCTAGAGGACTACCAACACCACAGAAGTGCTGGCGCCCCCATCGGTGTCCCGCCAGCGGGCCACTAGCGGCTTGTGTGTAGGGATATTGTTATGAAACAAAAACAATTATTTCTGTTTGAATTTCTTGGATGAGGAATTATAATTTACACTCTTTAAATTAGCATTATTTTCCTCGTCTTTGTTGTTATTATCACACCGCTTCAACTTTTGTGAAGTGTATACCGATCTCCGTAACCCATAGAGAATTCTGAACTGAACGCTTTATTTAATCTACCAGGGTAGACTGTTCTCGTTCCACTGTTCATGCCTCGGTTTAAGGCTCCATATTTCCCACAGAGACACTGCGTATGACAGAAGAAATATATTTTAAAAAGGAGATATTAAGGTATCCCGCAAATTGTTATGGTATGGAGCGCGCATATTAATACATCTGTCATAATCTCACAAACCAGTTTGTTTTGCTTTGTACAGGAAAAAGTTGACAAGGTACATCCGAGAATCGTCAAAGACCATGGCTTGTTTACTTAATGGCGTAATATAACTTTGGTTATGTTAATTATCTTTTGGTGAATATAATGTTAATATTTAATGCTCAGCTTTCCAGAGTGCCAATTAAAATCTACCACTTCCTCTCCTGTTTCTTGAGAGGAAAATAGGGGAAGCAAATACATGAATGAAAAAAAAACATGCTCTCGTCAGTGTGTCAGTTCGTATATATCCACCTTAGTCAATACAGATCTAACTATTTATACCAGATTATTTATTTCTATCTATCTATCTATCTATCTATCTATCTATCTATCTATCTATCTATCTATCTATCTATCTATCTATCTATCTATCTATCTCATTATGATGCTATGTATCTAGCTCTGGCACTCTTTTCATATTTATCTATCTATCTATCTTATCTAATTCTCCTCTATCTATATATAAATCTTTAAATAATTCTAATCTATCTATTTTTATTTCTCATCTATCTATATATCTATCTTTAACTAATTCTAATTTATCTATCTCAAATTTTCATCCATATACATACACACACACATATATATATATATATATATATATATATATATATATATATATATATATAATTCTAATCCGTCTCTCTCTCTATATATATATAAATAATTATAAGTTTATCTATATATTTTTATATAAATCTCATCTATCTTTTTATTTGTTTTTAACTAATTCTAATCTCTGTCTGTCTGTCTGTCTGTCTATCTCTCTCTCTCTCTCTATATATATATATATATATATATAATTCTTATCTATCTGTCTGTCTGTATGTATGCATGTTGTATAATCTATCTCTAGTCAATATCTATCTTTATAACTATTTAATAGCTATTTAACTGTTATCTGCTAAACATCTATCTGTAGTCATATCTATTTATATATCTATCTAACATCGCTATCTGTTGTCTGTTAAATATCTATAGACAATACCTATTTATCTACCCGTTTTCTATTAAACAACGAGCTATACTCAATATCTATCTATTTACATTTGTTAATAGATTTGTAAGTAGCTATCTGTTTAGTCATCTACATCCATGTACATATATTTCACTTTCATTTCTTTCTTATCACCTTTCTTACCACCTTTCTTTCTTTCTTTCTTACTACCTTTCTTACCACCTTTCTTTCTTTCTTACCACCTTTCTTACCACCTTTCTTTCTTTCTTACCACCTTTCTTACCACCTTTCTTTCTTTCTTTCTTACCACCTTTCTTACCACCTTTCTTTCTTTCTTACTACCTTTCTTACCACCTTTCTTTCTTTCTTACCACCTTTCTTACCACCTTTCTTTCTTTCTTACCACCTTTCTTACCACCTTTCTTTCTTTCTTACCACCTTTCTTACCACCTTTCTTTCTTTCTTTCTTACCACCTTTCTTTCTTTCTTACTACCTTTCTTACCACCTTTCTTTCTTTCTTACCACCTTTCTTACCACCTTTCTTTCTTTCTTTCTTCACTGTTACGTCATTTTTCTATCTATCTATCTATCTATCTATCTATCTATCTATCTATCTATCTATCTATCTATCTATCTATCCTCACCCGACGTATATTTGGATATATATTAAATATTTTTCTATCTACTCTATGATTAAAATTTTCGGCACAAATATAGACGTTAAACACACAAAATCTATAACAATATTAGAAATAGTAATAAATAATTTAAATAAAATAGATCTATAATTTTCCCTAACAAAGTAATATATTCAATATGATTAAAAGATTAATTAAAACTCCTGCCAATGTGTAAGTAAGTTCAAAGAAAATGCGAACAAGTAGGCAAATTTTCTTTAAAATCTGAAAGAGATAGAGTTGGAATTTGTAAAACATATTTTGAGGAAAGATGGCTTAGAGAATTAAACACACATAGGGCATATTGAAGGAACTACAGAGTGAAACAGGTAGTAACACACGTAATTTGTTTTAGTGAATGGATGGCAAATCGGGGACTAGGTGGGATGGTTATGTGTCAAACGTTACTTAGAGCAACATGGGAGAAGAGGTTGTGGAGAGTCGTGATCATCAACGTTCTGATTGAATACGGCACATAAATGAAAAATAGTGTTAATGAATGACAGAAAGGGAACGAGGAATGAGGCTAAAAAGTCAAAAGTTGGTTAAGGCAACGGGAAAGAAGAAGTTGTGGAGAGACATGATCCTTAAGAGTATCGGCTCTTTGTTTCATTCTGTCACTCCCAGACTCCCTATCTACGTTTACATCGGTGTCACTCTTTCAGTTTTCTTTCCTCAATCGATCTCAGTGTTTTGTACGTAAAGCCTACAAAATGGTCGTGCCTAACGCAATAAAATTTTTAACACGTTCTAATTTCATTCTCGTATCGGCGTGTCTCGGTTCCTGCGCGCATGCGTACAAGCGTATGTTCGTGCGCCTGCGCCCGTGCGCGATCCGAGGCGGAAGAAACATGTCTCCCGTTTCTGCAGCTGCGGCGCTGTGATTAGTCAATTTCATATCTCTGAAGATTTTGGCAATATCAAATTTCTATCAGATAACTTTCATCAAACGTTATGCGAAAAAAAAAAAACAAATCAGACATTCTGAACTCGAAATAGAGTTACGGGAAAAATAAAAAATAAATGAAACATAATAAAGGAAGGAATACATCTCCGTAGATCTTATATTAAGTGCAACTTAGGGTATATATATATATATATATATATATATATATATATATATATATATATTATTGGTTTTCTGCCTAGGATTGAATATATCAAAATTATATGTGCTTATTAGATTAGTAGTTTATATATATATATATATATATATATATATATATATATATATATATATATATATATATATATATATATACTTATGTGCAAAAGGCGTTTGGTTTGTGAGACAAGTAAATAAAGTTTGGTGAAAAGTAGCCTGCAAAAAAAGGAAACATCTGTGACATAAAGATGAAATGAAAGAAAAATAATTCCAAAATCAAAGACATAAAATATCAAAATTTAAAGAAAAATATTTAATGCCAGAATATTTCGGATGAAATGGAAATGAAAATTAAAGAAAAAAGAAAGAATAATTAAAAAGTAATAAAAGACAAGAACAACAAAAAAAAAGGTAGCAAGAGGCTCTGGAAGGAAAATGGAAGCGAGAGAATTTTGTAAAATGACAGATAAATGAGATAGATAGACAAATTAAAACATTATGACGCATAAAAAAATACGTAACAAAGTAAAGAAAGAAAAAAGAAGGAATGAAAGAAGGAAAGAAAATACTATAAGAAGAAACCACGAAAAATGGTGACTTCATCATTCAGTGAAATAAGGAGAGAAAAAAGAAATTAAATAAAAGATATATCAAAAGAAAAGAGGAAATAAATAAAGAAGGTGAGATAGATAGATAGATAGATAGATTAAAAATGATGACCCATGAAAAATGATGTAACAGTGAAGAAAGGAAGAAAGAAAAAAAGAAAGAAATGGTGGTAAGGAAGAAATACAGAATGGCATTTTAAGGAAACCAAAGAAAGAAAGAAAGAAAGAAAGAAAAAAAGAAATATAAGTAAGAAAGACAGAATGACATTTAAGACAAAGAAAGAAAGGAAAAAGAAAGAAAAAAGGAAAGAATAGGATTTTAAGGAAACGAAAGAAAGAAAGAAGTCAAAGAGAGAAAGTGTGATAAGTAATAAAGAAAGAATAGCATTTAAGGCAAAGAAAGAAAGAAAGAAAAAAGAAAGAAAGAAAGAAAAAGAAAGAAATGGATGATGATAAAAAGATGATAAATTCAGGGAAGAAAGAAAAAAAGAAATTTAAAATAAAGGCACAACGTAAAACAAAGCCATAGTAAAAATTGTACAATATAAGAAAATATTAAGTATATAATGCCATAGTATAAAATAAATAATATAAAGATATTTTATTCAATATTATCAATTGATCCTAGATCACTTCTTGTAAAGAAAATGTCTTTCATTTCAGACTTCCTATTTTCTCATCGGGTCGGAAAGTTGAACGGTCAAAAGAAAACATCAAACAAAATTCCATTTCTGTGCAATTTGCTCGATTTTTAATGGTTCGTTCAATGTGCATTGTTATATCGCAGTGTGCTCAGCGTAAATCCATAAGCGTTCTTCCACAATGCATGGCTATACTGAAATGCGCATGTCATAATCTATTTGAGTCTGTGATTATCTGACCTTTACAATGAAAAACAATGGTGAGGACGAACGTAAATACCCAAGATATTCATCTTACATTTGACGCGTCGCATCGGGCGAAGCTGTGGCATTCACCTCACTGTTTGTGAGGCTTTTAGAACTTATTAGGTCTGGCCATATCTCGTACGAATTCTATTGGCTCCAGTGTATTGAAAAATGTTACAGAAAAAAGGAGGGAAGGGAAATAATGAAGAAAAGAAAATGAAATGAGAATGGAAGGAAAATAATGATTGAATATTGGAAAGTAATGCAAAGAGAGAAGGGATTACATCGGTGAAGAAAAAAGAGAGAAGAATGAAATAATTGCTATTGGGAACAATTTGAATAAGTAATAAAAGAAAGAAAAAAAAGAATACAACGTAAAGGTTTATTTAAAAGAGAAAAATTAAAGGAAAAAAGAAAAAATGAGTAAAGAATTGAAAGCATGAAAGTTTGTAGAAAGAAAGAAAGAAAGAAAGAAAGAAAGAAATATTTTTGTGGAGAACCTAGAATTAGAAGAAAACTACAGAAAGAAAGAAAGCATAACAGTGCATATGAAAAAGTAAGGAAGACACAATTGAGGAAATCCTAGAAAACAAAATTTGAAAAACGAAGGAAGGAAGGAAGGAAGGAAAGAAGGAAGAAAGAATGAAAAGAAAAAAAGAAAGGTGGAGGCTAAATATTTTGATAAAAACATCAGAAGTCAGAAGGGTTTGAAAAGAAAGAAAGAAACAAAGAGACAAAAACAAAGTTAGAATGGATATTTTATACAAAAATCAAACGCCAGAACGTTGTGAAAAAAAGAAAGAAAAAATGAAAGAAAGAAAAAGTAAAAAATCTCTATATAAAAATCAGAAGTAGAAGACGATGAAAAGAAAGAAAGAAATCAAGCAAGCAAAAAAGAAAGAAAGTAAGTAAAAGTTAAAATGGATATTATAATACAAAAGTCAAACGTCGGAATGCTGTGAAAAGAAGGAAAGAAAGAATGAAATAACGAAAAAGTTAGAATGAAAATCTCTATATAAAAATCAGAAAGAAGATGAAAATGAAGAAATAAAGAAATAAAGAAATCAAGCAAGCAAAAAAGAATGAAAGTAAAAGTTAGAATCGATATTTTATACGAAAAATAGACGTGAGAATGCTGTGAAAAGAAAGAAAAGTTAGATAAAAAATCTCTCTATAAAAACCAGAAACTAGAAGATGAAAAGAAAGAAACACAGTAATCAACCAAAAAAGAATGTAAAAGGTAGAGTTAATATTGTTATATAAAATTCAGGCGCCAGAAAAGGTTGAAAGAAAGAAAGAAAGAAAGAAAGACAGAAAGAAAGAAAGTAAGAAAGAAAGAAAGAAAGAAAGAAAATGGAAAGGAGAAAATTTTATATAAAATCAAAAAAACAAGTTTCGGGAAAGAAACAAGAAATCGGGCAAGAAGGAAAGAAAAAAGAAAGTAAATGGTGGAATTAATATTTTTATATAAAAATTA
This sequence comes from Acanthosepion esculentum, assembly GCA_964036315.1. Taxonomy (NCBI): domain Eukaryota; kingdom Metazoa; phylum Mollusca; class Cephalopoda; order Sepiida; family Sepiidae; genus Acanthosepion; species Acanthosepion esculentum. The sequence continues at coordinate 93,505,262 of OZ038485.1, read as the reverse complement.
AACGCCAGAAGGAAGGAAGAAAGAAGGAAGGAAGGAAGGAAGGAAGGAAGGAATGAATAAATAAATAAATAAATAAAGAAAGAAAGAAAGAAAGAAAGAAAGAAAGAAAGAAAGAAAAAGTAAGAAATTGTTGTGGTAGGATCCACCTAATCTGCATAGGGGACTACCGACTATATAAATAATGGTTGGTACCGGAAGACAGGGAGCGAATACAGAGATCCAGCTAGAGACTCTGCCCGACTGCGACTTAGTCAACACATTCTCCAGAAACGTCTTCCCAGAAATATACAGAAATACTAGATGTAAATATTGTGTACATTTTCTTGTTATAATACATTCTTGTTCTAAGTACATTTCGTGTTGCATTATTATTCCATGCATTAGTCGAGATTCAACAATGAGTCAAGACTCAACAGAAATAAAGAAAGAAAAAGGAAAGAAAGAAAGAAAGAAGGGAAGAAAGAAAGAAAGAAAGAAAGAAAGAAAAAGAAAGAAAGAAAAAGTAAGAAAGAAAGAAAGAAAAAGGAAAGAAAGAAAGAAAGAAATGAAAGAAAGTGAGAAAGGAAGAAAGATAAAATTGGAAATTTCTGTCATCGGACAACTTGAAGTAAATCAATAAAAGACAGAAGAAAGAAATTATGTCATACGGACGAAAGAAATAAAACAAATAAAAACCAAAAGAAATGGATTGTATCAAAACAAAAAAACAAAAAAAACTAAAAAGATGACCCCTTGTGTAATTGTGCATCTGCACCTGCGACAGGAACATGTTATTGTGTTACCATGACTCATATGTCTCCGAATTCGATGCTTGTTGAACGGAACAGTGGGAACGGGGTAGGGACATTTTCCCTGACAAATTGTGCAGATCATCAAACGACAACGACCAACAGGATTCACCAGTTGACACTCACTTCCTCCACACCGAGACCATTCATCGAAAACAGCCGTCATCCGTGTGGCACGTTTATGTCCGAAACACTGGCCAGTGTATGCTCGTCGGACCGCACGTGACACTGAAGAAAATCAATATCTATAAATGAAAGAAACCAAGTCCAGTATAAGGGACTTTTTACAAAGGGCGTAATTGATTGGATCACAACAGCACTGAGTAATGCGGTCGCACTCGCGACAGATGAGGAACAAAAAAGCAAAATGGACGTATGTAAAGAGATTAAGTGGGCTAACGGGAGTGTGTTTGATGGAGATGTCAGCACTAAAGAAGAGAGGAAGGTTGAGGGGGAACAGACGGGAAACAAAGAGACAGAAAGACGACGTTAAAGGGTTGAGGACGAGGAAATATCAAAACGAGAAAGATCCAAATTATTAATCCTTTGAGGATAAACTCATCCTGATTAAGTGAGATTTTCAAGAGACTGCTTTGAGACGAAGACCAGGACATCTATTCTTTTGTTTATTTATGCTAAGACGTCAATGTTAAGAAGGGAATCGAGGCGATTGGGAATTCATTTGAAACATATTTGGTCAGATGGAGAGAGAAATGGTGATAAAATATTATGGGCTGGTGAAATGAAAAGGCAAAAGAGAAAGGGTGTGAATATGAAGGAAAACGAATATAGAAGTGAAAATAAATTGCAAGGGAAAGAGAAGTGAAAAGGAAAAAGAAAGGCGGGAAAAGAAGTGGGAGACTGACGAAAAAGGCCAAAGGATTTCGCAAAAGTAGATAAGCGTGTTTCTCGAGAGGAAAAGACGAGAGACCTGTAAAAGACACTATCTATCTATCTATCTATCTATCTATCTATTTATATATATATATATATATATAATTCTGTTGGTATCTATCTATCTATATGTCTGTGTGTGTAATTCTGTTCGTATCTATCTAACTCTCTCTTTCTCTCTCTATATATATATTTAAATATATATATATATATATATATATATATATATATATATATATTTGTAATTCTGTTCGTATAAATCTATCAATTTCTTTATGCATCTCAAATCCGTCTATCTAATTCTGTTAGTATACATCTATCTATCTATCTATCTATCTATGTATCTATCTATCTATCTATCTATCTATATATATATATATATATATATATATATATATATATATATATATATATATATATACATCAGTCTACTAATTATCTATCTATCTATCTAATTATTTTCGTATATTTCAATCTTTTACGACTCGTGCTAGTGTAGATATCTCTGCTATCTCTATTATTTTTAAACTGTAAAATTAATGTCAACAAACTCAGAGATAGAGAATTTCAATCTTTATTGATTACAGTGATGTTTATTCAGATACGTGTATCCACTAAATATAATGTTTATAGTAATATCAAATAATGTCGAATTGAAAATAATGTAATTGCTAATGAATTACAATTTATCAATCTATATAACCGAACTATAATTTCTTGTATTCAATACTTTAGAATAGGCATTTCGCAAATATTATAATATATGAAATATTATTTCATATTAAAATTACACAAAAGAAAGAAAAATAAGATAAAAATTATTATTCATGATAAATGAAAACTGGGCACCAATAGGGAAATATTTCTTCGAATATTTATTTTATTATCTCTGTCTTTCTCTTTCTTTCTCTCTCTCACACACACACACACACACACACATATATATATATATATATATATATATATATATATATATATATATATATATATATATATATATATATATATATATATATTGAAAATACATCCAACCATTTAAACGACACCGGGAAACAGCTCATCAAAAGACTTTAAAAAAATCTTTTGTCCGCTCTTGTTAGTATAATATATTTGGACGACAGTTTGCTCAATAAATTTTTGTTGTTTGAAAGTCAAAGACACACAGACAAAAACACACACACAGACACGCACACATACACACAAACAGATATTATATATATATATATGTGCATGAGAGAGAAACAGAGATAGTGGAGTATCACCACCCACTACATACACACACACACACACACACACACACACATACATATATATATATATATATATATATATATATATATATATATATATATATATATAGTGAGTGATGTCTATTTCAAAGAAGTGCCCACTAAAATAATGACTGAAGTAATAAAAATTATTATTAAAATAAATCCATTAATTTTGTCTGTGTGTTTGTATATATATATATATATATATATATATATATATATATATATATATATATATATATATATATATATATATATCACTTTAAACTTTATGTTAAAGTAATACAAATCTATCAGACTGTTAAATAAATTCTATTAACTTAGGAAATTACTATATAAATCGTTCTTTTTTTCACTCTTGGAAATGTGGACTGATGAGCCATGGAAAAAGAAATTCCCTGAGAAAATAAATTATAACCAATAGACACTTAAGGTTGTCTGTTTTCCTTGAATTACTCGCTCTGGTTTAACACTGAGTTCTCTGGATTTCATCCTCCTTGGAATTATTCATACGGATTACCAAGATTTTCCTTACTTCTTTCTCTCTCTATCTATCTATCTATCTATCTATCTATATATATATATATATATATATATATATATATATATATATATATATATATATATATATATATAGTTTATGCCTCCTTGCCGATGGAAGTAATATGTAAATGCATTTTGGGGGCATTAGTTCCATTAGTGTTAGAACGAGATAAATAATCAAAAGCAATTTTGGAACCAACCAGGGTACTTGTCGTGCGTTCGGAACATACCCCAACTTGATTCACTCAAAATCTATTAAAAAGACGGTCGTAACCGACCCACATCAGGCAAGAATGGACATTCCGTGTTCGGTCACCCTGTTTCAATTAAACCTATTCATGCTGTCTCCCACCAATTACTGATGTACTGTCTCCAACAAGAAGACATTTCTACACATGAGCAACCATGAGGGTTTTTCTTCACTACGCGTCGACAATTTATTAATATATTTACTCTCTAATTTCTGTCACACAACAGCATTAACTGGATTTATTGTAACGCAAACATTTTCAGCACCCATGACAAGGAACTGCAAATTTTGCGTATAAACTTTGTTATGAGAGAAAAAAAAAGTTCCTTTACCTTTAATTAAGTCTAATTCAACGTACCTATTACAGCCAGTTTTCTTATGATGTTGTCTCGATATTTAAATAACGCGATATTTAAAAGTGAACACGTGAAACGCGATATTTTAAAATGAAACCGACGAAAAATAACTAAAATAAAATACTTGATATCAACTAACGCTGGTCGAATTAATCTGTCATAAGAAAATATTTTCAAATGCAAACCTGAAATCTCTAAAACAATAAGGAACATCAAATAAATGAGCAATGATAAATAATTAAAGAAAAACTTTCGGGGGTCATTCAAACAAGAATGGGTCTATTTCAGTAACAATATGGCTTATGAGGAACCAAATAAAATAATTAACAGACTAGGAAACGTGATGTACACAAATGGCAAAAAATTTACCCACAGAAAACATATTGACCAAATACAAAAAAGACGGGTTGAAGCGCCAAGCTCGTCACCGGCAGAAAATGACGAGTCGATGGAGGCAATCTTTGAAGTTTGTGACATTCGAAGACCACAAGAAGACAGAAATTGGAAGGACTATCAGGAAGAGAAAATTTACAGTGCCTCTAATTGTCGACCATAAGAGAAAGGAAAAAATACTAACTCCCTATCTAAGGAAGGGGGTGTTAAGGGGTCTCCCTTTTCACACAAATGGACTCACCCAAGGTATACATATACTACTACTAGTGAATAGCCGGTCAGTCAATAAGAGAGTCAAGGAGTCGAGACGGAACGGCAGAAGAGTAGTAGAGTTCAGTAGTAGTAGAGTAAGTCACACACAGAGACGGCGGCAAGCGTCAAAGTTAGCGAGCACGTAGACTCAGTAAGGAGTCATACCGCGATACTTCAATACCAAGACTGTATATATATTAGGGCTACTAACCCGCATGCCTGGATGGATCTACTAACCCGTATTACCAGTTTGTATTATTACGTTAATACATTTATTTTCCTTATCCATTCCTGGCGTTTGTTATTCATTGATATCGGATTCATCCCGGAATCTATCCACAACAATAAGAAAAATAATAATTCCTTATATATATATACAGTGTAACCCGGATATAAGAGAGTTGTCGGGACCGGAGAAGCAGTCTCTTATATCCGGGTTACACTATATATATATATATATATATATATATACTAATAAAAATAATAAACATATTAGGCCAGATTACCTTCAATACTGGAATGTCAGTTCCATTTTCCAATTACCAATAAAATATTTGGAAATACATTTATAAGTCAATAAAAGAAATTACCAATGAATAATAGTCGCCATCATCTGTCATGTCTGCCAAACAACAATTTCCTTGTCGATAGTGACTAACTTGATTCAAGTGAAAATGGCATTGTCATCTCTTTTTTTTTACCCATCTCGTTTTCACCTTTCCTCATCGATTTGGACAATATTTTGGTCAACAGTGCTAGGAATGGAGCAGGTGTCATTTGTGTCTTTTTTTATCCCTTTCGGCGCGGAGGACGACATTAACGATAAAATAGTATAAGCGAGTGGACGGGAATCATGAGAAGAACGAAGAGAGCGGATGAATAACAAATAATGGTAGGCAGCTGGAGAGCGCGGCAGATGCAAACGTAATCGATATCATTAAATAACTGAGTTCATGCTAATATCTTTTATCGACCAACCCCCAAATCCTTCTATGTTTTCATCTTTGCGTAAATCATTGTCTATCTGCGTTTCATACTGAATTGTGTAAATGACTCTATGATAACTGTCTCAGTTTGGTCATAGATATCTATCTATCTATCTATCTATCTATCTATCTATCTATCTATCTATCTATCTATCTGTATCCCTGTCTGTACATATCTATCTATATCCCTGTCTGTACATATCTATCTTAGTTTATTCATTATCTATCTATCTATCTTAGTTTATTCATTATCTATCTATCTATCTATCTATCTTAGTTTATTCATGATCTATCTATTTATCTATCTTAGTTTATTCATTACCTATCTATTTATCTATCTTAGTTTATTCATTATCTATCTATCTATCTATTTATCTATCTTAGTTTATTCATTATCTATCTATCTATTTATCTATCTTAGTTTATTCATTATCTATCTATCTATCTATCTATCTATTTATCTATCTTAGTTTATTCATTATCTATCTATCTATCTATCTATCTATCTATCTATCTATCTATGTCTCTGCTTCATATATATATATATATATATATATATATATATATATATATATATATATATATATATATATATATGTATATATAATTATTTTATCATATAGACAAAAAAATTACTCACTACAAATATGCAACCTTGCTTCGGTGTATTTAGTTGAACCTCGACTGGTGAGAACCAAAATGGTAATATCCACTGGATACAACCATTATAACCATTTTTAATATATCCCACTCGCGTCATATCTATCTCAGTCATATCTCAGTCTTTTCATAATTTTTTCATCTCTGTTCATCACTATCTCTCTGGCCTGTCTATCTATCTATCTGACTTTATTTATATCTGCCTCTGCATATATATATATATATATATATATATATATATATATATATATATATATATATATATATATACACACACTAGGGAAAACAAATATTCGTACACATAGAATTTTTTAATTTATTGTATTTCCAACTAATGAATAAACATAGTTTTCATAAAATCCACTGTACACAAGGGCATAATAACTAAATATGCAGAGAAAAAAAACAGAAAAACATTGTTTAATAGAAATAAATCCCATTCATCCATTTTAATATGTGAAAAAAGTATTCGTACAATACAAAAAAGAATACATAATCATTTAATACTTTCTAGAATAGCCATTATTCACTTCTACACCAACCAAGATCTTTTTGTAGTCCTCAATTAATGATTTATAAGTTTTAGTTGGTATTTTATTCCTTTCTTCTTTGCGTATGGTTTTCAGATCCGGGATTTTTGTTGGGGCTCTGGATTGGATTTGAATTTTCAAATAACGCCACAGATTCTTGATCGGTTTTAAATCTGGGGACTGTCTTGGTCATTTTAGGATATTTACATCATATTTAAGAAACCACTTCTCCGTAGATTTTGCAGTGTGCCTAGGATCATTATCTTGTTGGGAGATCCACTCAGAACGAAGTTCAAGATTTTCAACCGAAATCATTAAATTTGCTTCCAAAATATTTTTATATGCTGCAGCATTCATTCTACCATCAATTCCAGTATCTTTTGCGGAAAAATATCCCAAACCATGATGCTGCCACCACCAAATTTCACTGTTGGAACCGTGTTCTTTTGTTTGAAGGCATCGCCATCTTTCTTTCAGACATGATTTCTAGAATTACGTCCAAACAACTTAGTTTTGGTTTCGTCTCTCCATACTACTCTTTCCCAGATTTTTCCTTATCTTTATGTTCACGAAAGTATTTCCACTTGGCATCTCTGTATCTTTTCGATAGCAGTGGAGTTTTCTGAGGGTAGCTAGGCTTTAGATTGTTCCTATGAATTTCATTGCCTATTGTCTGTTTAGTGGCACAGATTCCTGATGAAAGTAAATCATCCTGCAACTCTTGACGAGTGACCATTAAATTTTGTTTAATTTGATGCATTAATTTCCTCAAAAATCTTACGTGGAATATCTGTTCTTTTTCGGTTTTCAACAGTTTTGAGTATTTATACCTTGCAGTGAATGAACTAATGGTAGTAAATGGAATATTAATGTTGTCTGAGATTTTCCTGTAACTTTTACCTTCTTTCCAGAGCTTAACAATCAGTTATTTTTGCGAATTTGTCAATATGATGAAAACCTTCTTGCACAAATATCAATTACAGAAAGATCTTTTTGTATTTTTAGGCTAAAAATAACTAATAATAAC
>OZ038485.1:93462312-93489812 GCA_964036315.1 Acanthosepion esculentum | reverse complement strand
ATCGTCCTCTGCGGGTATGAGACTTGGACACTCCTGGTTGAGGTATTCAGCGAACAAATACTTAAGAAAGCTCCTCCGCATCTCCTCCTCGGAGAAAAACAAACAATGTCTATGTACGGAGAATGGGCAAAAGTCACGTGGGCCGACAGGAATCTCTCCTCTCCACTAATAAGTGCTGAAATTGTCAGTTTGGCACGACCATCATGCAACCATCCTCCTCTAGTGTCACTAAAATGACGAACAATACAGTGTAACCCGGATATAAGAGAAACCCGGATATAAGATAGAATTTCTCTGGTCCCAAATTAGAGCCATACTTACCTAAACAAAATAGACCAAACCCGGATATAAGAGCAACACGGATATAAGAGAGTTCTTCTCCGGTCCCGACAACACTCTTATATCCGGGTTACACTGTACATTTTATCTGTAGTTAATGGCATACAATGGCGCTCAAAATATATTTCGTTGAGTCCATCAAATTGTGTTCTATTTAGATTTCGGCACTAAACATTCCATATTGGTTGATATGCCGCTAAACGAAAACCAATCAATCAACCTCCAAAATTCAACAAACTTCGATTATAATTCTAGGTGTAAGTAGAACGCTGAACTTGCCGGATCTTGAACTTTAAATGCTAATTTCAAATTTCTGCCGTCTCGATAAATAATCGAACAGCTCTTTTAGTTTCGTACAGCTTTTTTTTTAATTTTTATTTTTATTTAAATATCCCATATTTATTAGCAGCAGTTGTTTTTTCGTTTTTTTCGTCCTCAAATTTTTGAAAATGTTTATAATTTTTTTTTTTTTATCGGCAATATTTGTTTTTGACATAAAACATTTATTTGGTGGCGCCATGTTTCGTCATAACCAAAGAGAGTGCCGCCAAATAAAACGTGCGCAGTGCTCGCAGAATCAGATGATAATAATGGTGGGGGCGCTAAATCAAATAAAACTTTTATAAATTCTTGATTCTAGATATATTTTATCTGATCCTCTCAGTGAATGGATATTTTTATGCGTATTTTCCTACTGCAAACCATTTTTTTGTTTTGTTTTTATTATAAATACACAACTCTTCCCTTTTTGATTTTACTTATTTCTCGGAATGAAACATCGATTCTTCCGCGTATAAGACCCATATAAAAGTTTTTGAAGCTACAGTTTCGAAAAAAGTAGTCAGAAGATGATGTTTCAGATTTTACTTTGAAAAAAAAAAAATAATAATGACAGTAACCATTTAGCTACAGAGGAAGCGTCTGGTTAGAAACCGTAAGAAGTTTATAGTTTAAAAAGTAATCTACACCTAGCTAATCAGACGCTTCCTCTGTGGCTAAATGGTATAGCACGTTACACTATATGACGGTTCCATGTAAGATACAGGTTCGGAAGGCACACAGTTTCTAAGAAATCTATCGGACATTTAGGCCGGTTAATACTGTTTATTATAAGCATAGCATTTCCATAAATAGTTGTATCTATAAAAATAACGTATAAACAGAAAATATATATGTTGTGGACGAGATAGAATTGTTTTTTTCTTCTTCCCGTGTGAGTTCGAATTTCTCGTCGCCAATTTGTTGTGGATTTCGGGATGAAATCCGATATCAATAAATAACAAACGCCAGGAATGGATAAGGAAAATAAATGTATTAACGTAATAATACAAACTGGTAATACGGGTTAGTAGATCCAGGAATGCGGGTTAGTAGCAATAATATATATACAGTCTTGGTATTGAAGTATCGCGGTATGACTCCTTACTGAGTCTAGGTGCTCGTGACGGTGACTCTTGTGCTACCCTCCTCTAATACTACTCTGATACGACTGTCCGGGTATTCACTGGTAGTAGTTTATGTATAACTCGGTTGAGTCTATTTGTGTGAAAATGAGAGACCCCTTAACAATATAATTGTCTAATTTGCCAGAAATTCCTCTTTTATAAAAGTTTCAATAAAAACGACTGATAAGTTACTGTCATTAAGCTTTTTACATAATTTTTGTTGTGATCTTGGGTTTTCACCTCCATCGATCAAACCTTAATCGAAGTACCTTTTCATTCGCTCTTAATGAAATATATATATATATATATATATATATATATATATATATATATATATATATATATATATATATATATGAAAAAGAAAACGAACGAGAACAATAAAGAAGAGAAATTAAGATTGAGAAGACAGAAGATAACGATTGACAAGGGAGTTCCACAAATGAGAGGTAGGAGAAAAGAAACTGTTAGCATAGAATTACGTTTATATCTAGCTATTTTGATTCTCAATAATAAAAAAACAACTTAATTTCAATCTAGTACTGCGTTTAAATTCATAATGTTTAGATACCACAGAGGAAAGATCATCAGAATATTTATCATGAAAATATTTATAAAAAAAAGTCTCAGAGAAGCTACGTCACGGTAGTGGGAAATTAACTGAAGCCGAGATGCCAGATCAGGACTAATAACATTGCATATTCTTCTTTGGATTTTATCAAGGATATATTAGTATATATCAGGAGCCCCAGACCAGGCGTTGCGGTAATATTCAAAGCGTGTGTAAATGGTAGACTTATAAATATATAAGATAGGTTCACGATACAGAGAACCAGCTTTCCTGTCAGAAGACCTAGCAATTGAATCGATTTTTTCACTTCGTGTTAGAGGAAAATGTTAGGTCTAGAATGTGCTTTGAGTTACTTCTCATGAAGGTTAGCATCGGCCTTACTTAGGAAGGCGGGAAATGTTTCTCTCAGACAATTTGGAAGAGTTAAAATTAAGAAGACTTTCCTTGCCCCAGTTAATAACAGAATGTAGGTAATTTTTTGATCAGCTGCCAATTTTACCCCAGCGAACTGACTAGACTTACAATTATGACAGGAGTAAATAGGTATTGGTTGAAATTATAGATTCCGAGTTTAGAACTGATGGCACCAGGATGGTTGTTGGTGAAAATTAAGAACAACGCATGTCCGAGGATAGAGTCCTTGGGGACGACTGCCTTAATGCAAAAATGTTCTAAAAGTGTGTCCATTAAAGACAACTTTCTTTTCACGATTTGATGAGAAAGACTGAATTAGTTAAAAATGTGACCAGAAATCCCGTAACATTTCAACTTGTTAAGAATACCAATCTTCCAAACCCTGTCAAATGCCTATAAAATATTCAAAACAACAACTGAAGCTTCACCATTATTATCTAAAGCTTGATAGACACTTTTAGCAATAACCGTTAACATCAGCAATGGATATAAACAAGCCAAAGTCATATTGCTTGTCTGAAGGAGGACACTGCGAGGTAAGATGCCTAACCAAGTTAGAGTTAATTAGAACCTGTAGTACGTCGCCAAGAAGAAATAGAAATCAACAAAAAAAATAAGGCTAATAATTTGAATAAGCCGAGATTGTAAAGATTGGAATGAGGGAAGAGAATTTCTAAAAAGCCGGAAAGCAAGAAGCATCAAGGCATTTATTTTAAAGTATAGAGTTTAGAAAAAGAAGAAATTAAATTTCAGTTGTCGATTCAAGAATTAGAGATTGTTTCATTAAATTTCAATAATTACTGAAATTGCCAAAGTTTTCTTGAAAATGGTAACGCATCAAACATTAAAATTCTAATTTCCATTGATTATTCAGTTCATATTTTTAACAGGTGTGAGTCATTTAAAATACAAATACCCTACTTTCTCGGTATTGGTTGAAAAATGATAATTAATAGATTCGAAAATTGTTTTCCTGATGTAAAAATTATGAAAATTGAATTCTCATTTATTTTCGATTTAAATAGGTACCCCCAAACAATCTCGCAAATATATATACCGTTTGTAACTGCAAAATTGTCAAAATCGGGTGACAGGAAAATTGTCCAATTGTTAGATTTAGCTCTAAACAGTTGTATCTTAGAAATGATCAAAGTTATATTACTGGAATTCTCCTAAGGTTTTGTTACTCTACTGTCAAGCTTAACAGAAGAATCGTGATGAAATCGATCATAAAAATGACATGGCCATCATTAAGTAATCATAGATAAGAATTGGAAGCTCCAAAAATACTAACATAAAATTCAAATATATATATATATATATATATATATATATATATATATATATATATATATATATATATATATATATATATATATTCTAGGATCATTTTCCAAATTGTTCAAGATGATCTCTGCCCTCTCTAACCTTCTAACTTTATGTCCTGGTGTAACAAGTTGCCTCACAGGTTTCAACTACGATTTAAATTTCAAGAATTTTTCCACTGCTCTTTGGACTATCATAACTGAAACCAATCTCTCACGTGCCAAACGTCTTATGAATTGAGTTGGATTTTTTCTAATTGAGCTCTTTAGCTCTAAGTTGAAATGATTCCTTTTCCTGTTGAGACCTTTAGATCCAGTTTTTTTTTTTAATCTACTGTTCCCACTTTTTAAAACTTATTCACCGTTTGCTTGAATAGATTTCGAACATGGAAACCAACGTATGAATATTGATACCATAGCTCATTTGAGAAAACAGTGGGGCTGACACAAAAGGATTTTAACCTGCTCTCTTTTTAGCTGAGTAACTCAAAAGGTTTTTCAGTGATTCTTACGACAAATAATGTAAAGATGGCTCAGCGTCTTATCTAAAAACCTGGAAAAAATAAACTCAGTCTAGTGATTTCTTTTGACATAACAAACATTTTGGGGTTGGGATAATTATGTTGTTACATGATTTGGACAATTTTGTAGTTACAACAGGTGTTTATTCATATATATATATATATATATATATATATATATATATATTTTTATTTTTTATCTTATATATTTATTTATTTATTCTTTTATTTTGATCGGTGTTTTTGGTTAACGTAGTAAAAATTTGTTTATAATTTTTACTACGTTAACCAAAAACACCGATCAAAATAAAAGAATAAATAAATAAATATATAAGATAAAAAATAAAAATAAAAATAAAAAAACAAACAAAAAACAAGCAAAACAATTTGACATAAATAAATAAACAAATAAGCCACTTCCGGTAAAAGTAACCGCCAAAATAGACTACCCATAATGCACCACTGACCCTTATATAAATAGCCGAGAAAAATAACAGCACTAGCCGCCTGACGATTGCACTAGCATGAAACAGACTGTCGCCTCTAAGTGCTGACTTCCATGTCCACTTTTATATTTACACACGCTCTATCTCTGATATTGAGCACTTTACCCCATAAATATAGCACACTTTAAGACTATATTTCTGCATATATATATATATATATATATATATATATATATATATATATAAGGCTCAAACACTAATATTAGTGTTTGAGCAATTTATATTAGATTCTTTTATATTGTATCCTTTGATAATTTATTCATGCTCTGTACTGGACATTGATCTCTAGCTGGATTTTATCCGCTTGGAAATATATATACATATATTGACCATATCTATCTATCTATCTATCTATCTATATATATATATATATATGTCATTCACAGACAAACTGTTTCGCTGTATCACAGCTCTTCATTGTGGCTAGACGTCCGGTTGCCTCTGGCTAGGATCGAAGCAAGGCTGAATTGGCGTCAGTTGGAGATTCTACTAAGCCGTCGGAGCACGGCAGAGACGAAATTGAATTTTTGCGAATTTGTTTTATTTAGATAAAAAGACAGTGGAGTCTATTCGCTTTACTGAAGAGTTTTTCTATTATAGCTGTAATAGTCACTGTTTACAAACACACACTTCCTCCCCTAGAGAGCTCAACCGTATATATATATATATATATATATATATATATATATATATGAAGAAATATAGTTTTAAGCTGTGCTATATTTATGGGGTAAAGTGCTCAATATTAGAGATAGAGCCTATTTAGGTATAAATATAAAAGTGAACATTGAAGTCAACATTCAGAGGCGACAGACTGTTTCATGCTAGACGCAATCGTCAGGCCTGATGATTTCGTCTAGCATGAAACAGACTGTCGCCTCTGAGTGTTCAATGTTCACTTTTATACATACATTCATATATATATATTATATATATATATATATATATATATATATATATAGAGAGAGAGAGAGAGAGTGAGAGAGTGAGAGAGATTTATTGTATCTTTGGGCTGCCATCTTCTTTCATAGATTATTTCATTCGTTAGGGAAATATTTTTATTAATTTTATTTACTAATCTTAATAATATTCCATCATGATTACACAAAGAGTGTAGAAACTGCCTTTAGTGGTTATTGTCCCAAGCCTTTTCCGCCAGTTTATTATTATTATTAGTCAGTTTATTATTATTATTATTATTATTATTATTATTGTTATTAGTCATTTTCATCGTTTTCGTTGTTACTATATTTTGCGTGTAATTACTGCTACTGTCCTCGAGCACGGGTTGGAATTACTACTTCTTCGAAATAACCCATCTTAGAACATAAAACAGAAAAATATGCATTGGTCGATTGCTTTGATTTTTTCTCACTACTCTACGCGAGGATTTTTAAAACAGTCATATTTCAGTTGTACGTTTTATCTACATATGACTCACCTATAGTCAAGGACTATTTTAGAACGACCAGTCGCGGGTGGCGTGTGAGAGCGGAACCACTGGTTTGCTCAGTAAGGTTCACGTTTTTGTTTATTTAGGTATTTAATAGTGGGGGGGGGTTGCATAAGTGTGCATGCGATTAACAAGTGAAAAACCGAATCACTTCAGGATTTAAAGAATTTCGTTGAACAAATGAAAGGTTAGATAAGAACTGAATTCGAAGTTTTCATGAAATTTTGCAAATTTTCTTTAACTCTGTTAACTCTTGATAAATATTAATTATACTTATTGTTTTATTTATGGGTTAAAATGCTCAATATCAGAGATAGAGGGGCAGAACGTATATAAATATAAATGTGGATACTGATGTCTACATCCAGCGCGACAGTCTGTTTCATAATGAAATTCCTAAAGACTGCGTTTAAGCATGAAACAGACCGTCACCGCTGTTTGTTGACTCCAACGTCCACTTTTATATGTACATACGCTCTATCCTTGATATTAAGCACCTTAACCCATAAATATATCATAACTTTAAACTACATTTTCATCTATCTATCTATCTATCTATCCAGATAGATAGTTAGATAGTTATTTCTCTGTGTTTGTGTGCAAAATTTCAAATGTAAGTAAAATATATCCTTAAAATGACAAGATGAATAAAGACGAAAAGAAAACCTATCGTAGCCGACACGTTTTCCCGCCGATGAACATCATTTCTTAGGTTTAAACCTGAAAACGTTTTTACCTTTGTTTATAAATACTTGTTGCAAACTTTAATCCTTACAGTTGCCTTCTTATTCATATTTTCACGCACACAAACGCATACACACACACACACACACACACACACACACACACACACACACACACACACACACACACACACACACACACACACACACGTATAAATACATACATATACGAAGGGGATTTGAAAAACATATTCGTATTTATCTACTTACCAAATTTTTGGAATGATTAAAAACAAAAAGAAAAAAGAAAAAAAGAAAAAAGAAACGAAAAAAGAAAACAGAAAAAGAAAACAGAAAAAAAGAAAAAAGAAAACAGAAAAAAAGAAAAAAGAAAAAAGAAAAGAAAAAGAAAAAAGAAAAGAAAAAGAAAAAAGAAAAGAAAAAAGAAAAAAGAAAAGAAAAAAGAAAAAAGAAAAAAACGAAAAAAGAAAAAAGAAAAAAAAGAAAAAGAAAACATAATTGTAAGGAATGATATTCTGCATTTGCTAAATAAAGTTTGACAATATTTTTGTCACTGACCAATTTTTTATGTCGTGAATTCGATTCTAAGTTTCTTCTACGCATCTGTGACCTGCGATAATAAATAATAGTTTCTATAAAGAAGATATTCTTCCTGCTGCGTTTAAATTAATTCTGTAACGTCAGAGTTTGAAAAATCTTTTACGAACAAAATCCATTCATTTTAAAACATTTAGCATTATATTTCAGATAAAATCAAGCCTTCAAAGCTAAATAATTTAATCAAGTAGTTGAAATAGCCCAGAAGAGCAATGGGTTTTATTTTTTTATAATACATTTTGTTGTGTTTATGTAAGATGGGTGACTGAAAGGTTTCCGCTTCAGCTAAGAAAAATGCATTCGAACTATGAAATATTTTTGGTCGAAAAGAATGTCTTGTATTTGAAGATGAAATATTTTTTTCGTCTTAATTGATATATTCAATCAAAATAGTATTTGTCATCATTATCGATCGTATCATCACATCTATTTGGCAAAATTCTTATCCCACGTGGGTAAAATTCTTTAGATTTAGAATATTAGTTTTAACATCTTCACAATTAATAATCAGTTTTCCCTCTAAAACATGTTGCAATCACCAGAAAAGATGACAGTCACATGGAGCATGGGCAGGAGAGTAAGGAGACTGAGGCAAAACTTCCATATTTACAGCCATAATAATTTCCTGAATAACCCGGATAAAATAACAGGCTTTCTCACGTAAAATAACTGTTATCGCTCTTTCCATTATTGAGGGGTGTTTTAGGAAATCAGGTTTCTCTCGTAAAATAACTGTTACCGCTCTTTCCCGTATTAAGGGGTGTTTCCTTCCGAAACTTCTGTTTGAATTGGTGTAGACTGATGTTTTTATTTTCTCTTCGAATGTGCTATCCATTTTAGTTGTTGCTGCTGTTGAAAGTCCTCAAGTGATGTGGTTTTCTGTTATTTGGTACAGTTCTTTGTTTGTGATTCTATAGCGCCAGTCCGCACTGTTCGGAAAATACTGATCTTTGCCAAAACCTTCATGCTTTACTCGCTCAAAGTATGTTTCTCCATTGATCTTAGGGAGCGTTTGCATAATACTCACTGTTTAGATATTTCTGAACGTTTTTGGTGCCATTCATAAAATCTATATGAAAGTCACGAGTTTTTAGTTTTATGTTTTGGTTTCATAGCAATTTACGGTGTTGGACAATACTACGTCTGGCAAAGTTTTGTGATACCAACGAATACTCGTTGTCACTTTCGTAATGCTCGCTGTAGTAGAGACTTTGTAATCGCAAATACAATTATAGTATCGCCGTTAAACAATACTGATGTCAGACGCCTTTGAATAGCACTAGCACTATCTATTAGTACTTTGATCGATAATACTCGCTCGAATAGTAACCCGTAGAGTTATCCGAATAGAGGTATAGTATAGGGAATGGCGTAGAGAATAGCTGTGCGTATAGTAATAGAGGATAGAGTAGAAATGATGATCCGAATAGCATTAGAGGATAGAATAGAAATAGGGCTCGTTATTCGTCAGCTACTTCCTATATATATGAGTTTCCTATATGGTCACGTGGTATACTTAATTCGATAATGGGATTGCCTCTGTTTGCTCAAACACAAGTGTCGACAGGGACACTTTATTCTTATATAACAAAGCCTATTCTATGTTCTGTTTATAGTTGTCCTCGACTACGTTCTACGTATTCCTCTCAACCACATGGAGATAAAAAGGACTCCTTTTGAAACCACGGCCAGAGTCGTCGGTACCCTCCAAAATATCTGACTGACCTTGACTTTGCCGATGATATTGCATTAATTTCTCAATGTATCAAGGATGCAATCACTTGAGCGAGTAGTGGACCAGGTAGGCCTCTATTGCAGCGTGAATAAGACAGAATATATCACAGCCTCCCCTGAACCATCCGAGTTGAAGTCACTCAATAATACAGCAATCAAAAGAGTTGAGGACTTCAAATATCTTGGCTCTCGCATAATAGATTGCCAAAAAGAATTCAACTTCACAAGACTCCCATCCTCTTTAAAAGTTCAAACCTTTCGAACATTGATTGGACCAGTCCTGTTGTATAGATCAGAAACTTGGACATTATCTGTTCGTCTTCGAAGACGACTGGATGGAACATATACAAATCTACCTAGAAAAATCCAGAACATCAGTAGGGGATTCCATGCAACGCTTAACACAATTTACGGAGAACTAAGAACAATCTCTCTAAAGCTCAAGCTAAAACGATTAGAGTTTGCCGGCCACTGCCACTGAGCGGACAGGGAAATCATCTCATCCTTACTGTTATGGCATCGTTCTGGAAATGTCTTCTCATGAAAATTGACTTTCCCAGACACCATAGCTTGGGAATCAGGTTTGGATATTGGGGATCTGGGGACAGCAATGAAAGACGGAACAGTGTGGAAAGGGATTGTCAATGGAATTCCGACTAACCATAGGGGGGGGGGTCGATAGATGATGATGATGATGATGATGATGATTTTATGTTCAATTTCTTTGTTTCCTATACTTAATTTCTTATAAAGGATCCTGAATTTTTATGATAGATTCAGGGTCGCTACCATCAATGTTTTTATCCCTATTCCAGACCATAGTTTCTGTTTTAGCAAGGGTTATCTTGGGTACCATTCCTTGGGGGCACCTAAGCGCCCCAAATCACACCCTTCTTAGAATGGAGGAACCATGTGCTAATATTTCAGGAGAATATACGATGAAAATCTTACAAAAAAGTAATGAAAAGCAACGCACGACTCGTCCAAACGGCGCATTTTACAACATCACCAATGCACAGATAAAGCAGACTGAAACCGCCTTCCTTTGTGCATGTTGCTATTTTGCCGGGTCCTTTTTTTTCGTATTCTTCCATTTTAATTGTTGCCAACTAAACGAACCTTTGTTTTTGCCTCTGATATCGTGCCGGAAAGCAAAAGAATCATACAACGATATCATGCAAAACCTTCTGTCTTTTTCTTATCTTTTTTATTTTTTTATTTTTACATTGATTTAATTCAGTGTTACCCTGGATACCTTGTGCCTGAATTAATCAATAATTACTTGTCAACATTTCAACCAGCCCTGTTTTTTTTTCGTCGTACACGCGATCGGGTCGATCAGGTTCCTTTTGAATTTAGCATTGCAAATGGTATTTTAAAAATAAAAAAAAAAACAGAAAAAAAGAAGACACTATCCAAATACACGTTCTACGAAAAGAGAAAAGTAAGTTGTCATAAAAGTCCGCTTACCTTTCTAAAATTTCGCCGGAAACATTTTCAGCAAGTTCCCTTTGAACCGTCCTTTCTCATTAAGACCACTTGAATTTTTCACTGTAGGCATAGATTCATATAGATGACCAAGAGCGAAACATATGAATAATGTAATTATTTAATTTTTATATTAAGAAATAAAAAAAAATAGTTCCGCAAAATGCTATTTTTTCACTTGATTAAATAATCTAATTAAATAGATTTTCTCAAAAGCATTTTTATTGATTGATTTGTTTTTTACAGCATATCAAAATTCTGCGGGTTATCTGAAGACAAAATTTGTTTGAGATAATTCTACAGGTTGGGCCATAAGTTTCCATACATAGAAAAAAACAAATATTTTATGTTGGACAGCCGTTTTTATTTATATAATGTGTTCTATATGATTACCATTGTTACGAAAAACCCATATTGATACGTGTTTGCCACTGTTCAACACGCATTAACACAGTTGAAGTTATTTTCGTAATTGCGTTGGTGATACGCTCTTTGAGAAAATTTATGACTCGTATCTTCATCTGAAACACCATAGGCCTTCAACTGCTCCCAAAGATAGAAATCTAGAACGGGAGAAATCTGGAGATCCTGGAGGCCACTCCACAGGACCACATCGACCAATCCAAGCATCCGGAAACTGCTGATCCAAATATTGACGCACTTGGTGACCATAATGAGGTGGAACTCCGTCTTGCTGGAAGTAAACTGGGTAGTCACCTTCCTCGTTTAGCTGGGATGAGAGAATTTCCTGTTGCAACATGTTAAGATACCTTTCTGAATTAAGATTTTCACTGACAAAAATTTGGTCCAGTAATTCTGTCCTGGGCCACACCACCAATTTACGGGCACATTGCATCTTTGTCCGACTCAGTCAGTTCGGGATCTCATTACTCCAGTAGCGTAGGTTTTGCTGATTAACCTCCCCATTGACGTAAAACTTTGCTTCATCAGTAAATAAATGCTCATTCACAGAATTCCATCCGTATTGAAATTTATGGCCCACCTGTAATTAACTGATAAAAGCCCTACTAATTGACTCATAATTTATTTTTTGTAGGGAAGGAGGGTATTTGCGCGCAAGCAAATATAACGAACAAAACTAAAATTGGAAATATAAGGTAGTGAATGTATCATCATTGGTGTCTGTCAATATATCAAGAAAAGGAATTTTATTATTAATGTTAATTTTATATGTGAATTTAAGGACAGAGTTTTTTTTTAAATTCTTGTGGTAGTTCACGTATTTCATTAATGTTTTTTGACGAGGATATCGTCAACATATCTTAGAGGGTTTTTAAATGACTAAATATATATTATTAATGAACCTAATTGTTTGATCAGACATTTTTAAATGAAAATATACTGCTAAAATATACGGAATTTAGTATATACCTATATATATATATATATATATTTATATATATGTATATATTTCTGAGATGAGGTATTATGTACACTATTTACATTATTCGGACTATTGTCCTCATCTTTGTCGCCATATTTATTAGAACGTTTCGGCCGTTGTACGCTCCGGCCTTCTTCAGTTAGTTGGAATGTAGTACTGAACCCTTTATTTTACACGCTGGGGTAGACTGTTCTAGTTCCACGTGCCATGTTTAATGGATGTTAGTTGTCAGTTATCTCCTGTTAATTCCCCTCTCCAAGGTCTCCACTGCCTTAACTGAGTATTGAACACACACTAACGCCTTTATGCACTATGCCATGTGTGCTTGAGTTAAAGGCGTTAGTTAGATCCAGTGACAGGACCCAAAAAGTGTGAGTCCGAAACGTTGTAATTTATAAGGCGACAAAGATGAGGACAATAGTCCGAATAACGTAAATTATATATATATATATATATATATATATATATATATATATATATATATATATATAAAAGGAAGAGGTGATAGTGGTCCCAACGAGAGAAAAGTGTGTATATTAAAAAGAAGAGAGGTACCCCAAACGTTTTTGGTTGTAATGTGGCTATTTTAAAAAAATATTATGCTTTATTTTCCATAATTTTACTACACGTATTTCTGGTCTCGCGACCGTCTTCAGGTAAAGGGTGGAGATTTCCACATATTAAAAATAATTAATTTTTCTCCTTTATGTTTTTCACTGTTAAATATTCGCGATATGAGACATTCTATATTTTTGTGTTAGTAATCCGAATGTCTTTCTTGAAATGGCAGTGAAGAGTTCTGCGTGAAGGGTCATAAAACAATAAATGTTGGTTTGAGAAATGATGAATTAGTTGTCGGTATCTTATCGTTTAATATTTTAATGACCCCTGTGTGTTGTTAGATCTATAAGCATTTTCGTGTATTCCTGTCAGCATGCGTGTATATATGCGTGTGCATATTCCTCCTCAATACATACACTGTCTCACTACAGGAAATAGTAAACACATTTGTACATATCAACACATACATAAACACACACACACACACACACACACACATACCACAAGGAATCTGTACATACACATACATACATACATACACACATACGTACACACACATACTTCCCAAGTTACATGGAACCAGTACACACACACACATACGTACACACACATACTTCCCAAGTTACATGGAACCAGTACACACACACACACACACACATATATATATATATATATATATATGTATATATATATATATATATATATATATATATACACACATACTTCATAAGTTGTGTGGGGCTTGTGTGAGTGCCCGTGAGTAGTTCCCCTGCTTTTGTCAATATGCGCATATATATATATATATGTGTGTATATATATAAATTTTTCGTGTTCCACGGATACCCGCATCTGAGCGTGCGTGCATGCATGGGAGTGGCTTGATCACTGTATTTGGTCACTATGTGTGCATGTTGTGTGCTTTTGCGTGTGGGGTCATGATCTATTTAGTTCTGGTTTAAATTTGTTTATGAATTTTTTTTCTTGTATTTGTAGGTAAGAATAATTGTCTGTTTGATATATCGGCATGATATTAAATTTACCCTGGTTACATTTGAATATGTGTTGTGATACAAAGAGTTTTCTGTTGTCTGGTAATTTTATGTTGCTTTTGTGCAGGGAGACCCTGTTGTTCAGTTGTTGGCTGATACCTATATATGACTTCTTGCATTTTGTGCATTTAAGTACATAAACTGCAACTCCAAAAATGTGATTTATGTTTTTATTTATTATGAATGTCGTTTTTGGGTTTTCAAAAGTGTAGGACTTTCCTTCTATAATGATGTGACAAACCCCACATCTTTTTTTGTTGCATTTTGTCACTCCCTGTATTGTGTGTTGGTTAAATTTAGATGAGGTTAATATGTGTTTTAGGTTTTTAGATTGGCGTTTGCTTTTAATTATTTTGGTTGTTTTTAGTATATTATTCAGTTTATTATTCTTGCTAAGTAGGTCTAGATTTTTTGTAATTTTTGTGAATATTTCTGGATTGTTTTTGTTGTATGTTGAGACATATGCTAGAGTTGGTTCGACGTTACGTTTCTTTTTATTTCTAAGTTGGTCCAGAGGGATTATTTTTTGCGAGTTCAAAACCTTTGTTTATTAGTGTTGTGGGGTAGCCTGGATTTTTTAGAGGTTTTCAGAGGTGTCTATCAGTCACTATAGTACAAACCCTACGTGCTAGAGAATAGGGGATGGATTTTAGGCAGCTTTTGGAGTGATGGCTCTTGAAATGAAGGTATTGTTGGGGGTCTGTGGGTTTGTGGTAGATATCTGTGATTATAGGGTTGTTTTTATTTCTAATGAGTATATCTAAAAATGGTAATTCGTTAAAATTATATACTTGCGTGAATTTGAATTTTTGGTGTAAGTTTTGAAGTAGAGTGTGAAATTGGTTAATGTCACCCCATGAGGATTTCCAAAAGATGAAGCAATCATCTAAGTATCTTTTCAAAGATTTAGTGTATTGGGTTTTTATATTTGCCCCATATATTTGTTCTATCCGTTCATAGAGGTTTTCTTCTAGGTTAGCTAATGTTAGGGTGGCATATTTTGGTGCCATTTTTGTTCCCATTGCTGTACCCAGGGTTTGAATATAGTTTTGGTTGTCAAATTCAAAGGTGTTATTGTTTAAAATTAGGTCTCTACTATCGATAATGAACACTTTA
This sequence comes from Acanthosepion esculentum, assembly GCA_964036315.1. NCBI lineage: Eukaryota > Metazoa > Mollusca > Cephalopoda > Sepiida > Sepiidae > Acanthosepion > Acanthosepion esculentum. The sequence continues at coordinate 93,474,584 of OZ038485.1, read as the reverse complement.
GTGAATCTCGTATGTAGTATTTCTGGATATTTTTCAATGTAGAATGAGATTGCATTTTTTCCTAGTTCATGGGGTATGTTGCTGTATAGTCTACTAATGTCAAAAGTTACCATAACCGTTCCCGGATCTACCTTTTGTGGTATGCAGCTAAGGAAATGGATATTGTCTCTGATGTGGATTTTAATTTGTTTAGTATATGGTTGCAATATTATGTCTATTAGGTTACTGAGTTTGCTAGTTGGACAGGCTGGTCCTGCTACTATTGGTCTGAATGTAAGGTCACTGGGGTTCGGGATGCTAATGTATTCAGATATATGTATACACACATACACGCGCGCACATATATATATATATATATATATATATATATATATATATATATATATATATATATATATATATATAAGGCTGATAACAAGTCTATTATAAAGTGGTACAATTTTATACCGTAGCTCGGATATAGACGTACGGAGACCCCAATAAGGATCGAACTCATTACTAAATGATCTCGTAAAACAAGCTTTCTAATGACTGTACTCCGTTTGTGATATTTTGTTGTAAGGTAGAGGCACTCACACAAAATTTAGTCTTAAAGCGACTCTGTAAAGATAAACACTCTCACTGGAACAAAAAGAAATTTTCCCCGAAACTTCTGTCTACTGGCAAATCATCTTATCTTTAAAGAATTTTAAAGCTTCAGGTTTTGCGTATAGAACCGCGGATTAGAAGTATTACATACTTTAGTATTTAGTCTTAAGAAAGACGCTCCAAAAGTAATGACTCCTATTTATTTTCACTTTAACTCCAAATTAAAATTTTCAGTTGCAAACCTCATTGTTTTCCATATATTACCCACAATTCGTCAGCGATTAATAAAAGCCCACATGCCAAACCCGTAAAAATCATCCTCATTCACGGATATTACCCTCTTTTTTTCTCTGAATCCCATTACTTACGTACTAACTGTGCTCACATTCATTTTTTCGTCTCCGTAAAAGTTCATCAACCCTCTTTCATATCAAACCCCATTTTTCAGACTGCCGCTTATTTTCTTTATGCAAGAAGACGAAAATGTATGTGGTATTGACAGGGATGTCTACACACGTGTACTATCGACGTTATAGGTTAATATAATTACATGGGAAACTTTATCTTTGAAGCGATGTATCGATGTTTCGATGGTATTCCAAAATATAACTTCAACAATACTACAATTCTCTTTAAATCTCTACATACAACGTTAGAAAGCATTTGCCATACCCTGCCCTCGTCAGCCGCCAACCAGTGGAGGTAACACAGTTTCGGTGGCTAAGGCAGTACTGCCACCCCTGGTGTCATAAAACAGATATCACTGCCTCTAGTAATTATGCCCACACAAATATGTATATGCACAAAAACTGAGTATCATCTACCATGTATTAAATTGTGAAATCAGAATAATATATTTATTAATTCAAAGCTCCCAAGAATATTAAATTTCAGTATTAAATGACCCATAAGGTGTTGGTAAGCCGCTAAACAAACAAATCAAATTACAAATATTCCTAATTTTTTATTTATTTATTCAGTCCTTATTTAACGGTCTCCAGAACAAAACTTCTGAAACCATCTATGTACAGTTCTGATTTCACCAATAGCGTTATCAAAGGTTGCCTTCACAGTCCGAAATGCTTCAGGGGCAAAATAACCTAATTTGTACTTACAGAGTAAAATTACTCGACTTAGTTACATTGTAATCATTTTAACTGGCTTTTAAGTAACACTATATTGAAAGGAAAATTATCTGGAAAGAAAAGAAAATCAGGAATAAGTTTTCTTCTTTATACTACGGAGGTTATTTCTTTAGACGATCGGATCAACAACCAACCAAAAAATGTGTCATTCCATGTGTGGCAACCTAATTTTATTACCATTTTGTTTTCTTGTAATTGGTGCGGCTACCACTTAAGGCGCACTCTTAGGAAAACTAAAGCAATAGCCAAGCATTTATTTTTCCTAATTTATCCAAAACAGTTGAATTATCATTTTATTAAATTAATATCATGATTGAATATAAAAAAAAACGTAACCCTAACAACTCAATTAAATTTCCTAAACAAAATGCCATATTAATATAACTACTGCCTTTTCTAAAACGGTATTCAAGCCTAATTTATTTACCCTTTTTAAGATTCGGAAAAAAAGTTCTGAGTAACCCGTACCAAGACAAATTCTTTGTTTTCAATTAGAAGTTTTACATAAAATATATGTTAAAAACTTTAGATCATAAAAATGTCTATTGTAGTCTGTTCGAAGCAATCGCTTTTGACTGGTCATTATCGTAAATAACCTGTGTTTTGATATAATGAAGGTCATCATTTCAAAACGGTTATTTTTTTTTCTTTTTCAAATTTCTTCGACTTAAATTTATGAGGAAATAGGCCGTAAATAGAAGTAATAGACTCGCTAATGCAAATAATTTCATTTATTTATTCTTATTTTTTTTTTCATTTTTAGCAAACGGATAGTTAAAAGAGAGACAGATAGACAGAGAGAGAGAGAGAGAGAGAGAGAGAGAGAAAGAAAGAGAGAGAAAAAGAGAGAGAGAGAGAGAAAAATCTGGGCCACTTTAAGAGAGATTTATGAGGTTTCTGATACAAATAATAACATTGATGTGAAGATACATTAGAAAAAAAGGTTTTGGGACGTCGCCAACTTAACCGTTATGAAGAGAAAAATAATTTAGTAAACGAATTATGGAGAGTAAAATGCCGAGAATTATCAGTAAAAATGAAAGAAGCGTTCTGTTATTTGTTGCTGGTGCCACGAGAACTGCTGCGAAATCTTTGGTCACGGAATCGACGGCAGATGTTTCTTCGAAATAATGTATCGTCTCTCGTCTTGGTAACTTTTTTGGAGTACAGACACGGACGAGAGCTAATACTGTGAGTATTATCAAAAAGTGAGAGTTGAATTTTTTCTAGGGCATATCATGAGGAAGTAGGCTTGAAAAATTTGGTACTCATTGGACGGATTGAAGGCAATAGGGAGAGAGGAAAACGACACATCAGCTACCCGGCGAGCTTATTTGAATGTATGGCAGAACAGGGTCTGGGAGTGATAGCAAAACAGACAAAATTTATGAAGTGTTACAAAAGACAAGAAGTTGGGGAGAGCCATGATCGCTAACGTACTTAATGGATACGGCACATAGAAAAAGAATTAGTTTTTATTTAATCCCTTCTGGAATAAAAATATGAACATGAAATGTAAAATACTGTAACAATACTCGATTTATAATCAACTCTTTTTAAAAAAGACATTGTTGTTAAGAGGAAAAACTTGGCCAGTCCGCTATATGCTCGTGTTTACAAGAGCATCCTACGACATCGCCTTCAAGAAACATGGTACAAATAAAAACTTACAGGAGCTCTCCAATCTGGGTATGAATATAAACGTTCTATTTATAGTATTTCAACTTTAATTAGCCACTTGCTTTTCCAGATATATTATATTTTATAATCTGCTAAACTACCCATACAACTGTTGGTTTTATTTTAAAACCAGTTCATCATACAAAATGATGAGGTATCAATATCATCAATCTTATCATTAACTAGCTTAAAAGCCGCCCTATCGCGCGGCATTTACGCTAGCTCCTGTGGATGGCTCTTGATTGTGCCTTTATCACGGTAAGGAGGAGTAGATGCGATAGGCAACATTAAACTACAAAAGAACTCAAAACTGATCGCTACATTTAAGTATTGCTTTAATATTTAAGCTTACCTTTTAAAAGATCAACGAAAATGCTTCTGCCGCCTCTTAATTTAAAGACAATTTGATGTACGTAGGTCCTTATTTCCTGTACAAACAATTATTTTTATTTCATGGGTGACTTTCGCTCGATTTCGCAATTAATTTCGATTATTCCCAAATTTATTTCCAAATTATAAAAATTGTTATCGTACAAAAAAAATCACCGAAAACAATCTCAGTAATGAAAACTTTGGAATCCCAAATCCGGCATGGAATGATTTAAATTTGCATACGGAATCGGCCTGATTACAAAATGGTATGTTTGGAAAGTTGAAAAAGAATTTATTATATAGAAGAGATGAGCTATTGAGAGTTGTATCCCTTTAATTGAAAAAGAGTGACACACTGACATTGACATTATATAGATTACACAAATTTATTTTGTATTTACAATAATTTTTATTACTCGCATTATACAGTATTACTTAAATCAAAAGAAATAAGAAATTAGTAGCAATTATATTTTTATACAATTCTTCCTCATATTTGCTTTACAATAAGTAACGGCAGCAAAACAGTGTGCATCTATTTCACCATCAACTAATGCGACACAAATTTCCAGCCAGAAAGATTACGTTTATGTTATTGAACCAAAAAGGGAATTCCGTCCCCGTTTCACCGACATCATTTTCCTTTTCTGCATATATATATATATATATATATATATATATATATATATATATATATATATATATATATATATATATATATATATATATATATTGAGGAGGAGTTGAATAATCATAATTAATTCACCGAGTCTAGAAGAATGTTCAACAGAATGCAGAAACCACTGGACGGCCGATTCGTCCTATTTGTTACCACTCGTTGGTCCAGTTGGCATGGCGTTTGGTCATATCGCAAGGGTCCGGGTTCGATTCTCGGTCGTGGATGCATACTGATGATGAGTCCGAATAATATGACGAAACGGCATCTAGACTCGATGAATTAATTATGATTATTCAGAGCGCCCTTACTTTCTCTATCTATATATATGCAGTGTGACCCGCATATAAGATAAACCCGGATATAAGAGATATTTTATCTGGTCCCAAATTAGAGCCTGTGTTAATGTATATATAATAGACCAAACCCGGATATAAGAGAAACCCGGATATAAGATACTTCTTCTCCGGTCCCGACAACTCTCTTATATCCGGGTTACACTGTATATATATATATATAGATAGATATGTGTGTGTCTGTGTGTGCGTGTGTACGCAATATTATATAGATATATTACTAGAACTAAGAATGTTTCTTGCAATCTTTTACAGAGTGCCAAAGCAAACTACTGCTCAGGATATGATATTAAGGACTAAAAAACACAAATGGGAACAGTAACAGAATAAAACAGATTTCGTTCAACTGAGTGATGGACTACGGGACTACGTATTTTCTGTCACTTTCCTTCATAATAAATTTCAAGTCTGATTTTCATATTTGTATTCACTAATGACGAAGTTGTTTTGTAAAGTTCACACAGTAAACATAGGAATTCTTTGATTTTTTTTATTTTTAAACAAAGAAGTTCTCGAAAATTGTACGCTGTCACCTTTCAGCCTTGTTAGCTGTCAGTCTCATTCTGAGAACTGTTCATATAATTTTCTAGTATTTATTCTCTGTAGTATGAAAGTAGCCTTTGGGAATTGAATTTGGTTCATTTATTTTTACCAGCCTTTTTCTCTCTTGATATATGTTTACATCTACTTAAGAGCACTTAGAATTTGTCGCCCTTAATATTTACTCGATGAAGAGAAATACATTGAAAATACTTTTTAAACTACTCCACTATTCAAATTATTTCACATATAAAACAAAAAAAGGAAAGCTTGCGGAATTCATAGTTTTTAAAAAAAAGAGATTACAAAAGAACATAATCTTGATAAAACTAGATACCGTATATTTCCGCGTATAAGGCGAGCTTTAGATATGACGTGGTGAAAAAATATAGCAAATTTTCATGAATTCATCCTATACCTGTCGTATAAGACGACTTCTTATTGATTATATAAAGAAGGTATTATTGAAAATATTGTTACTTACTGTATTCTTAGAAATTCAAAATAAGCGAAATATCAAAAACGATTCTACATCATGTTTTTCCTACACACGTTCCATAAAAGGGGAACCATTATTTTGTTGATGTTTCATCACGTGATCTCTTTCGGATACTGACTATTCTTCTTCCTCTTCTTTTCCTATATCTAAACAGCTACAAACAGCCTGGTGTACTAATGGCCATTTACTTATACTTCATCAACAATCACAAAATATCGCTAATAGCTGATTGATAACTGATAAAGGGTGCTGTGAACGCAATCATAACTCGATTTTCTCAGCTGATCTTGCATGGATACAATTTGATTTCATTGATATGGAATTATTCTTCGAATGGGCAATTTATTATGAAATTATGCCTGTAATATATAAGGTAGAAATAGTTTTATTACTTTCAGTATCAGTTTATTTGATAATATGAATCTTTTCATGTATGTTATTCGTTATCACACCAAGGTCAGCTTACCGACAAACATCACTCCGCATTTAAGGTTTCTTTGTTAGAATTGTAGTATAAGACGACCCGCAGTTCTTTAGGGCGATTATTTGATTTAAAGGTCGAGGGAATATACGGTGCATATTCCAACCTGAAACGTCAATAACGAACACAACTACAAATAATTTATCTAAACATTGTATAAAAATTGTTACAGGTATTTCGAAAACAATTTCAGTTAATAGAAGATAATTAATAAGAGCATTAAACTTTTGAGCCCCGCGTTCCTGAACAATTTTAACCATTTTGCTCGAGCTCCTGAATCAAGATTCGCAAATAGCTGGTATGTAATGTTTTACGGTAGATATAAAAATAGTCCCTGATTGCTTCCCTGACGGTCTTGTTTGAGACACTGCACGCCTCATGGTAAAAACTATATTTTTTTTTAATCCAAAACATATGCACAAAACACAATAAAAAGACACTGACATATTGGTATAACGTTCGATGACATCAGAATATTACGGCTTTTTTGATTGGCCCTTCAAAATAAGACAACCAATAGCAAAACATGACGCAAGTGTTTACCCACCGTCCAACTGGTGACTGAGCATTAAGACATTTTCCTCTACCACTGTTCAACCGGTGGCTGGGGATGACGTCATGTTTCTCTACCGCCGGTAAAGTGGTGGTCAGGACTCAAAGGGTTATATTTGAAGTACGAATATAGAAAACAGACTATGAAACAATATCCTGTGAAATGCAGATTTTAATATTTAAATAAAAGATTATATGAACACAAAAGAGAAATTTTACAGATCCACACATTTCGCGCGTTAGTCGTCCAGTGTAATAAGTGGTACGTTCTTTATACTCATGTTCCCCCGATATATGGCCCAAGAGCCAATGAAGTTAGAGCGTTACGTTGTGGCATTATATGAGCGTAAGAAAAAGCAAGATGTGGAGTTTGTGGCGCTAAGCAAGAAAGACAAAAGAGGTCAAGTTTGTCTGCCGGGAGTCCGTTCCACAAAGCAGTACTTCTTGGGAATAAACTGTCGGAGTAAATCGTTTTCCACTTAAAGAATGCGGAAAATAAAATAATCGAACATCACATAATATTGATAAAACTAAGCGCATAATATAACAGATCATCTGAATAACTTAATGCAAATTAATTAAAAGTGAAAATAGAGATAATATATATATATATATATATATATAAAAAGAGAATATATTGAAAGTGGAATAATTTCGAAAAATTGACGGTCGAGCGATGTTTTCAGGTTTGAGGGAAAGACTACCTTTAATATACTCTCTCTCTCACCCCCCCCTCTCTCTCTCTCTCTCTCTCTCTCTCTCTATATATATATATATATATATATATGTGTGTGTGTGTATGTATGTATATATGTATGTATATATGTATATATGTATAATATTATATACAGAAAAATTATTAGTTAACTGTAAATATCAATTTTTGATCTTGCTTCTCCGACTTCGAAGTTTCTTGGAATTATCTATTCTTCAAGGCGTCTGTTGTTTGAATAAGTTTATTTCCATATTTGTTTTTCAATATTTTTCATTTTTTTCGCCTCTTTTACGCCATACAAATTTCCGCTAGTCCAAGAAGAATTTGGATTACTATCACACACAATAAGACACTAGCTAAACACAATAAAACATAAGAAAAAATGAATTCCTTTAAATAATATGTGAATATAACCATTCCTACCCTGATGAAGGTCACAAGTCGTGAAGCAAAAAATATGGAAAATAAAGTATAATATATAAAAAATACACATTATAGTCAAAAACGTTTGCGTCTTCTCTTTTCTCTTTAAAATATATGCTTTTCTCTCGTTGGATCAACTATTATGTCTCCCCCCCTCTCTCTCTCTCATATATATATATATATATATATATATATATATACATACATAATACATTTCAATTGAGTACTGTTGAGTGATAAGCTAATTCAATAAACAACAGCTACCTGCACTAATGCAAAGCTCTTCAGTAAAATGAATGGAGCACTTTGGCGGATGGCATTTGTTTACATTTGTATAAACAATACGCTAGATTTAGTTGTGTAACTCTACCGAGTGAAGATAGATCTGGCTGACACCAAATCAGTTGTGTTTCAATCCTGGCTTGAGGCATTCGGATGTCTAGTCGCACTGAGGAGCTGTGATACAGCGAAACAGTTTTGTCTGTGAATGACATAATATATATATATATATATATATATATATATATATATATATTAGAGTAGCAATAAAGTCTCATCAATTTGCAGTTGAAATAGCTATTATGTCAAGAGTTTCATTTCTCGCACTTCTCGCTTGTGGGACTCTCTTCTGGTTCCATGATTTCTAGCCAAGTTTGACATCCAAAAATCTAAAGGCAGTTGTTATCTCCCGTCTTTTTGATTACTTTTCTATTGTTCCCGGTACTTAATAATGTTTCTGTTTGATAATTCTTTCTCAATAAGTAACCTTTTGTGTCTCCATGGCTTTCCTGCCTTGCATGGAGTGGAAGGATTAAAAATAAATTAAACAGTCTTTTGGGCTGTGTCTACGCATGCTGTTAAAATATGAGATGAATTGTTCAAGTTATTAGATTACACGATTACGCAATTAATCATTCTCCCCTAAGATTAGTATCAGCCATGCTGATGGGAAGAAGATCTGAGTCTCTCAGATGATTAAGAGAGGGAAGTTTCGTTTTGGAGGCGTTAAAGTTAACATCCTAGTGCATTAGTTAATAGTCTGTGGTTAATTCTTTAGATCACCTGCTAATTTGGTCTTATCGAACTGATTAAACTTACTATCGAGACAGGAGGAAATATTTGTGTCATCAGCATAGATACCAACTGATGTCATCAGAAATGTCTTTTTATGAAAGCTAAAATAAAGTAATGGATAGGGGCTCCCATTGAGGAATCGGAGAGCCGAGTTCGAATTCCAGTCGGATCCATTACATTCACTTACGTGCTAATACCCTTGGGAAAGGGATGAATTCTCTTCTTTTCCTCCTCCTAGCTATGGGTAAATAGCCTTGGATGGCAACTGGTTTACCGCAACAAGAAATGGCAACCTACTGCGGGAAAAATCTGCCACGTCAGTTATGTATCGAAAGATACATGATCGCCTTATCATGTATCACGCATGGCACATAACTGACTGATTCTTTGTATATATGCCGAATTCGAATTCCATACGAATCCATTACATTCACTTACGTGCTAATAACCTTAATCCTTTACTTCTCCCCCCCCCCCTAGCTATGGAGAAATAGTAGGACCGACCGGGTTCTATAGCCTTGAATGGCAACTGATCTACCGCAGAAAGAAATGGCAACCTACAGCGGGAAAAAAATCTGACTCGTCAGTCATGTATCGGAAGAAAGATGATCGCTTAAGCGAGTATCATGCATGGCACATAACAGACTGATTCCTTATATATATGCCGAGTTCAAATTCCAGTCAAATCCATTACATTCACTTACGTGCTAGGTATGAATCCTATTCTTTCTCCCACCAGTTATGGGTAAATAGACAAATAGTGGGTTCTAAACACTTGAAACATGAAGAAAACTAACAACAACAGAGACAAAACACCGTTGAAAATGGCTAAGGAATGGTCGAAAGCACTTGGAACAATGAAATTTATGGGGAATTTTTGTACTAACATACTCCCACCAAATGTAAGGTAACTCTGAATCCAAAAACCGGCCTGGAGAAGGTTCAGTACCTTTAGGCTATCTTGCTCTAGAAACACCACTTCTACTGCGGTTTCAGTACACATAGTGCCCCTACGACACTGGGGGGAAACCGCTGTTTTATTTTTTAATTTTTCCTTTTCAGGTATAGAAATACATTTCACTGGAAAAGAAAAGTCATTTTCTGTGTTAAAGTATGTTCGAAAAAAAAAAAAAGACTGTGCAGCGTGAATTTGTGAGAGGGTTCGCTGAAATTGCATTAACTGGCATAAAAATGTTCAAACCGGAATGATGTCTGTGCAGGGCAAACGGATCTGGACGAGCACCAGTATCAGAAGAGTAATCTTGTAAAATCCTTTATGGAATACACATACCTTCGAATTTTTTAATCAGATTTTAATGGAAGAATCATTTTGCTCAACAGTAAACCTTTTTAGTTTCATTTCTCTAGACGATGTAGTTACTCAGATATTTACAAATAAATGATATTTTTAAACACTCTATTACAGTTAGATCAGTCTAGATGCAACCGTAAATTCTATGCTAACCGTTTCTTCCCACACACTTGTCCCTTGTGGAATTTCTAATTTTCAAAAAACTTTAAATAAAATGTCTTATGTTAGTATTTTTGTTCCCGTTCATTATAAATGTTTCTCGTTTTAATCCCTTGTGTATTGACATTGGTACCTTGCATGGAGTGAAACCAATCATATATATATATATATATATATATATATATATATATATAAATCCTAAAGAGCCAGGAACACCCTACCAAGGTTTCACCTAAATGGATCTTCAGGGTAAACTTCTCTACTTAGAATATAGAACTCTATGTTCTGACTTTATTACTCGCTTGTTTTTTTTCCTTTGAACTAAAACTTTAAGGCACTGGACGATTTTATTTCGCCCTCTGTGGATGTTTCTAATTCTTTCTTTTTTTTTCCAGTTTTTTTTTTTCCACGTGGAGCAACTTGTTTTGATAGAATTACAAGTTGTGCTATTCGAGGTTTTTTCTAACCGAGTATTACAAGTATAATAATAATAACAATAATAATAATAATAATAACAATATATATATATATATATATATATATATATATATATATATATATATATATATATATATATATATATATATAATGGAAGAGGTTATAGTAGTTCCAACGAGAGAAAAGTATATATATTAAAAAGAAGAGACAAACCGCAAATGTTTTTGATTGTAATGTGGATTTTGAAAAAATATTATGCTTTATTTTCCCTAATATTGCTACACGAGTTTCCGATCTCATGACCTTCATCAGGCAAAGCGTGGAGATTTCCACATATTATGAAAAAATAATTAATTTTTTTTCTTATGTTTTTCAATGTTAAATATTCTCGATATGAGACATTCTCTTTATTGTGTGCTAGTGACCCAAATGTCTTTCTTGATATATATATATATATATATATATATGTATATATATATGGAAGAATAAAATAGGAACCTTATATATATATATATATATATATATATATATATATATATATATATATATATATATGGAAGAATAAAATAGGAACCTAATATATATATGTATATATATATATATATATATATATATATATATATATATATATATATATATATATATATATATATATACCCTAGGTTCCTATTTTATTCCTCCACATTTATGACTTGACAATACCAATATAGGTCTACTTGTTGTTTGAAATAGCTATTCGAATGAGGTAAATTTGGATTTCTAATCTATGTAATTTATATACTCTGTTAGAATAAATACATTGAGTTCTTTTTGTGGATAAGTTTTAATATTTTATATTATTAGGATTCACTTGGATTATATACCAACGAATTATTAACTATATATATATATATATGTGTGTGTGTTTGTGTGTGTATGTGTAAATTATTGAGATCGAGAGTGTGTGTCCATTAACGATGGGTCACATCAAATATATGGATTATAAAAATAGCATAATGTACTAAATATGCTTATTACATAACTGATATACAAGATTTCGACATATCTAAAGTTTGGCTCTTTCCTACAGGTAACTCATATTTCTTTTGCTGACGGTCGTCTCGGATTATGTCGTGGACACTAAAAGAAATTGTATGCTTGCATGTACTCTTGGTGGTTATGACCATCTCAGGGAAGTAATATTCAAGCGATTCAATGGCCGAGCTCTTTCAGCTATACTTTTAGCCGTTATCAAGTAAAAGTAAAATTTCCGACAAGATTTA
>OZ038485.1:93442312-93457312 GCA_964036315.1 Acanthosepion esculentum | reverse complement strand
AGACAAAACAACCACAACCTTTCATTCTCCAACAAAAATACTCGAACAGCACTATACTATCCACATACATATAGCATCTAAAAGACAGAAATATTACACCAACAATAAGCTTGAAAATATTGAAAAACGCACCTGCCTACAACAACATTACAAAAAAATGCCTACTTTGCCTACACAAAAAAGTAGCAATAATATCTCATATCCCCCAAAAGAATTTACTAAACATAAGATCGGAAATGATTTCCAAATGTAGTCATGAAAATAAATACCTATTATCAGAATTTATACCAAACAGATAAAAAAACAAACAAACAAAACACCACCACATAAACCACCATCTGATACCATAACACCAACAATTAGTCTAGTTCAGGCTACCATCATAATAATTGCATTTATTGTTATTATCATTCCACCACTATTACTGATCACTTCTGCCACTTTACAATAACTATTTGCTACTACAATTATTATTATCATCAACAGCCCGCAACACCATTCCTACCACATCACAATTACCATTGCCATATTAGATCGCAATCACCATTAACGTAAATTACTCCCCTCTCTCTCTCTCTCCTCACCAGCAAAATTAATACCACCGCATAAAAACTAATAAGGATTACAAATTGGAATTTCTACCATTTACATATGCGCAATCAGCAAAAACAAGCAAATAACCGGCTTTAAAATAATAACAAAACAGCCTTAAAAAATTAAAAATAATTGCAATTTTTACCTATCATAGTTTTACACAGACCCCATCAGACGTATATAGTGCGTGCGAGGAAATATTATTCAGCGAAAAAATATTAAAAACGGTCTGCGTGGTGACATCGCTACATTCAGGAGAATTATTGGCTGCACATCCCATCATTGAAATTCAGTAATCAAATGCGTGCGTATGTATCAAACAGCACACATATATATGTCAAGTCTCATAATATTCACATATCTTTATGTTCGTGTGAATTCCGGTGGGCGAGCGCGTGTGTATGTGTGTCTGCGTACCTCAATGGGTTTAGGCACGTGCATGTATGTTTGCGTAAATATGAATGGCGTCACGACGACAATTTTTCCTCCCACTTCCATAAAAATACTAATAAACGCAACCCACATAAATCCAAAATTTTTAAAAATTAATAAGTTTGTCTGACGATCTCAAAAGCGTGAAACCCAGGGTCACAAACTCACATCAATCCAACTAAATATGTTAGCACTATCTCTGATATTGAGCGCTTTCCAATAAGTACCGCTCATATAATATATAAATAATATATATATAATATATTGCCCACACATACACACACACACACACACACATATATATATATATTGATATAGATACACTTTTCACATATACGTATATATATATATATATATATATATATATATATATATATATATATATATATATATATATACACTTTTCATATATATATATATATTTGAACTTTATTTCAAACTTTCATGATCTTACGATCCTTAGCCATGATTAATTAATGATGAAAATGAAATTTTCGTTTATGATCAATTTCATCACGATTCTCCTGTTAAGCTTGGAGAGTAGTTATACATTCTTTTTGCTTAATGTAGAGTCCAATAGGGTCATAAATACCTCGGAGTTTTCCAGTAAGATATCTTTAATTATTTCTAAGATACAACGGTCCAAAGCTTAATCTAATAAATGAACAATTTTGCTTTTACACGATTGGGATAATTATACTGTTGTACCCGCTATATATATATATATATATATATATATATATATATATATATCACTTCAGACCGTTCTAATTCAGCTTCCCTCTGGCTTTTCTGTAAATATTTTCATGGTAATTATTTTGATGACCTTTTCTTAATGGTATCTATAATTTATGAATTTATTCGCAGTACTATATTAGAGGCAAGGTCTCTTCATCTAGCAGTTGAAATGGCAAGATGTAACCGTAAGTTCTATGCTAAGGGTTTCTTCTCTCGCACTTCTCGCCTGTAGAAGGCTCTCCTGGCTTCTTGCTCGCCAACCAAGTTTGAGCTTCAAAAGTTTTAATGCAATATCGATTGTTATCTACTGTCTTCTGAATTCTTGTTTTCATTTACTTAATAGTGTATTTTTTGTTTTATTTTAACACTTAGTAACTCCTTGCATCTTTGTGGCTTTATTGCCTTGCGTGGGATGAAATTATTAATATATATATATATATATATATATATATATATATGTATATATGTATAAGACGCACTTTTCCATCTTAAAATTTAATGTCAAAATCTGCTTTTTAATAATAATAAGAATAATAAGAAGAAGAAAATATACGTATATATATATATATATATATATATATATATATATATATATATATATATATATATGTATGTATGTATGTATATATATATATATATATATATATACATACATATATATATATATATATATACGTATATTTTCTTCTTCTTCCTCTTCTTCTTATTCTTATTCTTCTTATTATTAAAAAGCAGATTTTGACATTAAATTTTAAGATGGAAAAGTGCGTCTTATACACCGGAAAATACGGTACATATCACCTTACGTATTCCGTAACACATTAGAGTTGTTGGGTCACAATGGATACTGCAGCTATATCAGCAGTGGCGGGTCTAGGGCAAGACAGCATGAATGATTCCACTTCCCTTCAAGCTGGTTTTGATGTCAGTGTTTCTCCTTCGCCTAGCTATTTGTTCCATAGATACGAGCAGTAGACATAGTATTTGCGCAAACAGTAACGTAACAAGATCGGCCAGAATTCGAACACCGCCCGTCGATTTTCTCTGTCGGAGTTGTTAATCGCTGTACTAGCTATGTATCCAGAGGGAAACAGTCGCTCAGAAAAATGGAGGAAGAAAAATGGAGGTAACCGAAAAATGGAGGTAACCGAACGAATCATGCGTTTCATTTTAATGCTGATATTTTCCTTTCAATTAATTTCTCGCTAATACAATGATAGTTTCCAATTTTTGTTCAGAAGCTTTCGTCTTTGTTAAACACTCCGCACGTTCTGTAATTAATATTTCTAATTACAAGACCATATTACTTATTATTTCAGCAAGCATTTGATAATTAGAGACTTGAAAAATCAGATGAAATTCGTAAGAGTATTGGTAGGTCGAGAGAGAGTGACATGCAGTCGACTATAACTGTCAACTATGGGAAACGGCCTACGAATTAATCGTCAGCGTATTTCCGTGAAATTCTGCTTTAGTTTTCGAACTATAATGAAAATTTAAATTATAATGGGAGACAGAGTAAATATATACAGATAGCAATCGTGACTATTCTATAAATGCTTCCGTATACGGGCGAAAACATATCTACGCACAAATAGATAGATAGATAGATAGATAGATAGATAGATAGATAAAAATAAATAAATTAGGATAGATAGATAGGACAGGAAGTTATATGGATAAATAGATAGATAAAATATGAAGATAGATAGATAGATAGATAGGTAAAAATAAATTAGGATAGATAGGACAGGAAGTTATATGGATAAATAGAGAGATAAAATATGAAGATAGATAGATAGATAAAAATAAATTAGGATAGATAGATAGGACAGGAAGTTATATGGATAAATAGAGAGATAAAATATGAAGATAGATAGATAGATAGATAGATAGATAGATAGATAAAAATAAATTAGGATAGACAGATAGACAGGATAGGAATATATATATATATATATATATATATATATATATATTACATGAATCATTCATACAAGAAGTAGATTAGTAAAGTTAATGAAATAAATGGCGAAAAACATTCGCAAAAACAATTTTTAAATTGCATTAACCTACGAACCACACGATGAATGTTATGATCCTTGTTTTTAATAACTTCAAGTTGTATAAGGTCTTTTTTATTCTGCTAGTACTTTCGGCTGTACATTCAGCCATCTTCAGGGTTGGAAATTATTTGTTGTTTTTAGTAGATCCAGGTAATAGCAGACACGAAAAATTAAATGCGTATCGAAATATGTTTTTGTTAGAAATGTGTTATTGTTAATGGATAAAAGCTTATGGAGCGTGCAGTCGCAACTCTAAGGTTGAATTTCTTGAAAATTTAAGAAAGTGCGTTTTTTTTTACTAATATGGTAATTTGAGAATTTTTTTGTTATATGAGTTTATTCAGTCAATGTGGCATGAAGTAAATTGTTCAATAAATAGAGTAATGTCGCGGCTGATATCCCGGAAATTATATGCATATATATATAGAGAGAGATAGGATAGGATAGAAATATATATATATATATATATATATATATATATATATATATATATATATATATATAGAGAGAGAGAGAGAGAGAGAGAGAGAGAGAGAGAGAGAGAGAGAGAAATAGATAGGATAGGAATATATATATATATATATATATATATATATATATGTGTGTAGAGGTGTGTGTGTGTGTGTATATATATATATATATATATATATATATATATATATATATATATATATTAATTATTTCATTTTTAAATATGATTCCACCGTGACACAGAAATTACTATGTTTTGAAACTGACTCAAGTCATAAAGTTTAATTTCAATATTAAACTTACAATTTGGAGCAGAGTTTCATTCACAAGCGATGTTTAGAAACTGCCCCAAATTTTAATTTTAATATTGAAATCAAACTTTATGATTTGCGTCCGTTTTGAAACATTGTAATTTCTGTGTCGCAATGGAATCATTTTTTTTTAAATACTAAATAACTTTGGATCATTAATCTAAATGTTCTTTCTTATTACATCAATACTCACACACTCTCTCTCACACACACACACACACACACACACACACACACATGAAAAAAAAAAAATATATATATATATATATATATATATATATATATATTTTTTTTTTTTCAAGAAGAAAATTTGAAAGATTCATTTTCCTTATAATTTATTTCGTGAATATCTCTATATATTCATCTCTTCCGACCAAAATCTTTTAATAAATGGAGATAATTTCCCCGGACTGATATACTCAATTGAGAGGGGGAAGAAAGAAGGAGAGGAAGAAGGAAAGTGACAGATGGTAAAGTTCTTTTTAAAAAGTGAAATAGAGAAAGGGTAAAGAAAGGAAAGGGAAAAAGAAGGAGATGAAGGGATAGTAGTAAGCTCAAGATTGACTGACCCAGACAAGAATTTTTTTTATTTAAGTGTGGAACTTTGTACATCGGATTATACAGCAAATTGACCGATATGGCCTGTTATTTTAGGCAGAAATTAATCTAATAAAGGAGCCCTTAAAAAAAAATAATAAATATAAAAATGATAACAATATCAAACATAAATAAAGGGATTTTAAATACGGATAAACAATAAAAATAAAAAATAAATATCTGAATAGATGATGCATGGATAATAATATAAAAATGTTACTTTGCGTGATACGTAATATAAACACACATACACACATACTTACATACACACATACGCATATATATATATATATATATATAGACATGAATACATGTACACTTATATGTGCTAGCACAATAAAAGGAATCAACACTTCAAGTGTGCATCCCCCCAAAACATCACGTTTTTAGGGAATTTTAAATTTGTTCTTCTGTCTACACTAGAAAACTAGTTCGTTCCTTTGATTTAACTGGTTAGCATCCCTGTATTTGATTATTGCAATTTTCTATTGTATTCTTCTTGATTATTGTTGTTATAATGCTCTGTATATTACATTGAATCTCCTTGGATTAATATCCTCTTTGGAATTATCCTTGCCAGTCACAAAATGGTAATATATATATATATATATATATATATATATATATATATATATAGAGAGAGAGAGAGAGAGAGAGAGAGAGAGGGAGGATATGCAGAGATTGAGAAAAATAGATAGATATGACGATATATAGATAGATAGATAGATATGACGATAGATAGATAGATAGATAGATAGATAGAAAGATAGATAGATATGACGATAGATAGATAGATTGATAGATATGACGATAGATAGATAGATAGATAGATAGATAGATAGATAGATAGATTGATAGATAGATAGATAGATATGACGATAGATAGATAGATTGATAGATAGACCAGGAAGAGATTGCGATAGTTAAATTTTTATTAAATAAAACGAATATTATTTAGTATACATACATAAATAGAAGAGAACGCGCCGGAATGCGCGTGCCGTTGTGCATGCGCAGTGTTTATTTTACTTGTCAAACTCGTTGTAATCTGTTAGTCTATAGAAGCTAGGGTGAGTAGTACAAAGTTCTGTATATACATGTGAAGATACATGAATGCCCGAATGCGCTTCCCCCGCTCTCTCTTGACCATCGAGTGCATCCATCACTATTTTAAACATAAAAAGCTCCACGAATAAGCTAGAAATAATCCATTTTGCCTGAACTAAACACACGCCTGGACATATATGTGCAAAACCAAATGCATTTGTTCACAAAGTAACTCTAGACGCAAATAGAATTCATTAAGCCAACAAAAAAATGTCAATCCAAACATGAAACTTTGAAAAGCTTATACAAAACTGGTCAAAATGGAATATTTGTATCTCTGTCCCAATATATATATATATATATATATATATATATATATATATATATATATATATATATATATATAAAGAATAATGGATTTATTTTAAACCGACAGTTTGTATTACTTCAAACGTTATTGTAGTGGGTACTTCGCATTTGAAATAGACGCTCGCTCAATATTTATTGATGGATCTGTGTCCATTAAGTCTATCGGCCGACGCACCCGAGAAAACTTAGTAAATAAAATGTCTTCTCCAGTAGGTATGATAATACTCGTAGGCACGTTGATCATTGAATCAAAATGGGGCGTCTATTTTAGATACACTATCCACTATAATAACGCTTGAATTAATATGAATGCATTTTGGTTTTACTGGGATCAGTGAGGAATGTATTACTTCCTCAAATAACCCTAAATATAATACTTCCTCAAATAACCCTAAATATAATACTTTCTCAAATAACACGAAACACAATACTTCCTCAGTCAACACAAAACATTCCTCAAACTTCCTCAAATAACCCAAAATACAAAACTTCCGGAAATAACCCAAAATATAATACTACCTCAAATAACCCAAAATATAATACTTCCTTAAATAACCTTAAACAATATATATATATATATATATATATATATATATATATATATATATATATATATATATATATATATATAGAAAGAAAGAACAGTAAGATATATAATCCGGTGTTCTTATAGATATTTTTATTTTTACACAATAGTGCTCAATGTAAATTTACAGAGCATTAATATTATAAATTAACTGATTTAAAATGTTTTTCGCTGCACAGTAATAACCATGTTTCAAAAATGGAAGCTAAAAGCTTCGAATTTAATTTTGTTATTAAATTTAAGACATTAGTTCTATTTCCTCATCAATTTGGAATGTCTTTAATTTAATAACAAAATTAAATTCGAAGCTTTTAGCTTCCATTTTTGAAACATGGTTATTACTGTGTAGCGAAAAAAAACATATTTTAAATCAGTTAATATATATATATATATATATATATATATATATATATATATATATATATATATATATATATAAAAGTGAACATTGAAGTCAACGCTCAGTGGCGACGGGCTGTTTCATGCTAGACGCAATCATCAGGCCGCCTGAAGATTGCGTATATTGCCTCTGTCGCCTCTGAGTGTTGACTTCAATGTTGACTTTTATATTTATACTTACATATGCTCTATCTCTGATATTGAGCTCTTTATCCCATAAATATAGCGCATCTTAAAACTATATTCATATATATATATATATATATATATATATATATATATATATATATATATGTGTGTGTGTGTGTGTGTGTGTGTGTGTGTGTATATAGCGTGTGTACCAGCAAAATTGTCCACATCATGTAACAGTAGCAAAATTGTACAATTGTTAGGTAAAGATCTGCACCGTTGTATCTTAGAAATGATTACAGAAAAATTGTTCGAATTCTCCGTTGTTTTTATGACATTATTAGAGTCTACTTTGAGTAATAAGTATGTATAGTAATAAGAATATACAGACAGACAGAGAGACTGTTAGAATATTGTCTTCTCAACTATGAGAACTAAGCTTTTTGAGTGAAAATGGGTATACGGAAATATCAGAACACCCTATATATATATATATATATATATATATATATATATATATATATATATATATATACAGATTAAATTTAAAATTTAAAATTGGTAATATTTAATTTTCATTTTTATAGTAAAATTTTATATTAATCAGTTAGAATGATTTTTATTTTAGTCTAACCCTAACATTAAGGCATTAATAATTATAACCAAGGTTCGTTGTCAAGTTTTTTGAATTCTCATATACTTGTATTTTGATTGGTCATTGTAGCTTATGTAACAGCGTTTCCCCTGTCGTGCGGTGTTTGGTTGATTTGAACCTTTTAAAACTCTTGGTTCTACATACAACACAATCACTTGATAAGACACCAGAAGTGTTGAAACAAAATGGCTATTTTTGTAGTGATTTTATAACATATTTATGTTATAATTTTTTAATAAATAATTATATTTGCTCTACTCTGTATTGAGCACTCTTTTAAGAATAATATTTGTTGGTTATTGGAATTTATTCCGTATATACCAATCCTATAATTGTATATGTATATATATATATATATATATATATATATATATATATATATATATATATATATATATAAATTAAATTATATATATATGAGGTCATCCCATAAGTTCTGTCCGAATTTTGAATAAAAAAAAACAAGTGACCAAATGTTACATTTAATTACAGATTCAATCAACAATGTATTTTCCCTGATTATCTATGATTCCTTCCATCTATTAACAAACTTACTAATTCCATTACTGTAAAATTCTTTTGGCTTTGATTTGAAGAACTCACCAAAAAAGGTGAAACAAGTTGGCGAGAATGGAGAGAAGAGCAGATGTCAACTCAGGATTTGAGGTTGTTTTCAGACAATTCATGAGGCACCCATTTTCCAAGTTTAGGAACTTTTCCAAGTTGTTGAAGATGACGATGAACAGTTGTATGGTTTGAACTGAGAACCACTGCCAATTCCTCAAATGATAAAGCAGGATTTTCTTCAAGGGCTGCTTCAAGAAGCTTTTCATCAAACTCAACTGGACGTCCGGTTCGATCTTCATCTTCAAGGGTGAAATCTCCACCTCTGAATTTTTCAAACCATCTTCTGCAAGTTCTTTCATACACACATACCTCTCCATAAACTGAGTGAATGTTTCTAGCCGCTTCGGCTGCTGAGTTTCCTTTCTTGAACTCATAAAGCTTTATGTGCCTCAAATGATTCTTGGGTACTTCCATGTTAGCAGGGTTTTAATCAAACAAAATTTAATTTTATTGTTCTCTGATATAAAATGTGATCCTTTTAAATGCATCTAAACATAAAAATAATGTTCAGCTCCATTAGACATTATAAAATACTCTTTAAATTTCGTTCATTTTAACAAAAAGTTAAAATTCGGACAGAACTTATGGGATGACCTAATATATATTTAAAATTATATATATATATATATATATATATATATATATATATATATATATATATATATATATATATATATATATATATATGTATATATATATATATATATATATATATATATATATATATATATATTAAATTATATATATATATATAATTAGATTATTGATGCATACTTATCTGTCCATTATACACCTTTCCTCTTAATGCAGATTCTTCATATTCTTTTAAAACTCAAATCGTCTCGTGGCAGAGAATCTTTCTACACCCTCTCACACACACAGCTACACACACAGAGACACACGCAGCAAATATTACAGATTTTAAATTTAAATTTGGCATCACTGATTCGTGCTAATTTCGCTGTCTGACAGGTAACAAATTAAATATTTCTTTCTCAAAAAGAATCGATGGAATGTTATAAAAATAGCCCACTTGTTGAAATAACTTCTTAGACCGATACAAAATCTATCACGTGGGTGCCAATGTTACCTGTATCCTCGTTATATTTTTATTTATTTATATAATAAATAATATACATCAAATATTTTGTAGAATAGAAACATTTTTCACAGCGTTTAATAGAGAAAACATTAAAGAAGGAAGCTGGATTCTTCAAGAGTGGAAACAAATCACAGTCTACAAGAAACGATAGACTTTTAACCAGAAACTTTCATTTATTGCATCTGACTGGTAAACGTGATGAAAAATGTTTTTTTTAAATGCCGACAGGAAAAGAAACAACAAAAATATAAAACAAACGGAAAAAGACTCTGCTCATCCCAAAATGAGAAACGAATGCCTATATCAAGTACTCCATCTTTGTGTCGTCCATTATGAGCTATTTTGAGCGTGGAAGGGAACCACCGCAGACATTTATTACCGGCAACTAGCATCCAGTAAAGAGAAAAAGCTGTTATTCCCCAGCATGAAAAATGTAAAAGTACGCACGTTGCAAAACAAAGTTAAGAAGAAAAGAGAATGAGTGGTTCTTCAGCCTCTTCCATAGTCACCAGATTTGGCACCAGCAGATTTTCATTTGTTTCCATCTTTAGGACTTTTCAGAAGTGGCAGAACGTCCAGGAACAATGAAAAATCCGAAAACTGTCTTTGTGGGGGGAAAATTCAGATAACTTTCAACGGGAAATCGAAAATTTGACGACCCATTGGGTATCAGTCGTTGAAAAAGAAAGATAATTACAATTTTTGAGAAATCAATTTAAATTACATTTGCTTTTCTATCCTGTCAGGTTATACGTAATTACATCACGAACGCTCTAATATACAGGGTGGTTCGAAAGTCTTATCACCGCCCCCCTATCAAAAAGTACTGAGAACAATAGGAGAACAAGTAATACAGTAATACAAAGTACATGTACTGGATTCAGTTTATTCACTTTCATTGACGCTGTTACACATCGAGACGGTCTGTATGAACACGATCACATTCCTGGAACAAAATGATGCGTCGCCCTATCCTGCGTGATATGTTACGAAGCTGTGCTTTGTTGATTACCGGAAAGGTTCTCCGACCGGCGTCCTTTAACTGATTGGTATTCTGATATCGTTCACGTGAAACTCCCTACTTGATAATACCCCACAAAGCGTTGTTATATTATATAGAGGTGACAACGCTTTCGGCCCACCATATATATATATATATATATATATATATATATATATATATATATATATATATATATATGTAGTTGGAATGATGTGACTTTGTAACTGTGGGTTTCACAATATTTGTGTGAAACCCAGGGTCACAAACTCACATCAATCCGACTAAATTTGTGAGCTCTATCACTGATATTGAGCGCTTTCGAATAAATACCGCGCATATATAGTATATAAATAATATATAAAATAAATAAATAAATATATATATATATGTATAAAAAATTGCATATATATATATATATATATATATATATATATATATATATATATATATATATATATATATATCAAGTATGTGGTGCAGTTCAATTTATATTACAATGAATCATTCACACAGAAAACAGATATAGAAGTTAATGATAAAATGGCGAGAATACATCTTCGCAAACAATTTACTAAGAGACATTAACCCCGAACCTGTAAATGAATGTTATGATCCCTGTTTATAAATACCAGTTGAATAAGGTCTTTTTTTTATATATTTACGAGCTTTCATCTGTTCCTACAGATATCATCAGGTAAGAAAATATTTGTTGTTTTATAATTCCAGGTAATAACAGGACATCGAAAGAGTAGTTTATAGTCCGAAATTTGTTCTTAGAAATGTGATATTGTTACTGGTAAGAGATTTCTTTGAGCGTGTGTCCGCAACGCTGAGGTCGAATTATTTTAAATTTTAAAATTGTGCGTTTTGTACTTATATGGCAATGGAGATTTCTTTTGTACTGGTAGGTTTTTCAGTCTATATGGCATGAACTAAGCTGTTCAATATATACAGGAATGTCACAGTTATTATCCGAAAATGCACGTCGGATCAGTTATTTTTAATATCAAGTTTTATCATTAACTTCTATATCTGTTTTCTGTATGAATGATTCATTGTAATATATATATATATATATATATATATATATATATATATATATATATATATATATATATATATATTATAAATTAACTGATATAAAATATGTTTTTTCGCTACACAATAATAACCATGTTTCAAAAATGGAAGCTAAAATATTCAAATTTAATTTTATTAAATCAAAAGCATTAGTTCCATTTTAGAAATCAGACATCTCTTTCGAAGTACTTCTGGCATTTAAAAGAATCCTATAAAACACCTACAGTAAAATGAAAAAAAAAGAAAAGCAAGAATATGTAGATTATTAAATGACCCATGTCCTTTGTGCATACATGGGAAACTATATATCACTAAGTTTATAAAGAATAAAAATTTACTGAATCAGAGAAATGAAATAGCTATTTTTTGCCGTCATTGTCAACAATTTTCCTTAAATAATATTTAAAAAAAAAACAAAAAAAAAACGCCAGCTGGTAATATACATACTAATAAATTTTATGAAAAAAATAATTTTAAATAATTTAAGTAATTCTATTCTATTTACTCGTTTTAAAAAAGAAATATAGTCTACTAGTAATTAAAACAATATTTAAAATTGTAGTCGAATAAAACGTATTCTAACCTTAACATCCACAAAGAAAATCTTTGAGTACAAAATTAGGAAAAAATGCCGAAAGACTTTTGCCGTTAACAATAAAAAAAAAACCCAGACGAAATGCATTTAACGAATGTCAGAATTCGTTGAAAAATACACCCCTACCCTCCCTAAACTTAACCTCTTTCTCGAACGTAACTCATAATTGATACAAAAATAGTTAATATAATGAATCTGAATGATTGGATTTCCCGGTATCCGTGGTAACAGCGAATTATGAATTTATGTGTGGGTTTAAAACTCAGTAAATTTAAAAATAAGTTATTCCCACTATTCGCTTGAAGATGAAATGGAACTAAAACTTTTGATTTAATTATAAAATTAAATTTGAAGTTTCTAGATTCCATTTTTGAAACATGGTTATTATTGTGTAGCGAAAAAAAAACATATTTTATATCAGTTAATTTATAATATTTATGCTCCGTAAATTTACACTGACTTCTGTTTTGTAGAAATAAAAAATAAAAGATATCAGTAAGTACAGCGGATTATATGTCTTACTCTTCTTCCTTTTATTTATATATACAGTGTAACCCGGATATAAGAGAGTTGTCGGGGGCGGAGAAGAAGTCTCTTATATCCGTGTTACACTGTACATACATATAGTTAAGTAATTCATTGAGTCTGAAAGAAACCGCAACAGGCCGCAGAAAGCACTGGACGGCCGTTTCTTCCTATATTTGGGACACATCAGCAGCGCGCATCCACTACCGAGAATTGAAACCCTGACAGTTAAGTTATCAAGCAAACGTCATAGCAACTGTTCCAACGGGCTTCGGTGATTCGCTACCTCTTCGTGACCAAAGCCCGTTGGAACAGTTAGTATGACGTTTGCTTGATGCGCACTGCTGATGAGACCCAAATATAGGACGAAACGGCCGTCCAGTGCTTTCTGCATTCTGTTGAGGTTTCTTTCAGACTCAATGAATTACTTAATTATAATTATCAAATCCTCCTAACAATTTCTATCATATATATATATATATATATATATATATATATATATATATATATATATATATATATATATATATATATTAAAGACATTTTTTGATATGTTTAATGTTCTTTTTATAGATACAAGTATTTAAGCAAATGCTCTTTTTTTTATAATAAAAATGTCTTTAATAAATTGTCGGACTCAATATATATATATATATATATATATATATATATATATATATATATGTATGTGTGTGCGAGCGTGTCGGCGTGTGTGATAAAAATGTAGATTTTAGGTATGCTGTATTTTGGGGATAAAGTGCTCGATATCCTGGATAGAGTGTATGTAAATGTAAAAGTGGACAATGTGCTTCATACTTAAACGCTATCAAGATTGCATTTAATATGAGACTGACTCACCGCTGAATGTTGATCTCAGTGTAAACTGACATATATATATATATATATATATATATATATATATATATATATATATATAGAGAGAGAGAGAGAGAGAGAGAGAGAGAGAGAGAGAGAGAGAGAGAGAGTGGCGGCTTACGGCCAAATATCACGGTGAAACACAGGTTCCAATTCCAGTCGGGTTCATTATATTTACTCTTCTCCCCACCCCAGCATGAGTTAAATGGCTGAACTTTTATCCGAAAATCATAATTTTCTCAAAAGAAATTTCTTACAATCCAAAAATATTTGATGGTTATAAATAACCCGCAAAGGGTTGATAAGTCGTAAAAAAGAAATCAATCATATATTACTACAAAATGGCCGCCGACAAGATAAAAAAAGTATAACCGAAGCTGACAAATTTGATCATTGATTTAGGTTTTCGGGAAAAAAATTCTTATTATTGATATGATACATTTTTTTTTTGTATGATACCTGTCCTGTTTTGTAAAGTGTTTTCATCTAGCAGGTAGGTTTTCCTGTTACTTTTGAGACCAGAGGGGTTTCGGCGGGATTTTTGATACAACCTGCATGGTAAGATAATTCTAGCATAAAGACAGCACATGTGAGTAACGTGGGATTTTTAGGAAAAATTTAAAGAGAATGGGGATTTATATTTCTAATCAAAATAAGAGTTACATTTTTTCTCTCCTTTGTACTCCTTTAGTATCTTTGCTATGGGGGACTGAACACAGGAAACCGTCCGCAACACAATCCCAGGAAGTGGTTTAAGGATAACCGGAAGGATAATCTGGGAAGGCATTGCGCATGTGC
>OZ038485.1:93404812-93432312 GCA_964036315.1 Acanthosepion esculentum | reverse complement strand
TACAAAGAATACATATTCTCTCTTAAAAATCTTGGTATTAAATCAAGTATTGACGTTGATATTTTGTAAAACAAAATAACTCAAACCAATCCGACAATTCTAACCACTCGGCAGCATCTTCCATATTTCATTATTGCGGGAGGGTCGAGGCGCAGTGACGCCAGGCAGGAATCCAAGCGTTCCTATCAAATCGAGAAATGAAGGTCGGTTTGAATAGATCATTTCACACGTACTCGGGTGTCCCCTTCATATCTATCCTGTGTCCTACGCTGTTTCTGATCTTCATGAATGATCTTCCTGATATCATCAGGTCCCAAATAGGCATTTATGCAGAACATCCATCAGAGCTGACAAAGTTAACCTGACCGCTGCTCTTGAAAAGGACCTCCAATCAGTGGTTAACTGAGACAGAAAATGGATTGTTCGAAATTCCTCTCTTTTAACCAATAGTGACGGTGGGCGGGGATGTTTCTCT
The DNA here is from genome assembly GCA_964036315.1 of Acanthosepion esculentum. Classification (NCBI taxonomy): domain Eukaryota; kingdom Metazoa; phylum Mollusca; class Cephalopoda; order Sepiida; family Sepiidae; genus Acanthosepion; species Acanthosepion esculentum. Next base: position 93,431,837 of record OZ038485.1, on the reverse strand, counting down.
GTGGTAGAGAAACATCCCCGCCCACCGTCACTATTGCTGAAGCTAGACTCCTGGCGAGCAACACACTTCCCCTTCTTGGCCTGACGTTTTCAACTGACATGAATTGAAACGACTACACTGAATCAATAGCTGCATCTATTGCAAGGAATATTGGGTCACTGTGTCGTGCCAGAAGATTTTTTCTCGCTACAATCCATCTTGGACATTTACACATCTACTATTGGTTCTGGTATTGAATACTGTTGACAGATCTGGTCTTGTGCTCTTGCTATTCATCTCGAGGTTCTGGACAAAATCCAAAGTGGGATCTGCAATGTATTATATCCTGACCTGGCATCTCGAATGCAGTCACTTTTTCACAGACGTGATGTGGCTTACCTCTGTCTTTTCTACAAATATTTTCATGGCAATTGCACAGACGAGCTTTTTCTTTGCTGCCCCGGCTATATGCATTTAAGAGTGCTACTAGGTTGGCATCTAGGTCTCACTCTTTTACTGTTAAAAGAGTTAAATGTAAACGCCGCTTCTACTCCAACAGTTTCTTTTCTCGCACTTACCGCCTATGGAACTCCGTTCCATTTCCTTGCTGTCCTGAAAACTAAAGTCTTCAAAACCGTAAACGCAACGTCAATGGTCATTTCTGTTGTCTTGAATCCATTCATCTTTTATTCAATCCCACCTATACCCAGTTTTTCATCCATCCTCATTCTCTGACACCCCATTTGTAATAGTGGCATTTCCGCCTTGCTTGAGGTGAAATGATTAAAAAAATGTAAAACTTTAATTGTTATTTTTGGTGGATATTCCTATTTGAGTATACGTTCTATTTTTTTTTTTACACCGCATATTTTTCAAGGACTTCTCGAATTTTCAGGCCTGTAGACGAAAATAAATATATTGTTTAATAAATAAACGGAGCATCTACTTAAATAAGAATATGTAGTAAAAATAACGTTTAAAGTGGCAAACATCTATCGGACTAAATAAAATTTCATGACCTCAGAATATTTTGAGGTCTGCTCTACTTACTGTATTGAGCACTTTATTTAGTTTTTTTTCGTACTTGTATCGGGGTTTTTTCTTTGGGCTTTGCACTTGCATGCTTGGCGATTATTTTCGGCTAACGTACATGTTCTTGGTTCTTTCTTTTTTTATACCTTTTTGCCCATTTGGTATTGGTTTTATTATTTGCAAACCAAGACAGCGAAGGTTTTCCGAACGATTATAGTTTCTTATACTTATAAGGTTACTACTACTACTACTACTACTACTAATATATATATATATATATATATATATATATATGTGTGTGTGTGTTTTCTTTGCTAGATATAGTAGACGTAATGCACACCGTTTCATAAATAAAATAGACCTTGTATTTCAAATTCGAATAATCCACTGTCATAACGTTAGAAGTAACAAAAATGTCGGATTATAGATAAATTCTTTATCTATCTATCTATCTATCTATCTATCTATCTATCTATCTATCTATGCCCCTGCCTGTCCGTCTGTCTGTCTCTCTCTCTCTATATATATATGTATGTATATATATATGTATATATATATGTATATATGTATATATATACATATATACATATATATATATATATGTATATATATATATGTATATATATATGTATATATGTATATATATACATATATATGTATATATATATATATATGTATATATATATGTATGTATATATATATATATATGTATATATATACATATATATATATATACTGTATATCTCATTCAAGCATGTTTCATTGAATAATATAGACATATGTTTATTTGTATTTCTTTATAAAATCCTTTCTAGTTCTCTAATTATTTTCTTCAGGTTATGTTGAAATTCCTCAAGGAAGATGCCATAGTTCTTGCTAACCGATGTACACACACACACACACACACACACACACACACACACACACATATATATATATATATATATATATATATATATATATATATATATATATATATATATGTACAGTGTTGTTCATGCTAATCTTCAATTAAGATCCAAAGTGTATGAATACTTAGAAAACATATGAAATACAAACGGGCATAAAAAAACGAAATCTGTGTATGTTTAGAGGTGTTAGCATGTATTCAGGAGTTGTGATAAAAATATTTGCTATCTGATCAAAACCAAAAAGTATATATCACAAAATGTAAAATAAATTGAACATCACAGACGACACCAGATTCTAAATCTTGAAAAGTAGACATTTAATAACAATAAAAAAACTGTAGTATTAGTCCCAGAATATCCGAGGCTTAAGAATATATTTCAAAACTAGGTTTGTTCACAGCCGGCCAGACTTTCCTTTCTTCGTTTTGAAAGAGCTCCACACAGAAGCAGATATTTCGTCAACAAGCGTTAATTGGCTTTTTCAACAGCAGTAACACCTAAAATGGATGTCACATATAACTCGAGGAAAAAAAAAGTAATCACATAATCAAGATGTTGACATTCCACACAACTTCAAACAAAAAAGTTAGGAAATAAAACCCATCAGTACTGGAAAGTGTGATAACAGATAGTGTTCTTGAGAAAACTTTTTCCCACTGATAAATAAACGAAAGAGTTAATGAATCTAAACCGACAATACCATTGACTTCTCGGCCAAAGAATTTCTTTTTTAAGCGTTTCACCCCAAGCAAGGCGAGAAACCACTAGCACGCAAGGGGTTACAGGGAGTTGAAGCGAGAGCAAATAGGAGTGATAGAGGAAAGGATGAAGAGAAGGATAGGGGATAGATCAGGGCATCTAGAGACGTCGATTACAATTACATTTGAATAATTGAAGATATATATATATATATATTATATTTGAATAATTGGAGATTATAGCTATCAGGGAAACAGGAAAAGGGGAGGGAGTTCCACAGGCGAGAGGTGCGAGACATTGGAGTAGAAGAGACGGCTACATTTAACAGTTTCGACAGTGAAAGGGTGAGAGCGAGATGCCAACGCTTAAATTCATGAAGTATGGGAACCAGCGAAAGTAGCTCATCGGAGCAGTTACCGTGAAAGTATTTGTAAAAAAGACAGAGGGAGGCGACGTCACAGAATGTTTCCATATGATGAAATGGCTAATTTTGCTATTACCATTGGAGCTGAGTAAAACAAATGCAACATTTGATATTTACTCTTCCCCCCACCCACAGCGATGGGGTATTGCACTCGGCCAGTTTAAAGGGAAGAGCCCAAGTCTAAATATTGCCGTCCCTGTAATGAACGTCGCGCTGGCATTGATATTCCCCCGACCCTCCTGCTTTAGTTTAATGAGGGAGGTGCTGCCGCAGTCTTGGGATCTTCGGTACCAGGTATACCTCATTTATTTCTTGTGATCCGCCGAAGACAGAAGCTCAGTTGAGAGATAAAACCTAGTTTGCTTAGTATAGTTACTATTTACTTGCCACCCAAAGCTGGTTGCATGTGACACAAGGTTAGTTTAATTTGCGGAACCCGAGTGGTTGCACCCGGGCCGAGTCCCAAAATAGCCCTTCTCTCCGCAACCCTCGGAGGGAGATACTGACGAGTGGTTAAAATTCCCAGAACCAGGTGTTCCTGGTAATTTTAAGAGTAAGAACTGATGCTATAATCTCATCTAAGATCGAAAGGCAAGGAACCTCTGTTCGGTATTTGCCTACGTTCTCATATTTGTTGGATGTGACACAGAGCCTGTTTAGTCTAGAGTGCCCACACCCGTATGCATGGACCAAGAACAAAAAGGGTTCAGTCGCTGCAACCAGTCACGCTAGCGTCGGTATCTACTCACCATCTTTAGTGCAATGAAGAAGGTGCTGCCGAAGGGTTGAAAATTTCCCGGACTAGTGTTCTGGGTATGACGATAAACTACATCCGGCATCAAGGCCTCTGATTGGGCGACTGGATGTTTTGAGGGGGGTGTAACCACCGCTTAATTGCTGTTGTTCCCTAACCTGGGTTGGCAACACCTGTTAGTGACCCCTCAAAACAAATACAAAACCCTATGACAGTATGGAAATACGTTTTTCATAAAAAATATACAAGCAACACATTTTTATAAAAAATATTACCAACAATAGATATTTATAATAAAATTAATATGAATACGCACCCGCTAACAAACTGTATCTACTTTACCCAAATCCGTTTAAAATCACACCAATCAGAATAGTTGGAGATTATAGCTATCAGGGAAACAGGAAAAGGGGAGGGAGTTCCACAGGCGAGAGGTGCGAGACATTGGAGTAGAAGAAACGGCTACATTTAACAGTTTCGACAGCGAAAGGGTGAGAGCGAGATGCCAGCCTAGTAGAACGCTTAAATTCATGAAGTCTGGGAACCAGCGAAAGCAGCTCATCGGAGCAGCTACCGTGAAAGTACTTGTAAAAAAAGACAGAGGGGGGCAACGGCACAGAATGTTTCCATATGATGAAATGGCTAATATTGCTATTACCATTAGAGCTTTTATGACATGAAGTTATATAATGTCCGACAATTTCTTAAATAAAACGGTATTCTAAAATATAACTTCAACAAAACAACACATCAACACCTCTAGTAGTCATATCCACCAAAAAATGTATTATTAATCTATTTACATTCTTCGGACAGTTGTCCTCAATATTTGCTGCCATATTCACGACGTTTCGGTCGTTGTACGTTCTGATCTTCTTCAGGTGATTGGAATTTCGAACTGAACCCTTTATTTCGTCCACCGGGAAAGATTGTTCTAGTTCCACGTGTCATGCCTCTTCCGGGTGTCACCGTATCAGTTTAACTGATCTCTCAAAATTTGTGTTCGTCTCTGCTGTTGCCAGGTATCGAACTCACAAGTCACAGGATTACTTCAACCAACGTCTTTTATGCACTGGGCCATGTGCCGAAGCATCGTGAATATGACAACAAAGATGAGGACAACAGTCAGAACACTGTAAATAGTGAAAATAATTACAATGCCTCAATATAAACAGAAAAAAAACAACATGTATATGCAGAAAAGCTGAGTATTATCTTTTTTTTTAAAGCATTTCACCCCAAGCAAGGCGGGATGCCACTAGTACGCAGGGCTTACAGATTGGGAGCGAGACTAAAGAGGTGTGATGGAGGAAAGGATGAAGAGAAGAACCGTGCCAGACATGAAGCTATTGGAGTAGAAGAGACGGCCACATTTAAGGAAAGGATGAAGAGAAGGGCCAGAGATAGTTCAGGGCATCTGGAGATGTCGATTGACATTACATTTGAATAGTTAGAGATTATAGCTATCAGGGAAACAAGTAATAGGAAGGGAATTCCACAGACGGGAGGTGCGAGACATGAAGCTATTGGAGTAGAAGAGACGACCACATTTAAACGTTTCGAGAGTGAAGGGGTGGGACCGTGATGTCAGCCTAGTAGCACGCTTAAATTCATGCAGTCTGGGAACTAGCTATAGTAGCAGTTACCGTGAAAGTATTTGTAGAAAAGACAAAGGGAGGCGACGAGACGTGTGTGAGAGAGAGCGACCGAAGACGAGATGCCAGATCAGGACCAACCACATTGCTTATCCGTCTCTGGATCTTGTCGAGGACCTTATCTACCATATATTCAATTGTGAAAGCTGAATAACAGTAGTCATATTTTAATTGCTTCCGTGCCCCCAAAGAAAATTAAGTTTCGGCATTAAATGACCCATAAGGATTCGATGTGCCTTTAAACAGATAAATCAATCAATCATAAAACTCTGGATCCAATCAGCAAAAACTTCCCTGTGAACTGCCACAAGGAAGAAACACATCGGTTTTTAGTAAACACTGATCTCAGCCCGAATGCGTACGTTCAAATACTTGCTCTCCACCCGACGATGGTTGGATTTTTTTAAAATGTGGGGTACCTATATGTGTACATATGGGTGAAGGAGAAAATATTAAGAGCAACATCACGCTAGCGTCATTATTCCACCAACTCTCGCTCTTTAGTTTAATGAGGGAGGTACTGCTGCAAGATTGGGATCCCCGGAATTAGGCATTTCTTTTAATCGTTTCACCTCAAGCAAGGCAATAAAGTCACTAAGACTCAAGGAGGTTTATGAGTGTAAGCGAATGCTAGAAAATTAAAATATTATTCATGAGAGAGAACAATGAATGAAACAAGAATTAAAAGAGAGAATTGATCCCATTCAGACCGGGGGCATTTTCAAGACAGTGGGAATAATGCTTGATTATTTACTTCAAGGCAGAGCACAGATATAATCTTAAACTCGGAAGATTTATTTATATATTTTTTTGGACGTTTATTCTAATAATACGTTAATCTGATTTTCTCTTATCTTTTCGGCTTATGGCCATATCACATTGAAACATCAGTTCTCATACTATCATCGAAGTTAAACAACGTCCAACTGGTCAGTACCTAGATGGGTGACCGCTTGTGAATACCAGGTGCTGTAAGCTTGGATGTGCGGGTGGTGTAATGGATAACGGCTCAGAATTGAAAATGAGAAAGCTGAGTTCCGATTCTATTCGGGTTCGATATATTCCCTGACGCGTAAGCACCCTTGCGAAAGGCACGAATCCTTCTCTTATCCCGGCCTCCTCTAGCTATGGGTGAATTAGTAGGATTTGTATTAGTAAATCAAAAGAAAAAAAAAAAGATGTCACAATCTCAAATTATTTCCTGACTTTAAATAACATGAAAAAAGGTTGATAAGCCGTAAAAAACAAATCAACCGATTTGATATTTCTCTTCTTTCGTTTCGTTAAAAACAAAAGATCTCAGTTAACCGTTACTTTTATTCGTAGAACTCGCTTCCCTTATGTGTACAGAAAACGCAGTGTGTGTGTGTGTGTGTGTGTGTGTGTGATTTACTGTAATGGAGGGTTCATCCGAACAATTTCCGTGAAAGTATTTATAGAAAACGCAATAGGAAACAACTTTATGGCGGTGGTAAAATGACGGAAGCCGAGACGCCAGGTCAAGACCAATAGTATTGCTGATTCTTCTTTGGATTTTATCAAGGATCTCTTGAGCACTGGACCACGCCTGGCAGCCATATTTAAACGTGGACGAACAGTAGACCTATTGATATGTAAGTTAGATTCTAGAGAGGAAAATGTCTAGCACGACACAGTGAACCAACATTCTTAGCAGCTGACCTCGCAATAAAAAACTATTTAATTTTTTTCAGTTAGGCTTGGAATCGGCAATTTCCTGCAACTTCGAAAAGACGCATCTTCTCTCCTTGAATTCAGAACGCCATCAATTATACTAAAATTTGTCGAATGCGCGTGAAACCATATTGCCCAATGGAAATTTGGGTGAATTTTTTTTCCGTATTTAAATTAGATTTTATAATCTAAAAACAAAACTGAGAATAAGTTTAATTTTATAAATATTCATAATTCTACTTCCTAACACATTTTCTTCAAAACTTGTAAATTAATTAGTAATCCCTAATATAAAGATCTTTACCACCACTTCTAAAACTATCGGAGATATAATTAGGAAGTAAAATAAATCCAACACCGCTTCAGATGCCGATACTTATCAAATAAATCGCAATGTAAATGAATTTATGTCGGTGAGACATCATAAGATCTAAAATCCAGTATCTTAGAACACAAAATATATTTACATTTAGACGATCATTCAAACTCTTTCATAATATACGGGAACAAAACTGGCCATAAGTTTGATTTTACAAATATCACCCTAAATAAAACAACGTATTTCTATACGTCGAAATTATTTTGAGGGCCAACTAATAACAATATTGCCAACTATAAACACACGTCAAAAGTATTATATCACCAATCTTTATTGAATCCATTCTTAAAGAATTGTACGTACGTTTATCTAAAACAAACGGTAGGTACGTAAAAATGTTAGCAAATCAACATGCGTAAAACTAACAAACATAATGTGTACTAGACACACACATACACTGACGCGGATGGACACACTCACATACAGTTACGAATATACATTATCATCTGAATCCCACGTAGACAAACTAGAATTAGTATACACTGACATACAAATAGGAATATTTACGGTTTATCAGTCGGGCTTGGAATCAGTTCATTTCTTGGAACTTACGATGAACGCGTCGTCTCTCACTGTTTTCAGAACGCCACAAATGATACTGACTTTGGTTTAAAAAGTCGAATGCATGTGAAATATGATTAACCAATCAAATTATAAATCCATGTGACTAAAACTTTTTTCACTAATCTTCTTTTCCATTGTTTTCATTGGTATATTATTAACCAGAGATACGCTAATGCTAACATTATAACATTGGCGACGAGGATTCGAAACTCACGCTTGGAAAAAAATAATATTTCTAAAAAAAAATATTTCTAAACAAAATAATATTTCTAAACAAAATAATATTTCTAAAAAAAATAATATTTCTAAAAAAATATATTTCTAAAATAAAAATATTTCTAAAAAAAATATTATTTCTAAAAAAAATATTTCTAAAAAAATATTTCTAAAAAAAATAATTCTAAAAAAAATAATATTTCTAAAAAAATAATATTTCTAAAAAAAATAATATTTCTAAAAAAAATAATATTTCTAAAAAAAATAATTCTAAAAAATAATATTTCTAAAAAAAAAAATTATTCTAAAAAAAATAATATTTCTAAAACAAATAATATTTCTAAAACAAATAATATTTCTAAAACAAATAATATTTCTAAAACAAATAATATTTCTAAAACAAATAATATTTCTAAAAAAAATAATATTTAAAAAAATAATATTTCTAAAAAAATAATACTAAGAAAATAATAATACTAAGAAAATAATAATAATACTAAGAAAATAATAATACTAAAAAGATAATAATACTAAAAATTAATAATAATAAAAAATATAATACTATTACTACTAAACCCCCCAAGATACACACACACGAATATACATTATCATCTGAATCCCACATAGACAAACTAGAATTATCATATACTTACACGCATAAAGAAATATTTGAGATTTCTCGTTGAGGCTTGGAATTTGAATTCGGAATGCCATCAGTTATACTAAAATTTGTTAACGAGTCGAATGTGCTTCAATACTGATTGCCCAGTGAAAATTTGGATTAGATTTTACAAATAATTTTACAAATAATTTTATGTACATTCTTAGATACAGTAGATTCGTCTAACAAAATAAAAAGGTAATTAATTTTCCAGGCATTTTTTCTAAACTTCGTTTTCTTCTTTTTTTTAAAATGATTTTACTAATTTCAACGGAAAAAAAATTACAAGAAAAAGGAAAGCAAATGGATGAATTCCTTTTGGAAAGAAAGTATTACATTTTAAAGGATTTCCTTAAAAACTTTAAAAGGGAAATTAACTCTTGCATTGTTTAAAGGAGATTATCTTTCGAAAAACTGCTTTACTTTGAGAAGGACGATATTTTGTTTCAAAGAATTTAGCATGATTCCTTCAGATATCAGTTTTATTTCAGCGGCGAGTAAATATTAGTCATATCAAAATTTAAAAAAATAAAATAAAACAACGAGGGTAATAGTCGTTCTATTTGTTGAAATTCTCGAACCGTGAAGCAGCATGTGATAAAATCCGCATCCTGTTTTGGAACACGAGACATACGAGGTGCTAATAGCGTGCGTGAAGCAAATATAGTACGGGTTTTTGCCGCTAACCTCTGAGAGCAACATACGTGTGAACCGGCGAAGGAAGAGGAGGCAACCGGCTACATGATACGAGGCAGTTCAAACAATGAATTAGTCTTAGAAATTGTTTATGGGTATTCATTTTCTTTATAATTAATGTAGATCTATCTATCTATCTATCTATCTATCTATCTATCTATGTCTGCTCAGATGTATATATGTATATATGACTGTATCTATCTATCGATCAATCTGTCTCGGTATGCTCAGATCTATCTATCTATCTATGTCTGCTCAGATGTATATATGTATATATGACTGTATCTATCTATCGATCGATCTGTCTCGGTATGCTCAGATCTATCTATCTATCTATCTATGTCTGCTCAGATGTATATATGTATATATGACTGTATCTATCTATCGATCGATCTGTCTCGGTATGCTCAGATCTATCTATCTATCTATCTATCTATCTATCTATCTATCTATCTATCTATCTATCTATCTATCTATGTCTGCTCAGATGTATATATGTATATATGACTGTATCTATCTATCGATCGATCTGTCTCGGTATGCTCAGATCTATCTATCTATCTATCTATCTATCTATCTATCTATCTATCTATCTATCTATCTATGTCTGCTCAGATGTATATATGTATATATGACTGTATCTATCTATCGATCGATCTGTCTCGGTATGCTCAGATCTATCTATCTATCTATCTATCTATCTATCTATCTATCTATCTATCTATCTATCTATCTATCTATCTATCCATCTATCTATCTATCTATGTCTGCTCAGATGTATATATGCATATATGACTGTATCTATCTATCGATCGATCTGTCTCGGTATGCTCAGATCTATCTATCTATCTATCTATCTATCTATCTATCTATCTATCTATCTATCTATCTATCTATCTATCTATCTAAGGCAACATAATTATTTCCCACTTGCTGACTCTTTTCTTACTCACTCCTTTTCTTTTTTTCTTTCTTTCTCTGTGTATCTCTCTTTCTCTATATCTATCTATCTCTCACTCACTTTCTCTATCTCTCTGTCTTTCTTGTATTAGCGCTGAGGATTTTCATGGGCGTTATAAATTTCATTCTTCTTCATATACAAGACCACAGACGATCCGAAATAAATCGCCCTACATCTACTTTTCTCCTTCACACACACACACACACACACACACACACACACACACACACACACACACACACACACACACACACACACACACACACAGAACTCCACATGTAAATACACATGTATACGTATTTATATTCAGTTTTATTGCTCAAAGATTAATTTCCGTGTATTATTGTTTACGGTCGGCATTTTATTATTTTTTGTTCGGGTTCCAGCTTTCGCCTGGCCTCAGTGATTATCCAAAACAAAAGAAATTTAAAGTTCTTTATGCGTAAAAATGTCTCCTTTGTAATTTATTCTAGGTTAGGTTGATACTGTCTTTTCTCTAACCATTGCTTACCTTACTTAACACTAGAACACTAACCATTAATTAAAGTTACAACACTACTAACAATGGGTATATCATACCCGATTTTGAAAATATCACATAAAATATTAAATATAAATCTTTATTTGAAATATTTTACGTGCAGGCACTTCAAACTTTGTACTTTCAGTTAATATTAATAAAAACTGAAAAAACATTATTTAGGTGAGAAAATCAGGTACTGAAAATTATAATTAAGAATAGGAAAATTTGCGCTGGGTACTATATATCCATCGTTAGTGTTCTAGAGTTAACACTCAGTGACATTTGGCGGGAATCGTAGGCACCATATCCGTGTTTATATAATACCACCAATTCTTTGTTAATTAATATTCCTCAGCGTGAGTGTTAAGCGTTATACATGCTTTGTCTTGATGAATTAACATGATAGTTATTTACATTGTTCGGACTGTTGTCCCCATCTTTATTGCCATATTCACGATGTTTCGGTAGTTGTATTCTTCAGGTCATTGGAATTTTGAACTCTACCGTTTATTTTGTCCACTAGCGGTAGATTGTTCTAGTTCCATGTGCCGTGCCTCTTCCGGACGACTTAGTAATTTCCCTTAGAATCAACTCTCCGAGTTTTTTGTTCACCACTGCAGTAGCTAGGTATTGAACTCACAACTCTTTGGGTCAAGTCACTGGATCCAAACAACGCTTTTATCCACTAGGCCATGTGTCCTTGTTTCAAAATGTCTTTTTAAGCCTCAGATATTCTGGGACAAATACTACAGATTTTTTTTTTAATTAAATGTCTGCTTTACAAGACGGGGAATCCGTGATGTTCAAATGATAATGGTAACATTAAGCCGTTTCCTTATATCTCTAATACTGAGTAGTTTTACCTATAAATATAGAATACCCTAAAACTATATCATATATGTATTAACACACACACACACACACATTTCATTTGTCGAATAAGCTTTTTAATGTTAAGATGACACATTCATCATGGAATATTTGTTCACGCCACCAATATACTTCAACAAAAGAATAAATGAAAACTCCAGATTCTCGAGACCCTCTATATAAAAAACAAACACTCACCACCCAACAAAAATTTATTATAAATATAACAACAGCATATTAAAATGCATATAACACTTAATGCCATTTTACATTTCTACAATTTCCGGTGATCTCCCTTATACTGAATTGCCTGTTTAGCAAAAAATTCACTAGCTCCAACGAATAAATTATATATATATATATTAAAATAACGATAACAGAGCACGTTCACAACAGAAGGCAGATTTTATCGCATTTAAAATTAATTTGCCTTTTTTACGCCTGAAGATGATCTTAGAAAATGTCGAAAGTACTCGAATTAAAAAATATACAAAAAAACCAAACAAACTACGGCATATTTCTTGATGAATTTCATCTTAACCTTGAGAAACTTATTAGAGAACGGGAAAGGATCAGTATAATAATAAGTAGACAATATGTCGATATTATTCAATGAAACATGTTTCATATTTATTCACCGGATTACACACACACACACACACACACACATATATATATATTTAGTTTCAATTCATATATATATATATTGGGACTCATCAGCAATATATATATTTAGTTTCAATTCATATATATATATATATATATATATATATATATATATAGATGTGTGTAAATAAACAGTATTAAATATCATTTACCGGCCTGAATATCCGACAAATTCAGGCCGGTAAATGTTATTTAATACTGTTTATTATAAATAGAGCATTTACTTCAATATTTGTATCTATAAAAAGAATGTTAAACATAAAAATGTCTTTATATATATATATATATATATATATATATATATATTTGTCATCCACAGACAGACTGTTTCGCAGCTCATCAGTGTGGCTAGACGTCCGGTTGCCTCTAGCTAGGATCGAAACCCGACTAAACTTCTACCAGTAAGCCGTCGGCGCACGGCAGGGATGAAGGTGAATTTTAGCGTGTTCATTTTTAGATTTAGATAAACACACAGTGACTGACAATGACTCACCAGAAAATTCTGAATAACTTAGAAAGCGGAAAGAAACAAATTTCCAAGAAGTACTGCATTTCCAGCTTCTGCCACCAAAGCTAAACGGTATTGCCAGCCGCTAGACCACGCATTCGTCAATCCAGGGCAAGCTTTGTTTCCTTTCCCTTGTGTTACAAAGTTAAGCAAAACATTCTCCCATCCGACAGCTTTTTCTCAAGAACTGTTACTTAGTGTATTCTTCCCTTAACATGGCAATCTTAACTTTTTCAAGTCAAGTACCGATTCTTGTGTACCCAACTTCCTACATCATGAACTCATATGGCTCTGCACAACTTTCCACACTAGGACACCTCATTCTTCATAACCATTTTTACACTAGCCATCTACCTTGAGTTGCTCTCAAGACTTGTATTGGGTGAACATTAATATTTTTAAAACGTGAGTCAGAATGCAGTCTTTACAAGACTGTTAAGAGCCTCAATATCTTGTCCCTTCTATTTTGTGGAAAAGACTCTTTCGTGAATGCTATGCTGAGCATTACAATCGTAACACCTTTATTTCAGGGGTTAGTAGTTTATTTTGTCCGCTTGTCCCCCTAATCTAATCTTCCTTATACCATGTCTTTCAGACATATTACTCATCATTCCTCGTAACCATTTTAACGGTAATCCTCTAACTTGAGTTGCTCTCACGTCTTGCAAAGACTGAACTTTCCACAATACTACAATCTCAATTACTATCCATCCTCTTCATCCTCATAATCTACACTTCCCCCTCTTTCGCATATCATAAAAATTTTAACAATATCCCTCTAACTAGAGTGGCTCACGAGCCATAGGTGAGTTTTTGTATATAAAAAAAATGTATTAATTATATGTTTATAAAAAACAAGTATTAATTATTGGTTTCTGGTAATAACTGCAGCCGTCTCTAAAATCGGACGGTGCCCATTAAGGGGTTAAAATCTTCTTTCTTTTTCATTATTTCTTCATGAGACAACTGCGAACGAAGTTTTGGTAAATGGATACATGCGTGATTATATAGACTTAGGAATGGTCGGCCGAAAATAAAAATAAAAATTCAAAAAGCAATTTATTTGGTGAGTAGACGCACCGACTCAGCGTAACTGTGCGTATAATATATTTCTATTTGCAATCAGAGGCCAGAAGTAAAAAGTTCTGGATCACGGCAAGATACATAAACGGAGACATGAGGCGGACACTTATACTTAAGCAAATGGATAACAGTGTTTCGAAAATACCAGTTCGCCTCACCTAAGCAAATGAGCACTGTTTCCCCCATTTGTCAGGCTCAAGTAGACTTATGGCATTCTTCAGAAATAGATTTTCATCCCAGCATTTTTGTTCAAATATTAGATTGTTCGGAAAATAATGTCCGGTTTTAGACTCAGCATTTGTCCATGAATTAATGGATTTAAACAACGTTTAAATAATTCAAAATAGGAAGCCTGGGCATCTATACATTTCTGCTATCGAGCTGCGTGGTTATTTCTGATTTTATAATAAAACCTCCAAAGGTTAGGACGCCAGGAAATCTTTGAATGCAATCTGTGCATAGTCTTTGCAACGGAATTTTCAAGATAATCGACTTTCTAAAGTTTCTCGTTATTAAGGAGAGATGGCAATAAAAGAACATGGCGTCAAGGAGACAGAAAATGAAGGTGAAAATTTACATTTTCGAAGATCAAAGTTGTCTGAAGAGTAAGAAACGGGAAAAACGTTCCACAAGCGTGATGTGCGAGAGACTGTTACTGTAGAACATCTAACAATTTCAACTGTAAAATGATAACAAAAAAAAAACGGAGAAAAAAAAAGAAGAAAGAAAATAAAACAGTCTTACTCTGCTCTATCTTATTATAGTAGCGTTTTATCGCAACACTCTAGGTCGGAAAACACTTCGAAAGCAAGAGCAAATCAATTTAGAAATATCTCAAACGGTTTTCGAGGAAAATATTTGACTTGCACCATGAAATGTCATTATACTAAATTTGATTTATTTGTTATGTAGAGTGAGAATGTATTTTTTAACAGATTCTTGGCGTCTTAATCTCGACCTGTTACTCACGAAAGTAAATTGAAAAATTAAAATAAAATTAAAATTAAAATAGAAAAATAGACTAAATCAACAAACAGAAAAAAGAGCATCGTAAAAAAAACTGTAGTAGAATCAATTTTTATACCCTTTTGTGAAGTTGAAGAAGAAACTATTTGTCACAATGTAAAACCGATTAAAATTTAAGCAACTGAAATCAGTTATATAAGCAGACGATTGAATGTCATACATTCACTGTTGTTTAGATATTAGAAGATTTACATAATGCTATCATTGTTTTTGTCAGCTAGCATTAGAACGAGCTGTATAAGATGTATTCTTTATTTTGCTAAAAAGAAAAGTTTTTGATAAATTCACAGCTCCATGGTGTATTTTAACCTTTATAAATATCGTCAGAGTTTTTTTTTTTGCCAGATTTACTATTAAAAATCGATATATTATTTAAAATTGTTCTATATAAAATTAAGTTTAATACATTCGCTGCTATTGTATCATTTGAAATATTTCATAATATCACGAATGTTTTTGGTAGAGTTCCGATTAGAAATTCCTATATAGGACGACGTATACTTTATTTTGTAAAATACAATATACATTTATTAACCTGTTCAATGTAAACTTGGATATTTGAGCTATTACATAATGTCATCAATGTTTTCATTAGAAATTGCTACATAAACTTATGCTTTAAAAAAAAATTTAAGTAGGAAATCAATGTTCGCCATCTTGACTGATGTTACGCAACTAGGAACCAGAACAGAGATTCAATTCTAAAGAAAAAGAAAATTAAAAAAATAAATCTTTATGTCAAAGCAAAAATTATTAACACAAAGAATCTTTTATTCTGTTTTATTTTTAAATCTTTTTATTTTAGTCATAGTCTCAGCGCCCTATCTACAAAACCGAATCTAATATATATACATATATATATATATATATATATATATATATATATATATATATATATATACTTGATAAGCATCAGAAGTGTCTGAACAAAATTGCAACTTTTGTAGTAATCTTATAACATGCATGTTTTAAATTTGAATATATATATATATATATCTATAAATATATATATATATTTTTGAATTGGACAATGTCCGACAATTTATTTTAAAGACATTTATGATATGTTTAACGTTCTTTTTATAGATACAAGTATTTAAGCAAATTTGCTTAAATACTTGTATCTATAAAAAGAACGTTAAACATATCATTCATATATATATATATATATATATATATATATATATACTGCATACAAAGTGCTAGTGTGACTAAAACAGTGCTCGATGTTATACAACAGAGCTATTAAGTATATATTAATAAATATACATAACCATCACCATTCGCACGTCACGGAGTTTCATGCAAAAGACAATCTTCAGGTGCACAGTATGGACTGACGTAAATTCAGTTTAGAAAAGATGCCTTTTTTTCCGCAATGGTGGCCCAATTAACGTTTTTGTATACTGGGATTATAGATTTTAAAAATCATATCCTTTTAAAAAATTAAATTTCTGAAAACATTATATTTGGCAATTAAATTAACTGGGGTTGTCATATGGACTAAAAAGATTATATTATATACAGGGTGACCCCAAAAAACGGGAATTTTTGAAGTGCGTATTGCCAGACATAAGCAAGTGGCAACACTGCAAGACGGTGACCGTCAGCAAGTAAATATTTCGCCATTTTAGTAACGAGAATGAAATTCATAGTATCCCAGCTGAGATGTTGCCGCAGTCTATGAGGAATCTCAACAGCAGATTTCAAGAATGCATTCGTATAGGAGGACGCCATCTACAGGACGTAATTAAAAAAAAATGAAAATTCCATCATTGTTTCTTAAATGGCATGTTTTAAAGTTTCAATTACTATTAATTAAATATTTTTCTTCCATCACTCTTGGTTTTATTGGATTGTTAAAAAGTTCGTTTTTTTGGGTCACCCTATATAAAGACATTTTTATGTTTAACATTTTTTTATGGATACAAGTATTTAAGTAAATGATCTGTTTATAATAAACAGTATTAAATAACATTTACCAGGCTGAATTTCCGAGAGATTTTCATAGAAAATATTCGTCCTCCGACATGATTCGAACCTGTATCCTATACGGAACCGTCATATAGCCTGACGTGCCTTTTTAAGCGATTCGGCTGCAGAGGATCGTTCGGTTGGTAAGGTCGAATTTACTGCTTATAAACTTCAATCTTCCATGAATCTTTCACGTACATTCATAACTGCTCATTGCTTATCAAAATGTAAACAAATGACGTCACACATTATCAAATGGACAAAGTCCATATATATATATATATATATATATATATATATATATATATATATATATATATATATATATATATACAGTGGGTAGCAAAAGTATTTAACACATTGGTTTTTCTTACATATCTCAAAAAATAACAGATCAATTTCAACCAAACTTATAGGAAATATTTAAACGAACATTGTCGATGAAAACATAGAAGGAAAATTTTAAATTGAAGTGCTGACTTCTATGTTCACTTTTATATTTACACAGGCTCTATCTCTGATATTGAGCACTTTATCTCATAAATATAGCACATCTTAAGACTATATTTCTTCATATATATATATATATATATATATATATATATATATATATATATATTATATCTGCTCTACACTGTACTGAGCACTCTTAAGAATAATAATTGTTGGTTATTGGAATTTATTCGGTATATATCAATCCTATACTTTATATATATATATATATATATATATATATATATATATAACGTTTATAAATCTACCATTTGACATTTGATATTGGAGGGGTAATTTAGGCCTTTTGGGAAAACGTTACTCTAGATCGGTGGCATTATGGGGTTGAGTTATAGTTCTGCTGGCGGATTGAGTGGTATTTGAGGAAGCGGTGTGCGAGGAATCCGGATATGGGGAGTCAGTGAATGCAGTATACTATGAGGCTGCGGCAGCATGAGTAGTTTCCCTTTTATCTGGGTGTACTGTACAGAGGGTGTGGTTTGCTGGGCTGATGTTAGTGATGACAGTGGCCAAAGGAAAGTTTACATCGGATGTACTGAGGCTTCTTTTAAGAAACGCTAGCACAACCATACTTCATCTTTTCGGGCAGAGAAGAGTAGGTATAATACGAAGCTGGCGGACCATGTCTGGAAATCAAAAGAAGAAGATGGTAAGAGTCCGCGTATAAAGTGGAGCATCTTTATGAGAGTAAGTTTTGGTAGAAAGAGTGGCAGCAGTTGTAGGTTGTGTCAGGAAGAGAAGTTCACGATAGCTACGTTTCTGGACACTGCGATGTTGTTGAACGGGAGAAGGGAAATCATGTTAAAATGTAAATAGTTGTGAAAGAAAGTTCCCGATATGTACGGCCCCGGATAATGATAAATATCGTATAATATACTTTTTTTCGCACCTCTTGCCCTTCTTAAATTCCTCTGCTGTGGCGGGATAAAATTGGTGTGCGTTGATGAACATTTGTGACATTGACACCTGACGAGGGCCTCTCGGTGGAAACTAAGGTAACGCGGTAGAATATAGTGTCTTACCTTTTTTGTATATATATATATATATATATATATATATATGTGTGTGTGTGTAATTTTTGGTCTTTGTGTTTGAGACAAAGAGAATATTCGAATAAATGCTTATGCATTCGAGAACTTGCTAAATACATTTCAGATTATTTGTTAATAAAATATTGCTTTAGAATATTGTATATATATATATATATTATTGTCATCCACATACAGACTTTTTCGCTGTATCACAGCTCATAAGTGTGGCTATATATATATATATATATATATATATATATATATATATATATATATATATATATATATATATGTGTGTGTGCACATTTCATTAAAAACGAGTGACAAGGTGATTTTATTTAGTTTTTTATATAATTTTTCGTGCGATCTAATAACATGGACATAATATCTTGACTGTGTATTGAAACAAAAAAAAAATGAAAGATTTTATAAAACATACATATAACAAACTATTTCTAATTCTAACAGGTGAAATATAATCCTTGAAAATAGCTAAATTTATAGCCGAAAGCGCTCCGATAAAAAGAACATTCGGGTAGTTTTTATATAATTTATCGTCTGAAAAGAAAAACGTTATTAGATCGCACGAGAAATTATATAAAAAACTAAACAAAAGCACCTTGTCAGTCGTTTTTAATGAAATGTGTATGAAAGTAGGATTGCTGCCTAAATACACAAATATATATATATATATATATATATATTCAATATATATATCAAGTATATATATAATATATAATTATATCTATATATATATATTTTAATTCGCTTTTCTCTAATAATAATAATAATAATTATAATAATAATATATATATATATATATATAAATTCCTTGTTATAAATGTTTACTTGTGACGCGTTTCTTCCTTCAGGACTTCATTGGAATTTGTTATATTTGTAAGACTACACAGGCGCTCGACCGAGGGGTGTCGGGTAATTTAGAATGTGTTTTTTTTTATGGACGAATTCTTTTAGACTCTTTTTTTATATTTCTTTCCATCACTTTTTAAGTAAGTTTTTTTCTGAAATAGGCTAATTCTAAAATTCCGTGCATCCTTTTGTCGTGTCTATGTATATTTCTAGCAACATATCAAATTTAGCTCGATGAAGTCCTGAAGGACAAAACGCCTCACAAGTTAACTTTTCCGCATTGTTATACAATTTCTCCAATGCAGCTCTTTAAAAATAAAAAATATATATCGTCATCTCATCTATATATATATATATATATATATATATATATATATATATATATATATATATATATATATACTTTATGTTAGGATATTACATCGGAAACATGTCAAAATCGCTACACAATTGTTGTCGTGTTTCGATGCGCATACACCGCATCTCGTCAGCGATTGTAAATTCCAGGCGAGTGAACGATTTAATAAAATTTATAAGCATAATAAAGCCTCTTTTTACTAAAAAAGGAAAAAAAGAAGAGAGGATGGGTGGTTATAAGCTTTGTAGGCTTTACTTAGATCAATAAAATCGAATATTGCTCTATTTTGTATCGAGCGCGCTTTTAAATTTACTGTTACGAATGTTGGAATTGTACCCAATTCGTTCTTATCATACCTTGATATATGTACACACACACACACACACACACACATATATATATATATATATATATATATATATATATATATATATATATATATATATATATATATAAATTATAACATAAGTATGTTATGGCTTCACTTCTAAAATAGCTATTTTGTTTCAAACTTTCTGGTGTCTTGTCTTGGTGTTGCAAGTAAAATAAAAAAAGTTTTTTTAAATAAATATTATTCCCTCTACTCTGTACTGAGCACTCACTTTTTTTAATAATAGTGTTTTCGGTTACTGAAAGTTTATTCCATCTATAGCAACCGTGTATTCGTATATATATATATATATATATATATATATATATATATATATATATATATATATATCATTAAGAAAAAATTTAAAAATCCAAATTCGGTAATAAATTTATTTCGATGAATATAAATATATTCATCACATCAGAACGACTACATTTTACGAAAAATTTTCGTAAAATGTACTCGGTCTGATGAAATGTGTATATTTATATTCATCAAAATAAATATATGAATAAATTTATCAATATACTTATATTCATCGAAATAAATTTATTACCGACTGTGGATTTATAAGGTTCTTTCCATATTATTATTATTATTCGCTCTGTATAATACATTGAGCTCTCATATACACTGAAAAGTCTTCCTTGGAATAATCCATGCCAATTACTACTTGGTATTATATATATATATATATATATATATATATATATATATATATATATATATATATATATATATATATATATATATTTATATATATATGATTATATATATATATATGAATATATATATATGATTATATATATATATATATATATATATGATTATATATATGTATATATAGATATATATATGATTATATATATGTATATATATATATATATGATTATATATATGTATATATATATATATGATTATATATATGTATATATATATATATATGATTATATATATGTATATATATATGATTATATATATGTATATATATATATATATATGATTATATATATGTATATATATATATATATATGATTATATATATGTATATATATATATATATGATTATATATATGTATATATATATATATATGATTATATATATGTATATATATATATATGATTATATATATGTATATATATATATATGATTATATATATGTTTATATATATATATGATTATATATATGTATATATATATATATATGATTATATATATGTATATATATATATATATATATATGATTATATATATGTATATATATATATATATGATTATATATATGTGTATATATATATATATGATTATATATATGTATATATATATATATGATTATATATATGTATATATATATATATGATTATATATATGTATATATATATATATGATTATATATATGTATATATATATATATATGATTATATATATGTGTATATATATATATATATGATTATATATATGTGTATATATATATATATATGATTATATATATGTGTATATATATATATATATGATTATATATATGATTATATATATATATATGATTATATATATGTGTATATATATATATATATGATTATATATATGATTATACATATATATATATGATTATATATATGATTATACATATATATATATGATTATATATATGATTATATATATATATATGATTATATATATGATTATATATATATGATTATATATATATGATTATATATATGATTATATATATATATATATGATTATATATATGATTATATATATATATATATATATATATATATATATATGTGTGTGTGTGTGTGTTTGCATTTGTATAAATGTTTACAGATTCGTGAGCTTGCTAAAGAGTTCTGGGACTGACCACTTTTACAAAATCTCGCCAAAGACTCGAGTGTGACACTGTGGGTAAGCGCGTCTTGAAGTGGCCGCAAACTCAGCATCGACCCCACTTCGAATATGTATAGATCATCAAGTTATAAATGATGGCCTATGCTCCCCGTTCCCGTCGGACGTATTGACGATATCAAGTGCATGAAAGTGTGGATGATTGTGATCTTGTTCAAATCAGACAGCTATCACCGACTTAGCGCCCAATCAATGATAGATACTAAAAGGCTTTACAAAAATTTCAAACTCTCCATCCCTTCCTTCCCCTCTCTTTCTATCTGTCTCACTCTCTCTCTATCTATCTATCTTTCTATCTCTGTGTACGTGTGTGTGTGTGTGTGTTTTGACTCGAAAACCTAAACCAACGACAACAGCCAATTATTTCCTTTGGTGCCTGATAGAAGTTTATACTTTTTCCGTCAGGCGAAAACGGATTAACGTGATAAGTATCTTATCCCAGCAGATGAGCGATAATCTACGCGCATAATGCTGACTTGCACGCAATGTGGCTGCAGAAAAAATTATCTTCGCCTTTGTGTCGTGTGCCTTCAGCATGTGGGCGATCATGGTTCTCTGTTTCCTTTCCTAACCTTTGTAAAGCTAAGCGATGTTTGTCTTTTCTACTCTAATCCCTGTCCTGTCAACCATTTACACAAGAACGTCAGGTAGGTGATGCTCTGCTTTCCTCCGCTCATCTTGTCTTCAACATGTCCACTTAATGTTCAATTGTCCCAGTCCATTTTTTTATCATCATTTCACCCCAAGCAACGCGTGAGTGAGACTAGTTCGCAGGGGGTTACAGAGGGAGAAAATGAGAGAAAAGACTGGTGATAGGGAGGATTGAGGAAAGCATAAAAATTGAACGAGGTTCGAGACAGTAATTACTTTATCCTCCCCACTAGGAAGAGATGTGACACAAGGTCTGTTTTTAGGTGGGGACCCGAGCGCGTACGCCGGGGACAGGAACAAAAATTCCCATCAGCCCCCGCAACCGTCGGTTGTGCTAATAGGTGCGAGCGCCGATCCCTCCCTCTGGTGCAATGGGAGGGCGCGTTCTCGGGCAGTTGCTCACCAGGGCTGGGCACGTCTCAGTATTATTTTCCTCAGTTGCCCCTCTGTCCTTTGACAGAGAAGCCCCTGAGCGCACTCTGTCCAAAGACAGAGACGCAACTGAGAGATGATAAGTATTCCTTCACCTCCGCTTATCTTATGGGAGTCTAATTTAGAGATGATGCCCGAAACCAGGGACGGAGGTATGGGCTCAGCAGTATCTCAGTTCTAGGGCGAAATCAAGTGTGTGAACTCCAAATGAGTCGAGTGTTGAATTGGAAGAGAATTTCCGAGCAAAGCATTCAACCATATTGAAAGCATTCAATAGTCATGATGTGTTATATTCGATTAAAAAAAAACGGCCTAGGGTAGTTATAACTGTCAGGCATCTAATGTAACATGCGCAACAAGGGAACTGGCACAGAATGCAACATAGTGTGGCCTCGGGTTTACTCACCTAAAGTGCATGCAGGGACACCCTTCAATCCCCGACATGGTACGGCAAGAAACCCGATGTTATGCAACTGTTGATCAGAGGGGCCTCTCAAGATCCTACGCAAAAGGTCGGGCTACTAACTACCAGTCAGGAACAGCAACCAGAAAACTGATACAACATGGTAAACACAGTATGGAATGACCATCTACGCATATCACACAAAAAAAATAATGATATTTCCACAATTAAAGCCTGAAAAAATGAAAGAAACTTGGAAAGCCTTCCTAAACAAGAATCAAGGGATGTGGCTCTACTCCTGTACAAGAGAAGTGGGAGAGGTATTGACAGGGCGACAGGAGAGCGTATCTACTGCTATTAAAAAAATAGATAACAATAACATATAAATTATTTCAAAGAATGAGATTTCAGATAATTTATCTGGAGAGTCAAACTGCGGTCCACGGATGCCCCTGCACAAACGGGCACGGACGGGCATACCAAACTGCGCGAGGTGGGGAGATGTTAAAATAAAAATAAAACAATTAAGTTTTAACGTTGTATAATTCTGAATACCAACTCTTCCAAAGTGCGTTTGCAAATCCCGAGTAACAAACAAACCGAAAGAACTTCATTAAAAGCTCCGACCGCAATCAATTTGCATTACGTTAACAGGTTTCAGTAAGGACACACACACACACAGATATATATATATATATATATATATATATATATAATATTAGTGGACAATATATATATATATATATAATATATATATAATATTAGTGGTCAATATATATAATATATATATAATATTAGTGGTCAATATATATATATATATATATAATATATATATAATATTAGTGGTCAATATATATATATATATATAATATATATATAATATTAGTGGTCAATATATATATATATATATAATATATATATAATATTAGTGGTCAATATATATATATATATATATCTAATATATATATATAATATTAGTGGTCAATATATATATATATATATATATATATATATATATATATCTAATATATATATATAATATTAGTGGTCAATATATATATATATATATATATATATATATATATATATATATTAGTGATCTATCTATATATATATATATATATATAAACGTAAACTTAAACGTTCAAGTAAAGGTAGGAAGACATTGCAGAGAATCAAGAGAAAAAAATATTAAATTGAAACAAAAACATACATTACATTCGAAAGTGAATGAATTCGCCCATTTCACACCGACAAGTTTCTCTTATCGGCGACATCTGAACAAATTGAGCATTCTGGGATATGCCACTACACGACATAGTGTTGGGATTCGGGAGGTGGTGATGACTAACACCGGCTTTTTACCCCTAATTCTTTTTGGGTTGGGGGGCAGGGGAAGCCATGTGGGTCCTACATACACATTTTTATTCCTTTTAAAAAGAAAAATAATAACTCTTACAAACTGCGTTTGCATATCCCCAGTCAGTAACCACCAAATCGAAAAAAAATCATTGAATAATGCGATTCTAATCAATTAACATTACGTTAATACAATTCAGTAGAAACATATATATATATATATATATATATATATATATATATATATATATATATATATATGAATACAGACAAAAGGAAAAGTTATCTTAACCGACACGTTTTCGAATTTATCAAGGCAAATGTAAGAATTTTATTTTGCAACAAGGATTTAGAAACAAAAGTAAAAATGTTAGTTTTTCAAAATTTAAAAATTTGGTAGACGGATATCAATACTCATCAAGTTACCTCACAAGTCTTCTTGGCAAATGACGGAGAATGTAATTTAATGTTTAATAAACAAAAGTCAGTAAATGATGTTGAAATTTTTCATGCAATTAATATTAATTTTTTTGAAAATTTGGGATAGACTTATGTATTGTATATATATTTAAATAACAGGAACTTATGAATGGAACAGTTTTCTTTTAAGTTTTTATCGTCAGGTATGTTGGTTCAAGAGAGGAGTTATTCATTCAGAAATGGAGATATTTGAAAATATCCGGTCTTAAATTCCGTCAAAAGATTTTTGATAAGATTCGATAGCGGCATACTAGATAATTTTCCGTCTAAGTAAGTCACTTTCTCTTTTAATAAATTTGGCATTATTTAGATCAAAGTTGTGGTTGAAAATATTTGTGCATATGACTAATGCATTTGATAAATTGTTGTGTATCATGTCCCTTTTGCGTTCATAGATACTTTTTAAAAATTTCTGCAAGTTTCTTTGGTGCATTGTAAGGAGCAGTTGTGGAGGTTTATTTCATTTACACCTGCTTCAGAATTATAACTCTAATAAGTATTTTTGATTCTGATCAATAATAGTTTGGGTTGTCCTGTAATTATTTTTATATTATTAAGATTAAATGAATTTTTGGATAGTTGATCAAAGTTGTGGTTATATGTTTTTGTGTGATAATTTAGAAACAAAATAAAAATGTTAAGTGTGGTCATAGGCGTTAGTAGGTAGTAACATATGTATGTATTTATCTAGTTGATTGTCATGGTTATTGTTGTTAATTATGTTATTTTTTGCGGTTGGATATTTTGTATACCTTTCTGTTACTATTGTGGATGAAATAATATGGATATTGTTTTTTTTAAATTGTTTTCTATGTATATTTCTTCTGCCCGTAAATATTGGGGGCTGCAAATTCTTAGTGCTCTTGAACAGAATCCCATGATTATTACAGATTTAATCCTGTTACTGTGGTGGGAATAAAAATGATGTGGTCATTCTTGTTGGTAGATTTTCTTAATCCATATTAGTTTTATGTAGCATGATATCAAGGAAGCGTAAATTGAAAATTGAAGGGTAAATTGGTAAAGAAGAGTACATTTTTATTAGACTTAAATTCAAATGTGAAATCTGTTGTGGGTTCGACATTTACAATATCGGGTAAAACTATGTTTTCTGGATATATTAATAGAGAATCATATGTATCTAAAATAAGAAGAATTTTGTTGTAAAATATTTTTGAAAGGACCACTTTCCAGAAATGTTATAAGGAGACACGCCAAAACCCCACTAATTAGCACATTTAGACATTTGTATATAAACGTTTTATATCTAAACGGGTTAGATATTTGTTTTTGACTTCTATGTTTTTGTTTAATTTATTTAAAAGATTACCAGAGATTTTTTTTTGTTTTGAGATATATATATATATATATAT
>OZ038485.1:93397312-93399812 GCA_964036315.1 Acanthosepion esculentum | reverse complement strand
CTTACTCAGCTTCTTATGGCAAAATCAACGATCTATACTAATCTTATAAATAAAGAGACGATCATGTATTACCTTCCCTTTTCCAAACAATAACATAACTCTCCTCCCCTTCCACTTACGCCATCAAGTCTCCTACTTACAGATACGGTAAAATTAAAATGTTCGTCTATATTTTACCTGTTCAGTATTGGGTTTATTTACTATCCAAAATATACGTGGAGAGATCAAAAAGTATCGGGAAAGTTGCTATAGTAACGGAGATAATGGACGCAGAGGGAATCCGCTTGGCACATATTGACCTTTAACACTGTCAAGCATGCACTCTAATTTCTCAATCACAGTCCTTCTTCATAGCAGTGCATGGAAGGAGGGTGTGCAGAGTCTACCACAGTACAGAGATTCCATCAGTGACAATGGCTTGCGCAGAATTTTGGGGCTAAGAGCAAAATTCGAAAGGTTTTACAACCCTCATATTCCCGAGATTTCGGAACTTGCGGCTTTTTTACTCTTTACAAAAATCAATACCCCCTTGAAAGTAACTAAATCTCAAGTCCTCAAGTAAATCCAAGAGGCAGCTGCTCGCTATTCCCCAAAAGGAGTTCTAGATATTCGACGATGTCGGATAAAGTTTGTGACTTCAGAAGGGGACTACAGAGCAACCTCGGTTCTCGAATGTCTCTCATGTCGAACAAATCGGTTTTCGAACAGAAAGTTCGAGATGAAAATGCCTCGGTTAACGCTGCCGAACCGAACCGAACCGAGTTAACCCGAACGGAATCATTTCTTAGTCGACCGCCATGTTGTATACATTCGTGTGTTGTGCTGTGTTGTGCTTTTCTTTACCAATTTTATCGCACCGTGGCTTTGTTTTTTCTTCATTAGTCCTCAGTCATGGCTCCAAAGAAAGCCAGCAGTGATACTGGTAAAGGAATAAGTAAAGTTGAGAGAAAAACAATTGTTGATATTGTCTCTTTTGTTATTTTTATTCATTCGCATAATTCATATATTTATACACAAAGATTTTCTAAAAGGGTTCATCTAAATACGAATAAAGCATGTTTTATAATATTTAAATTTTATCCCTACAGATTTAAAGTACCATTGCTCCTTCTAATAACTAATAGACTATAGGGTATTTTTAGAAATAAATATATTAGAATTTAATTACTAATTAATGATCATTATACATATGTATGTTTCATTTCTCTTCTTTGGGGGGGATAAAATTAATTACTATTTAAGGAAAATATATTATTATGATGCTATCATCTCAAATGTATTGCTTTGCGTGCTTAAAGCAGTGTACTTTTGTCACATGTGGCCTCAGAAAAAGGAACACCATGTTTTTCTAATTCTCAAGGTCCACTTAAATTTCAGTTAAAAGCATACTGCTAAACAATCAGAAATTCATATTAAAATAAAGGTGTATAATCATTTCATGTACTTGGCCCAAAAGCTTTGTACACCAGTGAATATACAGGGTGTATCAAAAATACTTTTACAAACCTCACACCAAAACAAGGACAAAAGTCTGTATAAGCATATGTCCGCAAATCGTTCGTTTTTGAGTTATTAAAGAAAGTTTAAAAAACGGATTTTGTTGCATTTTTCACCAGCCTTTTCCGCTCATTATATATATATCTTTGATAACATTATGTATCGACAGATTGATGATATTGTCATGGGTTCCCCTTTGGGCCCTACACTGGCAAATATATTTGTCGGTTATCACGAATAGAGATTGCTTTGTAGTTCACTTCGTCCTCTATTATATTGTCGGTATGCGAACGATACTTTTTGTTTATTTAATGATGAAGCTGAAGCGGATAAATTTATCTCCTCTCTCAATAGTCTTCATCTAGCTTTGATGTTTAAGTGGGAGAAAGAGTCCAATTCTGAAATTGCTTTGTTGGATGTACTGGTTCATTGTACTCTAATATTGTTTTTGACCCCAGTATATAAGAAGTCTACTTTTGCCGGTTTGTACCCGCGTTGGCATTCCTTTTTGTCCGAAGAAGCAGGGGATCACCCTCACTTTGACGCATAGGGCTTTGATGATTTGTTCAGAGGTTTTCCTTGATAGTGAAATCGATTTCTGACGACGTGTAGCAATGGGTATCCGCCTATTACTGTACATTCTGTCATTCCTGACAAAATCGCTAATTTCAAAAGAAAAAAAAAATTAAGCCCTGTATATTTGCGATTTTTTTTTAATTGGAGCTGGATATGAAAACCTCTCCAGGTAAATTTCGTTTAGTGTCCGTGATTGTAATTTTTCGACTTAGGTCTTCCCGTGTTCAATACCAGGCCGATCCTCTCATCTGTCCGTAAGGATGTTCTACGTCCCCCTCATCAAGTTAATTCTGTTGTTTATGAATATAATTTTGGTTGCGGAGTCAGCTACACAGGGAGGACAACCCAGGAACTTGACGTGAGGATAACATAACATGTGCCAGGTAAGATCATGAATCACACCTTGATATCAAATGAACTAATCCTG
>OZ038485.1:93369812-93392312 GCA_964036315.1 Acanthosepion esculentum | reverse complement strand
TTCTCAGTTTATTTTATATTATAAGCTTTAGCTTATATTTTTATTATATATATATATATATATATATATATATATATATATATGAAGAGTGAGAGATAAAGAGAGACATAAATATATATATATATATATGAAGAGTAAGAGATAAAGAGAGGCATAAAAAAGTAAATAATCGCATTTGATTTCAGTTGTACTTTATTTAACGATTGAAGCTAATTAAAATAATTCGTTGTGTCATTTATAATTTTTTTTTAAAGTTTTGTCATTGTCTCGTGGATTGAGCTTATCACAGGGAAAGGCTAAATCCTCCCACCATCCGTTTCACTCTCATCTATAGGTTAAAAAGTTGACCGAATATTCTATCCTTGAAATGCAACCTATTTAGAAGCATGTCACCCTCTAAATTCCTATCTGTGTAACAGGCAAGGCGAAACTACTCTGCTTCATTCAATAGGTGCATTTTACCCAACGATGTTTCTTTTTAAGCATAATCTCCTTCTTTGCCTCGAAGAGACTTTGAATTAAAAGCCGTCTCTTGTGGATTATTCTACTCGGCTTATATTGAATATCCAAAGCAAATTAATTTTGTAGCACATTGTGACATTTTTTTTGTACTGGTATGAATTTTGGCCCATTCAGAAAATGGTGGAAATATAATCAATAAAATCCATCTTGCGAAAATGACTTCCCTATTTGAATCTCTTGATATATTTTCGAATTAACTTTCTCGAATTTGTTTTTTGTTTGTTTGCTTTTAGAAACTAGAAAGAGAGGCAGTCTCCCCTGCATAATATATATGTATTTTCTTAATCTGGTATTCTCTACAGAATCTAGAAGCTTTAAAAGAAAAAAAAAAAACTTCGAAAGAAAATGAAATTGCTTATCTTATCTTCACTCAAACTCCGCCATTTTTTTTATAGGCGGGCGAATGAAAAACAATTCTCAACAAAGCAACACTCTACCTGACACCGGAAGAAAAAAAACTGTTTGAAAAATTGAACAACAGAAGACTAATCTGAGATACTGACAATTTGCGAAAACTGCAAAATTCAGTCAAACAGCTTAGTTACTCACTGATTTTTCAATTGCAAAGGGGAGGGGAAAACTACATTATATTATTCTGACTAATGTTTTCATCATTGTTGTCATATTTCTCACAACATTTCGGCCGTTTTATGCTCTGGCCTTCTTCAGGTTGTTAGAATGTCGAACTGAACCCTTTATTTCGCTCGCTGGGGCAGACTGTTCTAGTACCCACTGTGCCATATGTCCTTAAGGACACATAGCACTGTAGATAAAGGATGTTCGTTAGATCCTGTGACAAGACCCAAAGAGTTGTGAGTTCAATACCAGGTTAACGTTGCGGAGAACTTGGAGAGGTGAATTAACAGGCACCCATTAGACATGTGGCACGTGGAACATAATACAAACAGTGTGCATAATAACTCATCTCAGAAATATAGATACAAAAAATACTTCCTTCTAGTCAACGTGCTATACAGTCATGGACAAAATGCGGGCCGTAGGCGGCAACAGTTTTACGGTTACCGCCAGTTACGATGATCGGATGTCTCCTTGCCTTGAGATACTATTTGACGTTGAATAAACCCCTGATCTCAAATGCAAATCTTAAATGCGATCCATCGCCAAAGGTGCAGTCAACATGGTCGGCTTCCTGCACCACTCCAGTAAGTATCTGACCCCCTCAATATATCTTCGACCTTTACAAGAGTCAGATCAGAAAATAGAATATTGTCGACATATTTGGGTAGGAGTTGTCCAATCCTCACTTTCCAGTCTCGATAGAGTTCAAAAGTGTCACTGAGTCCTTTTGGGTGACGAATTATCCCCCCACCTCCGCAAATTCTCTTTCACAGGCGGGATGTGGTGAGCCTCTCGCTGCTCTATCGCTATTACCATGGAAAGTGCTCGGAAAACTGCATAACATGGTTCCATACGGTCTAACCTTCACGGCTAGGACCAGCCATTTCACTTATATTGTAGGAAACCACCCACATTCCCTCCGTATTCCATCGGTAAGAACTCGGTTCCACTCGAACAGCCTCTACACGCGAACCACTACTCTGTGGAACCGAGTCCCAAGTGTTTGTTTCCCTGATCGCTACACTACAATCTTAAACTGTTCAAGTCTAGGGTTAACCGTTACCCCCTTCTCCTATCCGTATAAACTGCCTCTTAACATAACCTCGAGTGGCCCATGGGTCTTGTACATTTTACAGGGTAAACTTTACTATATAAAAAATGGCTTTCTGAATGGTACGACTAATTTAATGAGTAAAATAACGTTTATTTATTTATTTTGTTTGTTTCGCTTCATTCCCACAGGTTCACTCACATTTTTTCTCACTTAAAGAGCTTTAGGAAAGCTATGTGCGGAAGTTTAACTATCTAGGAAGTGTTTTGACGGAGGACAGTAGGTCCGACGCTGAGATCCGATTGGGATGGCCAAGGATAAATTCCAAAAGCTGCGCAGAGTACTGCGAGTCAGAAGGAATTCTTTGGTGACAAAGAAAAGATAACTGAGATGCTACGTGACATCTGTTCTTCTATACGGCAGCAAATGTTGGACGGTCTCCTCACAGACGAAGAAGATACTCGAGGCATCAGAGATGTGGTTCTACAGAAGGATGCTAAGGATATCATGGAGCGAGCATGTGAGCAACAAGGAGAACTTGGAGAGGATGCAAACAAGGAGGAAGCTTATACTTAACATAAGGAAGAGGTAGATGAAGTTTCTGGGACACGTAATGAGAAAGGAGGGCCTGGAGAATCTGATACTCACAGGTCGAATAGAGGAGAAAAGAGACAAGGGAAAGCAACACATGACATGCCTGACGGGCGTAAGCAAGCGGATAGCAGAACGTGGTCTGGGGGAGTTGGCAGAGGCACGAAACTTATTGAGAGCCACAAGGGATAGTGGGGAAATGCAGAGCAATGATTGCCTACGTCCTAAAAGCACATAAAGAGAAAACAATGCCAAAGGGGAATAAATTAAATGTCCAAAAAAATTCCCTTAATTATGTTGGGTTGTCGGTACAGTCCGACTAAACCACATACACTATATTACAACGATATTGCTTGAATTTTGTAACCTTCCATTCAGGGTAACATTTTCAGCATTTTAAACCATTGTCGATTTACACTAAGGAATATCATACGTGTAAAAAAATGCTTTAAATAGAGAAAGTGTCTATAATCATTTTTTTGCGAGGTGAAATTGATAATGTTTTTTTTTTCTTTTAAAAATATTTGTTTCTATAGATAAATAAATAATTTAAGAAACAAATCACGCACGGCAGCGTGTGTTAATTATTTGGCTATCAGTGATAATATTTACGAAGACTTCGATTTTTTTAACTTAATTATAGATAATATATTTTTCTACAACGAAACAAAAATACAATTTCTTCAATTCTAATTAGGCAGATGTTTACGCGTATAGTCTTCTTTACTGAAGAATGCCTGAGGTGCCGTCAGAAAAAAAAAATATCTGGAATTTTTTTTTTTTTTGATCAGCCTTATCTCATGCGTCCGACTGCTCAAAAAAAGTTGTCCATTCCAGTGTCAAATTCTTCACCCGATTTTCACACATTCTTCAACGTGTGCTTCCCTGTAACGGGGATTTTGCCTCTCTCGTTGCACGTAAATGTGATTCTTAAGACCCAGGACGACTTGAATGTTCAAATTAAAATTACTGGTGTCAAGATTGTTTAATACTGACACCTCTACTGACACCTCGCAACTTTCCTATATCTAAAAAATTGCCCCCGAGAGAATGAAACATTGCGATTTTACCCTATTGTTTAATTTTTTTTCTTAGTTTTTTTAGTAAAAACGGATAATTATTCCGTATTTTATTTTTGCTGATATGGTGTGAACAGAAGTTTGAAATACTTTTTTGTGGAGATTTGCATTTTCGATAGATGTTTATTTTTAGATCATTATCAATATGTAATGATACTAACATCTGATAAATATACGAAGTCACATTTTTCATACGTAATATAATTGCTTATTCACTTCTGGATTCTGTCAAATTAACGTCGTAACAAGCGTATGTGGTTTCCCATTTTATCAAACATTCGATCTTCTTGCAAGGGTGTCAGCGTCCTCTCGTGGGGCGGAGGTTTCTTAAACTTACAGTTATTCGGTTGTCTGGTGTATCTATATTATCAGTTCAGCTGAGTTGAATTCCTTGTTTATGTTGGTACATCCAACGACTTCCTTCGAACCCCGATTTTGCACTTGATGCCTATGAGGTTACCTTCTAGTTCAAACCTCGAGGATCCTATGTTTTTTTTTATTTTCTGAAGTGACACCGAGTAGAAAATCTACACTGTTATCACTTTATATTCGAGTCACCACAGATTAACTCATCCTAGAACGAAGGTTTCTATGAATATTATATTAGATTCAGACGTCTGGTATCTCCTGGCGGGAACCATATCCTACAAGTACGGTTTGGCATGATATCAAGGAAAAGTAGTATATTATTTGTTTCCATTTCATAAGTAAAATCAATTTTATGTTCTAAGCCGTTTAGTTCATTTACAAGTTTATTTAATATTGATTCGAGAGGGTATATTAATAAAACATCATCGGTTAATTGCATTTAGATTTAGATTTTAGAAAGAACCGGTTTCTAGAAATACAAATGAAATGAAGACTTTAAAGAAATGCTATGAATAGTTCCATTCGGTAAACCGAAACTTTGTCTACAAAAATTATCGAAAGTGAAATAACATTGGTTTTTGATGAGCTGGCATATCTTTGTAGTTTTATCTATAGTTAGATATATTTATATATATAATGTTTTGTTAGTAGACATTATTGGAAAAGTATGAAAATAGAACAAACATTTATCAAACATAACATTTATTGTATGGAAGAAACAATACACAATATACAAAGAATTTACTTTTGTGTGTGTTTTCTTAAGCAAAGAACAAGGAAAGTTCTGTTTTCATAAGTCCGGCCGGGAGAATCATAATGCAGAAACAGGCGGGTTCATGTTGTCTGTTGGAGGCGAAAAAGACTCCAATAGCCATACTTTTCTGACTATAGAGACATAAAAAGATTTCACCAATAACACTGATTTATTTACTGCTGACTTTGATCCATCTTAATGAAACACCCTTATATATAATCCGTCTTAATGAAACACCCTTATATATAATCGATCTTAATGAAACACCCTTATATATAATCGATCTTAATGAAACACCCTTATATATGATCCGTCTTAATGAAACACCCTTATATATAATCGATCTTAATGAAACACCCTTATATATAATCGATCTTAATGAAACACCCTTATATATGATCCATCTTAATGAAACACCCTTATATATGATCCATCTTAATGAAACACCCTTATATATGATCCGTCTTAATGAAACACCCATATATATAATCCATCTTAATGAAGCACTCTTTAGTAGTAGCATTGGTAGCAGTAATAATTGTAACAACACTTGTCATAGAATTGCAATAAATTAATTCTTTTATCATTGCATCAGCTTGAGTCATAAATAATTTCCGTTGTTGCTTATCGACGTTATTCTTAAGAGTAAAGCACAAATATATTTTATTCAATTCTACATCTGCCATTATTTGCAAAGATTTGTTGTTACATATCATATTTTATGCCTTTTGAGTAAAATTCTGCAGGTTTTGATGTAAAAAGTTTACATTTACTGTCACCCATTCCCTCAAAACTCATTAAGTAGTATAATGCTTAGCTAGAAGACATGGGAAAAGACATTTATCAAACATAACACTTATTACATGGAACTAACAATACACAATATACAAAGCATTTACTTTTGTGCAAGTAAGGAAAGTTATGTTTTCATAAGTCCGGCCTGGAGACTCAAAAGGGAGAAACAGGCGGGTCTGTTCACTTGTGCCACACTTTCCCCACTGAATCAACAGAGAGACGGGCTGAAATTGCATGGCCCTGCGATCAAACCGGAGCTCCGACACATACAAGATTCAGTAGAATCCCAAATGCTGCTGCTATAAAAGCGGACCTTCCGGACAAACCCAACGAATCAATATATATATATATATATATATATATATATATATATATATATATATATATATATTGTACTACCAACTAATTTTCTCACAATTACAAGTGAAAAGAATTTATCTAAACTCAACATAAGTGTGTGAATGTATTTTAAAGTATGCGTGTATGTGCATGCGTGCGTGTTAATTCACTATACAGAGGTTAGTTTTTGAGTGTCCGAAATTTTAGGAGAAAGATGTATGACAAAGTGGAAAACGTTTTCGTGTGACGCCTATCGTCCATTAGGACTAAGTCTATGTTTACATTGGCGTTACTATGCATGCGCACAAACGAGAGACGCTGGGAATTTTAAATTTAAAAGGTTTTTAAAAGTTGGGTATCTAATCTAGCCGATTTCACTTGAATTATTTTTCTTTTTGTTTGTGTTTCCATCACTTTTGTTGTTAAATATCCCACACTGTGATAACAGAAAACCTGTCAGGAATAGTAAAGCGTTGGAAGAACCTGGGCGCAAATTTACTGTGGATAATCTAGCGATTATAGCAATTTCTAAACATTTTCTCTTTTAATTAGAGTAGCATTTTTATATATCAAAATTGTGGTCAGTCTCATTACAGTGAACAACTAACGCTTTTGATGTATTTTTTTTGTAAAAGATCCCTTTTGCGTTTATATAATCTTTTACTTAAATTCCTTGAGGTTTCTCCGATGTATTCCTTGTGGCAATTTATAGGGATAATAGAGCAAAGTCATACTTCAAGTTATAGCTTATTGTTTTGTTCTGTATTAAATAAGTCTTATTGTTTTAGACGTAGCAGTGAAAATTTTATGTTGAGTTCAGATAAATTCTATTCACTTTTAGTTGTGAGCGAGTTAATTGGTAGAACAATATTTTTTTGATTCGTTGGGCTTGTCAGGAAGATCCGTTTTTATATTTTTCTGCTTTGTTATACATGTTTCCCCTAAAATTTTCCTTGATATATAAAAAGGTTTCATTGAATGTATTTTTGTAAAGATGGCTATTGTCGAGAGTCAAATGTATTGCTGGTAATCTCCTCCTTTTTTTTTTCAAAAATTTACTGCTGGTAATTTCTTATTTTTTTCACAAATGTATTGCTCTTGCTGGTATTTTTAGTATAAAAATCTTTTTTTTTTCTTTTCGATTTGACTCAGGGTGTTAAATATTTGTCCATCGCTGGAACCCGAACGGTTGCTATCACCCCGGTAATCACAGCAATTAAGAGGTGGTTCCGCGCTCCTCAAAACCTCCTGATCAGAGGCCTTGCTGCCGGATGTAGTTTATCGTTATACTCAGGATGTGAAACGATTAGAAATCACAAACTTGGAAGGATCTCTAAAAAATGTTCCGAAGAAGCACAGACGGACTGGGAATGCGAGAAAGGATCCAAATGAATAGCATCAGTCGCAATAGGGAAGGGGGAGTTCTTTGGGGGAGGAGGGGGTAATGATGAGACTTGCTGACACTTGAGCTCTTATTTCAAAGCAGAATTTGTTAGATTTCAAACATCTGTTTTTTTAACGCTTAGCCGTGTCCCACGAGAATAGAGACAAATTTGAAACAGTTTCAGATGAATGCTTTCAGGTGGAATCAATTAGAACGTCATATTAATCATATTTGAGAGGAAATAGACGTTTTTCTGGCTCAAATACAATTTATATGGGGACGAGGTTAAATCACCGATACAGGTATTACGGTTAGCTTAGTCTGACACATGGTCAATAATTATGCGACAGACTGATATTCTATGCATTACAAGAAGTCAACAGACCCTATCAAACGACCCAATGTTGAAGTGGATTATGTCATGTGACAAGATATGTAGTTTTCTTCCTGATCAATATTCTTTATTCATAGGATTCACCCCCCACTTCCACACAAGACTATATAGAATCCATTGTTACGTCAGCTGCTAAGAAACAAGGTTCACTGTTTCGCACTAGACAATGTTTCTCTCCAGAATCTATCTTACATATTTATGAGTCTACCATTCGTCCATGCTTAGAATATTGCTGACATATATGGTCCGGTGCCCATGCTATTTACCTAGAGTTCCTTGATAAGATCCAAAAAACGAATCAGCAATATTATTGGTCCTGATCTGGCGTCTCGGTTAGATGTAACCGTAAGTTCTATATTAACAGTTTCTTTTCTCGCAAGTCTCGCTTGTGTAAGTCTCTTCCGGCTCCAAATTTAAAATTTAAAAGATTTGAATGCAATGTCAATCTCCATCGACTGTCCTCCTGATGAATATATATCCGTAATGTATATTTGGGCAGCAACCCTGTTCTTATGTATATTTTGTTAATGTCACATATAATATAATGTCACATATAATATAATGTCACATATAATATAATGTCACATATAATATAATCTATCAGAAAGTGAGAACTAATCACCTCCTGTCCATATATGACAGCGATATTTCCTTTTCAGCGTGATCTGTTTCTCGTAAAGGTAGAGTATTATAGGAGGTGTCAGCTACTTACTGGAGCGATACAGGGTATCCGATCATTCTTTCTTCCAATTTCTTTAGCGATTGGTCGTATGTACGAGTTCCAATTGAGGTCAGGGTCGACTTTAAGGCGAAACAGGGGCTCGAGGCACGGGGACTCCCTGAGAAACACACGTTCATCGCGATAGTTGAAAATTCAGTGTCCGTTTGATGAAGATAGAACATAACCAGTCTGGTTTTTCGGTGTGAACAGTCAGTTCTTCACTCAGTGCTCTGTTTAAACTAGGTTAGAGAAAAGATCAGCTGCCAGGCTCTGGTTATCTAGAGTTTTGGAGATGCTACTAAAAATAACGTTTATAGTAATAAAAAATAACACTGACACTACTGTCGAAAAGGTCTATACGCATCAACCAATAAAATTTAATCGTAAATGTCAAAACTGAGTTACACAAAAGTATCGTCCAGCATAAAAATAAGCCATGAAATAACCTCACATCGAATAACAAACGACAATAGTAATGATATTGAACCAAAGCATTTGACAGGGCACAGTGCGGGGATCGATTTGAACTGCGAGAAAAACTCGACGTCGACGACACCCGCTCGCCTCGAGACAGTCATCCACTCTCTTTATTCCCTTTCTCATCTCTAGGTGGCGATGACGTAGATGACTGCGAAGGTCCAGTCTACTCTTGATGAGCCGTGAGCAGGAGTCACAGATCGGTGTGGGTTGTCGAATCCGGGTCCACCTGACAGCACGTCGCAGATCCTCTTCATGTTGACGGTTTAGACTCGAAAGTCTCGATGCCCCCCCCCACTGTACCCCTTCTCGGATGCTCCTGCGCCAAGAAGACAGATTTGCAGCGACGGTTTCAACTCATCCTTGAAGCATGGTTTTAGGCCCGCACGTTGCCTCTTGCCGCTGGCGAGTTTCCCCACACAGGATGATGCGTGGAATCGAGTCGGACGCATTCTGGACACGTGGCAAGCCCAGCGGAGACGATGTTGAAGGACGGTAGCTTCGATGCTGGCGAGA
Organism: Acanthosepion esculentum; assembly: GCA_964036315.1. Lineage (NCBI taxonomy): Eukaryota > Metazoa > Mollusca > Cephalopoda > Sepiida > Sepiidae > Acanthosepion > Acanthosepion esculentum. The sequence continues at coordinate 93,382,741 of OZ038485.1, read as the reverse complement.
AATGTTCGTGAGAGGCAAACTATATCTATTTTTATTTAAGCGTTTCACCCCAAGCAAAACGGGAAGCCACTAATAGGAGTGATAGAGGAAAGGATGAAGAGAAGGATAGGGGATAGATCAAGGCATCTGGAGACGTCGATTGACATTACATTTGAATAGTTGGAGATTATAGCTATCAGGGAAACAGGAAAAGGGGATGGAGTTCCACGGGCGAGAGGTGCGAGACATGAAGCTATTGGAGTAGAAGAGACGGCTACATTTAACAGTATCGACAGTGAAAGGGTGAGAGCGAGATGCCAGCCTACTAGAACGCTTAAAATCATGAAGTTTGGGAACCAGCGAAAGCAGCTCATCGGAGCAGTTACCGTGAAAGTATTTTTAAAAAAGACACAGGGAGGCAACGGCACAGAATTTTTCCATATGATGAAATGACTAATATTGCTATTACCATTAGACCCCAGTAAAACAAATGCAACATTTGTATTTACTGTTCCTCCCACCCACAGCGATGGGATATTGGACACGGCCGGTTTAAAGGGAAGAGCCAAAGTGCGTGCACTTAGGCCAAGAAGTCTGGGAACCAGCGAAAGCAGCTCATCGGAGCAGTTACGGTGAAAGTATTTGTAAAAAAGACAGAGGGAAGCGGTGGCACGTCTGTGAGGGAGGGACTGCAGACGAGATGCCAGATCAGGACCAATTACATTGCATATCCGTCTCTGGATTGTATCAAGAACCTTGAGACAAACAGAAGCGAGCTACAGACCATATATGGCAGCAATACCCGATGCAAGGGCGGAAAAGGATATTAGAATAATCTAGAACGTCGCTTGCATACGAGCAGAAAATAAATGGAGTAGCTACAAAAAAAAAAAAAATAGAAAAGGGCGTGAGACAAGGATGCGTCTTCTCTCCAGATTTATACAACATCTACAGTGAGGCTATCCTAAAGAAACTAGAAGTCCTAGCAGGATTTATTATTGGTGGGCGTAATCTTAATGTCAAATACGCTCTGTTGGCGGACGAACGATAAAGGAAACTACAGGATCTCCTGGACAGTGTAGTGGAAGAAAACGAGAAAAATGAAATGAGCATCAACTGCAAAAAGACAGAAATATAGTCACCAACTAGCGAAAAAGCCCAAAATTCTAATTACAAATTGGGAGCGTCAGTATCAAGTAAGTACAGAAGTTTAAATATCTGGGTAACGTTTTAACAGAGGATTGAAAAGGCGACCCCGAAATCCGAACAGGCATTGAACTAGCGAAAGAAGCATTTCAAAGGAAAAACAAGGACCTGAAAAATGGGAAATGATTGTGAGAAATAACGAAGAGTGCGGCGCTATACATCTTTTTTTTTTATATGGCAGTGAATGCTGGAAATTTCCCCACGGATGAAGTGAAAAATTGGAAGCAACAGAAACGTGGTGGCAGCGAACTGTCGGCATCACCCGTTAGCCGAAGGTAACCCGTCGCCGACGCTCGCGAGATCTCCGTGACTGACACATACTTCGCGTTACTTCACCGGCTTGACCACGTGGCGGATGTGCAAGCGGTTGACACCGGCGGAAAACAGCGAGGAAGACTTTAAGAAAATATCAATAGAAAGAACATTTCCATGCAGAAATCAGTAGAAGAGAATTGAAATTCCTTGGACACACCGTGTGAAGGACGGCTGGCTAAATTTAAGCCACATTGGGTAGGCGTATTGCGGGCAAGAGAGCTAGGGGATATCAGCGAGTGAATACTTGGCGAAACGGTGCTCGGGAGACTTAGCAAAGGGAGGAAAAATGCTGAGGACCACAAGAGAAGAGAAGTTGTGGAGAGCCATAATTGCATATCTCCTGAAGGGACGTAGCACAAATAAGAAGAAGCAGTCATTGAGGAATACCCTCCGCTCTCTATAAATAGAGAACAGGGAAGGTCTAAAGAAAATAACACGTTTGAGAATTAGTCCCCCAGATGCCTGAGAATGTAATACGAGCTTAAATAGCTGTGGATGCTTTTCAGCGTATACTTAAATTCCCAGGGGAAATATCAACATATTCTGACACACACACACACACACAAACTCACACGCACACACACATATATACATATGTCTGTGTGTCAGGATTTCGGATAGAGTATATCTGTAAAAGGACAATATGATTAAAATATATATTCATATTTATGATTAAAATGGATAAATAGGAAACATTTATCAATCTGACATGTTTCACTTTTATTAAAACTTCGTCAGAGATTGAAAGAAAACAGGAAAAATGACGGAACTATACGTTTCCTATTTATTTTTTTATTTTATCATCCTGTCGAATTCCGATCTACATTTGATCTTTAACTCATAATCTATCTATCTATCTATCTATCTATCTATAGCGACGGACGCTACTTGTAAACAAACCTCTAAAATCAGTTATTTCTGAAGAAAGATCGATCTTAAAGATCGATCTGAAATATCAAATTACATATATATAAAAAAAAATATAGATAAATATATTCATACAAAAAAACATTATTTTTTTTAATTTACAACTTTTTAGTTGTTTCTCTCTCTCTCTCTCTCTCATATATATATATATATATATATATATATATATATATATATATATATATATATATATATATATGCTAGTCCGATGAAGTCCTGAAGTACAAAACGTGCCACATGTAAACTTTTAACATTTTTTTCCCAATATTTTCTTGATATATAAAATTATATATCGTTATCGTATAGCAATCGTCTATGTCATCAGAATATCATCTTTGACGGTGGATATCTTTGTTTCATGACTGTAAAACCACTCTGAGGATGGCTGATGTCAGCCGAAAGTTTAGGACCAAGTTAAAAATGTCCAAATGTTCGACAAGTTTTGTTCTTATTTTCACCGAAATTAAAGCAACCATACGACGTTTAGAACGGCTCATGATCAGACACAATAGATATTCATTGTATGTTATATTTAACAATATATATATATATATATATATATATATATATATATATATATATATATATATAGAGAGAGAGAGAGAGAGAGAGAGATATTTAATGGGTCGGGTAATAAAAATTGAGGAATAAAAATGCAACAAAATGATATCAATAGCAAATAAATAAATAAGAATGCCAACACAACTCAGTCAATTATGTGCCATACGTGATACGCTCATGCATATTTGGATACAAGACTGACGAGGCAGATATTTTTCCCGCAGTAGGTTATCATTTCTTTCTGCGGTAGACCAGTTGCCATCCGAGGCTATAGAACCCGGTCTGTCCTGCTATTTACCCATAGCTGTGGGGGAAGAAGAAGCAGATTTATACCTTTCCCAAGAGTATTAGCACGGAAGTAAGTGTAATGAATTTGACTGGAATTCGAACTCGGCTCTCGGATTCCTCAATCCGAGCCGTTATCCATTACTCCACCGTGCCCCCTTACAATAGTAATAATAACAAGAAATGACAAACGTTAACGTAATCAATAATAAATAATGTGTAAACCAGTTAACAAACAAATCTATAAAATGTGAAACATAACCGCTAACGTGCACCCAAATAACAGTTGCTATACTACAATAAACCTTCTTATAATAATGAACCACTGAACATTATATTAATCTATCCAAAACACAACACACGTGGCTTGAAGATCGCTTTTAATCATGAAACAGCCTGTCGTCGCTGAGTGGTGACCTCATTGTCCACTTTCATGTCGCTGGATGCTGCGTTGTTCGGGTCAAAATAAGTTACCACTTTGTAGTAGGAATCAACACTTAATGGATAGAGTCTCGGACCGATGAATCGGAGAGTCGTGTTCGAATTTCAGTCAAATCCATTAAATTCACTTACGTGTTAATACCTTTGGGAATGGTAGGAATCCTCTTCTCCCTCCAGCTATGGGTAAATAGCAGGAGAGACCGTGTTCTATAGCCTTGGATGTCAACAGGTCTACCGCAGAAAGAAATGGCAAAAAATCTGTGAGAAAAAAATCCTATCGTCAGTCATGTACCGAAACATGGATGATCGCCTAAGCGTGTATTATGCATGGCACATAACTGATTGATTCCTTGTATATATGCCGAGTTCGAGTTCCACTCAAATCCATTACATTCACTTACGTGCTGAGACCCTTGGGAAAGGTATGAATCCTCTTCTTCTTCCCCCAGCTAGCAGGACAGACCAGGTTCTATAGGCTTGGATGGAAACTGGTTTCCCACAACAAAAGAAATGGCAACCTACTTCGGGAAAAATCTGCCTCGTCAGTCATGTACTGAAAGATACATGATGGCACATAACTGACTGATGATATGAGCGCGTGTACGTTATATAGTAAATATTTATGGACTCCTGAAACATTTGCCCAGTAAACAATTTTGGCGAAATCACGTGAGTCGGCGTAAAAATAAAGGTATTTAAAACAAACGTCAATTACATGCCTGTATTAACAAAAATAATTGCGTTGGTACACAACTGAAATAAAAGAAAAAGACATTGACACCAGCTACAAGAATGTGGTAGTTGCGCCTGTGTGAAACAAGCGTGTGTGATAGACACGTGTTTATGTGCATGTGTTCAAGAGTTCAAAAGGGGACCAAGGAACCGAAAGCGCCCCGTCAACAACGTCCTTCAGCTACGTTCGACTGCATCTGTAAGAAAGTGTTAAAAAGAGAAAATGTCATTGCATTTTTATAGGCCTAAAGAGCGCCCCCTAATTCCCGTTTTTGGTGAAGCCAAGTAAGGCAAACCACACGCTCTATCTGTGATATATATATATATATATATATATATTTGGATTGATGTGAGTTTGTGACCCTGCGTTTCACGCTATTTACGATCGTCAGGGTCACAAACTCACATCAATCCAACTAAATATGTTAGCTCTATCACTGCTCTTGAGCGCTTTCCAATAAGTACCGCGCATATATAATATATAAATAATATATATATATATATATATGTATATATATATATATATATATATATATATATATATATATATATATATATATATATATATATATATAATTGCATATATATATATATATATATATAAAATTGCATATATATATATATATATAAAATTGCATATATATATATATATATATATAAAATTGCATATATATATATATATATATATATAAAATTGCATATATATATATATATATATAAAATTACATATATATATATATATAAAATTACATATATATATATATATATAAAATTACATATATATATATATATATATAAAATTGCATATATATATATATATATAAAATTGCATATATATATATATATATAAAATTGCATATATATATATATATATAAAATTGCATATATATATATATATATAAAATTGCATATATATATATATATATAAAATTGCATATATATATATATATATAATTGCATATATATATATATATAAAATTGCATATATATATATATATAAAATTGCATATATATATATATATATAAAATTGCATATATATATATATATATAAAATTGCATATATATATATATATATAAAATTGCATATATATATATATATATAAAATTGCATATATATATATATATAAAATTGCATATATATATATATATATAAAATTGCATATATATATATATATATAAAATTGCATATATATATATATAAAATTGCATATATATATATATAAAATTGCATATATATATATATAAAATTGCATATATATATATATAAAATTGCATATATATATTTATATATATAAAATTGCATATATATATATATATAAAATTGCATATATATATATATATAAAATTGCATATATATACATATATATATATAAAATTGCATATATATATATATATATATATATATATAAAATTGCATATATATATATATAAAATTGCATATATATATATATATAAAATTGCATATATATATATATATATATATAAAATTGCATATATATATATATAAAATTGCATATATATATATATATATATAAAATTGCATATATATATATATATATATAAAATTGCATATATATATATATAAAATTGCATATATATATATATATATATATATATATATATGTACATATATATATATATATTTATATATATATATATATATGTACATATATATATATATATATATATATATATATATATATAAAATAAAGGTCTTAATGTTTTTAGCGTTTTATATTTTGGGGTTTGTTCATTTATTTGTGATTTTATTCATATTTGTAATTATTTTTCTCGATTATAAGAATTTGTATCAACGGTTACAAGTCGATTAAACAAATATCATTGTTGTTGCTTTTCTGCCATCGAAAGTTCGCAATCATCGGGTGGTACAGAGAATTCGTTAATAAAAACCGGTATCAAACATTATTTCCAAAAATCACTCGGCCCAATTGTGATTTTTATTTCAAATATAACTGTGTTAATCAAATCATATCACGATAAAAGCATTTTTAAAAGATACACATTTATATCTGACTATAACATTTTCTTAAAGCAAATGGTTAACACATGACCTTTAAAAGACATAAATATTTATAAAATCAATGACTACAGTCTTAAGATGAATTCATTTTCGTTTAATATACCAAAAATTTAATTCACTTCATATCCTCCATAGCCGTAAGAATTTTGAATATTTTAGTAGCGTTCTGTAATAAAATAGAAAAAAAATGGGCTAAACATTATTTTTTCTCCATGTTACTTCTGTGTATAAATACGGGACATTATATAAAATTTCTACTCTGACATTGACGAAGTTCGAAACGGGTTGGCAAAGACAGTTTTCCTAGTGGTATTTACTTTATCAATATATATATATATATATATATATATATATATATATATATATATATATATATATATTGAATTGGACAATGTCCGACAATTTATTTAAAGACATTTATGATATAAATAAAATTAAATAAATTGTCGGACATTGTCCAATTCAAAAATATATGACGTCATTTGTTTACATTTGATACGCTAGAGCAGATATGAATAGAAGAGTTTCATGGAAGATTTATGTTTAAAGATAGTAAAATCGACCTTGCTAATCGGACGCTTCTCTGTGGCCGAACGATTAGGCACGTCACGCGAAATGCCCGTTCCGTATAGGATACAGTTCGATTCCTGGCGGAGAACAAAAATTTTTCATTCAGGCCGGTAAATGTTATTTAATACTGTTTATTATAAAACAGAGTATTTGCTTAAATACTTGTATCTATAAAAAGAACGTTAAACATATAAATGTCTTTAAATATATATATATATATATATATATATGCAAAATGTGTATAGATATCAATATAAATATAGATATATGTAATTTTATATATATCATTTATATATTATATATGCGCGGTACTTATTAAAAAGCGCTCAATATCAGTGATAGAGCTAACATATTTAGTCGAATTGATGTGAGTTTGTGACTGTGGCTTTCACGCTAATTGCGATCGTCAGACACACTGATTAATATTTTACATTTTAGATTTATATATGGTTGCGTATATCGGTGTTTTTATGATAGCGGGAGGTAAAATTGTCGTCGGAAAACCACTCATACTTACTCAAACATACATACACACACGCACGTTCAATCATTGACGTACGCAGACATACATACACGTACGCTCACTCACTGGAGCTCATACAAACATAAAACCTAAACATATGTGAACAGTGTGGAACCGGGTATATATGCGCATCTATATATGTTTATGTATGTGTGAAGAGAGAGAGAGAGAGAGAGAGAGAGAGAGAGAGAGAGAATGCGTGTGTGAAAGAGAGAGAAAGAGAGACATCGGTGAGGAACAAAATGTGTATTTATTAGTATACATATATATATATATATATATATGTATATATATATATATGTATATATATATATATATATATATATATATACATATATATATATATATATACATATATATATATATTAAAGAAAAAACAGACCACTTTAAGGTTCCATGTAATAATTTATTTCGCCAACGCCTTTATTAAAGGACACTGGCTCATCAGACTCCACTTCCAAACGGTGAAACGAAAAATAAATTATTACATGGAGCCTTATAGTGGTCTGTTTTTCCTTTAATTTATTAGCTCTGGATTTACATTGAGCTCTCAGGATTTCATCCTTTTTGGGACTACCTATACGATTACCAAATTCTTCTTAGTCTATATATATATATAAATATATATATATATATATATATATATATATATATAGATATATATATATAGAGAGAGAGAGATAGATAAAAACAAATTAGAAATGATAGTTAAATAAAAACAAATTAGAAGTGACAGCTAGCTAGCTAGATAGATAAAAACAAATCTGAATATATATATATATATATATATATGTGTATGTATATATGTATATATATAGAGAGAGAGAGAGAAAGAGAGAGAAAGAGAGAGAGAGAGAAAGAGAGAGAGAGTAAGAGAGATATCTCCGATAGTGAGTCTTTTTCTCCCATAAATATAGGAACTTGTTAACTATATATAGGAAGAAAAGTCCGTCAGAAAGAGATCTTGGTCAGAAACAGAGAAAGATTTAAACACAAACCGGGAACAGAAAACAACGAATTTAGACAGACTGACGAAGGGCGTAACAGAAAGAGGAAAATGCTACGTGAAACAGAAGCCGAGATATTTAAAAAAAACTTTCCCGTCGTCTCCGCAATACAAGCCTGAAGTCTCGCTGGATGTGGAGTTTGTTGTAATTGGTAACGTTTGGCCGGAGACTTGAAGTTGTTAAGATTGGGCACTCTCTAAAGTGTGTCCCACAGTGCAGCGTTTTGCGGAAAGAAGCCGCCCGAATGAAACTTTCTCCTTACCAATGGAATAAGAAGGGAATTGGGATAATTTCACCGTGTATGCATATGAAAGAGAGAGAGAGAGAGAGAGAGAGAGAGAGAGAGAGAGAGAGAGAGAGAGAGAGAGTTTGAAATATATTTACAGACAGAGTGAGTAAGAGAGAGAAAGGAGAGAATTGTTTATAACTGGGCGGAAAGCACATTCTGAGATAAATAAAAATAAACCCACATGCAAATCTATTTCGGGAGACCTCAGCAGCAACTTTATACTGTTTTCCGACCACAAAGGTTAAGAATTATTGGAGAGCCATGGTCGCCAATCTCCTGACTGACGAGGCACACAGAAGAAGAAGAATGGTGAGGTTTCCTTATAAGGAAACATTCAGCCTTCAATGACAGAGCAGCCAGTGCTCCTGTTACTTGAAATGTATAACATCTTTCTGTAAAAATTATTTTTTCAGGAAAATAGGTTACTTAAGTCCAGTAGCTGTTATCGCTCTTTCCAATATTGATCGGGGTTTCCTTCCTAACATTTTATTCGAAGTAGAGTGAAACGTCAATATTTTGATTATGCTATTATTTTCTTTTCGAATTACATGGGATATTATGCTGCGTTTTATATTCAGTTAGCACCAACTGAATATAAAACTCGGTAAGATACAATGGGCCAATATCTGCACTGGAAAATATGCAACTTTTATGGAAGGGAAACTGCTAGAAATTGGTATGGACATCACCCACACCCGGTTACAGAGATAGAACCTGTATCAATTTTATGGGACTTTACAGCAGACAGAGACCGACCAATCTTACCACGGCACTGTTCCAGCGCCCATATACGCTGAAAAGTGTCCACACCTATTTAAGCTCGTATTACATTTTCAAACGTCTGGGAGAGTAATTCCTACACGTGTTAGTTTCTTTAGAATTTCTCTGTTTATAAACAGAGAGCGAAGGGTATTTCTAAATGTCTCGATCATTCTTCTTTTAATTCTTCTTTGTGCCGCGCCCCTTCAGGGCATAGGCTATTATGGTTCTCCACAACTTCCTATCCTTTGTGGCCTTCAGGTGTTTTTTTTCTCCATTTGCTAAGGCACTCAAGCACTGTTCCACAATCCATTCACACGTCAGGTAAATGACCCGCTACGAAGTCCTATCTCCCTTGCCTTCGATATGCCTTGTGAGGGTTAAGTTTGCCAAGCCCTCCTTACTCATTATTTTCCCAAGGAATTTCAGTTGTCTTTTTCCTGAGTTTAAGTGTTTTATCTATGCCCTTTGTTTTTCCTTTAATCATTTCACCCCAAGCAAGGCGAAAATGTCACTAGTACGAAGAGGGGGGTACATGAAGCGAAAGTCAGAGAAAAGACTGGTTATAGGGAGGACTGAGGAAAGGTTAAAAGGTGAACACTATTCAAGAATCTAGAATATGGCAATTGACGTTGCATTTAAATTTTTGAAGATTGTATTTATCAAGGAAGCAATTAAACGGGAGGGAGTTGCACAGGCCGGAAGTGCGAGAAAAGTAACGGTTGGAGTAGAAGTGTTGGTCGCATTTACCTAATTCACCTGTAAAAGGGTGGGACCTAGATGCCAATCTAGTAGCGAGCTTAAACTCACGTACTGCAGGCACCAGGGAAAAAAAGATTGCCAGAACAGTAGCCATGAATATATTTGTAGAAAAGACAGAGGGAAGCCACGTCACGTCGGTGAGAAAGTGACTGAAGTCGAGATGCCAAGTCAGGATTGAGTACATTCCAGATCCTTTTTTGGATTTTGTCAAGGTCCTTCTTTGTTTAATCGTTCCATCCATGGAATTTTCAGTATCTTTTTGTAAAACTACATCTCTGATTCCCTCTAGTTTTTTCTCATCCTTCGGAAGATTGTCCAACATTCTTTTGTGATGTCAGCGAACGATCGTTGCCACTTTTTTTAATGCCAACGAATACTCGCTGTCACTTTCGTAATGCGCATTGTAGTAGAGACTTTGTAATCGCAGACACAACTATAGTAACGCCGTTGAACAATACTGGTGTCAGACGCCTTCGAACAGCACTCGCACTAATAGTACTTGATCGATAATAGTACACGAATAGTAATCCGCATAGTGATCTGAATAGAGAAATAGTATGGAGGAATAGTATAGTGAAAAGAGTAGAGAATAGCGGTCCGCGTAGAAATAGATGATAGAATAGAAATGCGATCCGTATAATATAGAGGATAGACTAGAAATGACGATCAATTAAATACACGCTAAATCCGATATATATGTTTCTTCTATGGTCACGTGGTCTACTTAATTCAATAATAGGATCGCTTGTGTTTGCCCACTGGTGATCTCTGTTCAAACTCAAGTGTTAGACAGCAAAACTTTATTCCTATATAACACATTCGCTGTCTTATGGGAGGACTGATATCATATAGCAATCCACCTGTGTTCCAAACAAGGTATTTATGCAGATGATACTGCCATTTACTTATGTCTTACTAGCAAGACCAATAGATCCGACAAAGTAAACCTGGCCAACTACTCTTGAAAAGGACCTCCAATCAGCGATTATGTGGGATAAGAAATGGCTTTTAAACTCGAACGCCGCCCCAAAAGAGAAGATTTTCTGCCTAGCATCAGGATGCTGAACTCCAGGAGAGCATCATTCTACGACTTCTTGGCCTCACTTTTTTTCCGCTGATATGAAGTGGAACGATTATATCGAGTCGTCTGCTCACTATATCCTACCAGAATTTTTATTTTCCTCAGAATCCATCTTGCATGGTTATAAATCTATTATTCGTCCCATTCGTCCGTGTATTGAGTAAGTTGCCATATGTCTTGTGTTCCTATTAAACAATCTTGTCAAAATCCGATGAAGGGTTTGCAATACAATCGATCCTGAACAGGTATCAAGTCTCCAGTCACTTTTTCCCCACAACATGACGTGGTTTTCTTCTGTCTGTTCTACAAATATTTTCGTGGAAACTGCTCGGAAGAGCTTTTTTACAGCTGGTGCCCAGAGTACATGAATTTAAGCGTGCTACTTGATTGGCAAGTAGGTCTTACCGTTTTTGCTGTCTAGACGCAAACGCCACTTCTACTCTGATAGTTTTTTTTTCTCGCACTTCTCTCTCCCTTCCGATTTCTTGCTTCCCTGGTAACTACAATCTTCAACAATTTAAATGCAACTACAATCGCCATCTTCTGTCTTCTTGAACCCTGTTCCTTTTTTGTACTTTCCTCAATCCTCCCCCATTTTTAATCTTGACATTATCTACCTGTAACCCTTCACCCGCCCCGCCTGCGTCCTTGCGCCACTGTCGCCTTGATTGGGTGAGACGATTATAAAAAAGAAAAGAAAAGAAAAACGGCATTCTTTTCTTTGTTTCTAACGAAATTTAACGAACTCTCTCTGTTCGAATTTGACCGCCACCCGACAAATCCTCCTCGCACCATCGATAAACACTACGCCCACACGCACAATAATAGTAGTAGTAGCAGTGGTAGCAAGGTAATAATAACACTAATAATAATAATAATAATAATAATAATAATAATAATAATAGTCAATACAGTAGTAGTGATAATAACAAAACTATTCAACATGGAAGTAGACGAATTATAAATTACTCGAGATGAAGGTAATAAGCTTAAAGTAGCTTACAAAAAAGACAAAAAAAAACATAACAAAAAAAAAAGACTGTGCACAGATCCGGAGATATAACACACACTTGGCTTTCCTTTCTATTGTGATTTTGTAAATCCACTTTCCATTAAGAGATGGTGTGATGATTCAAATCCGAATGAAAAAAGAGATGTTTCATTCACTTCAAGCTATTCCCACACACGCATCCGCCTTTTCATACGCAGCCGTAAAGATTAATATTCACACACACACACACATATATATATATATATATATATATATATACGTGTGTGTGTGTGTGTGTGAGAGGGAGAGAGATGCCACTTTCCTTATTGTCTGCTATACATAAATGTATTTTTACATTTAGACCAGATACAATGCGTTCTTCTTTTATTATACTAATTTCGCTTTCTGTCATTCAATGGCCTAAACGCTGCGTGACGTTCCAGAAATATGGGCACGCGA
>OZ038485.1:93337312-93367312 GCA_964036315.1 Acanthosepion esculentum | reverse complement strand
CCGTTCGCATTTAAAAACAAAATGAAAAATTACGGTAATGGATAGCAACACACAGCTTTGTATAAATACTTGTACCCCTGAACAACATATAGTTTTGTACCACTTGCACCCCTGAAGATGATATTGGAAGAAGATCGAAAGTACTTGGAAAATGAAAAAAAATATAATGAAATTTAAACAGTTATAGCCTATTTCTCTTATCCTTTAATATCAATACACATGAAGGTTATTCGTGAGTATGAACGGACATTGTTAAAAATTAGCAGCCATAATCTCTGTAATTTATTCAATCACGCATCCCCAAGAGAGAATTTGCTGCTCAAATACACATACACACTTAAACACCCCCCCACACACACACGCACACACACATATATATTAGGTTTATGACATTTTGACATTTTGCAAATTAATTGATTTCCTCTGTTGTAATTCGATGAGCGTTTGATCAAAAATAATGAAAAAGTGTTTAATTCGGGCTATTTTTAGAATGTCAGCCACAATCCGAAATTTCTAAAATTGTATATAAGTATAGTGGTAATATGAGGTTTTAGAGCCTTCTGGAACTTTATGGAACCTTCTAGAAAATATTTTTGTTTTTTGTTTTTAAATTTAATTGTTATGCTATAGCTAAAAAATGTTAAATGCGTTAAAAATACGTAAGTACTATCCAATTGTTTGCAATTGGGTTTCGTACCCCCCTTAATTTCATATCATCTTCAGATATATATATATATATATATATGAAGAAATATAGTTTTAAGTTGTGCTATATTTACGGAAGAAAGTACTGAATATCAGAGATAGAGCGTATGTAAATATATATATAAAATTGAACATTGAAGTCAACACTCAGAGGCCTCCGAGTGTTGACTTCAATGTTCAATTTTATATATATATATATATATATATATATATATATATATATATATAACGAATATTTTTATATAGGAAATTTTGCATCAGAAATTTTTAAATCATGGGGTTTATTTGTGGGTTCCTTTGTATATGGGATATTGTGGTATATGTAGGAGTGAAACGTGAAGGTTGACTTCTTTTGGTATCTGTGTTAATTGTATTGATTGAATGTCAAGTGAATCGTATTAGTTGGGTGTAGGATAGTTAATGATGACCAGCTTCAACCCACTCCCCACTTATTAAATAAAATTGAGCAAATTGAAAAATAAAGTTTCTACAAGTTTGCAATTTTAGTTTATTTGTAAGTTTGTATGTCATGCTAAAACAGTTAAATGCGTTAAAAATGCATTAGGAGATCGGAAAATAAAGAGTTTTTTATATGGTAAAATCTAATTTTCGGTTTGGAGTGACTTTTTTTCTAGAACTGAAACAAATTACTGCATTTTCATTACTTTCGAACAAAAGTTCGTCGATTTACGACACGGGAAGATAAGGCTACGAAAAAGTCCCAACCCTAATATATACCCTAATTCCCCATGTATAAGACGCCTTTATTCATAATACGCACCCCTAAAATTGTGCTGATAGTCTGGGAAAATGCTTTTACTCACGCACACTTTGTTTGATAATTAAACCCTATATATTGTACCTCCCCAATTTCATTACGGCCAGCGTTTCCTGCTCTTATTTAAAAAAGAAATGGTTTTAAATATAGAAAAATATTATTCTAATTTAGTTTTATGATAATTCTTATTTTATTTTACATTTGTAAGTATTGTTAGGTGTATACGATTGTATTTGACATCCTTATGGGGTCGCAATCGCCGAATATCAGTGTCAAAATGGCGTATCTTTGTGGTGAGTAGTCATTTCGCAACTGAAATCGACCTATGAAACAGTAATTTTTTAAAGATGTTTTTGTAGCAGTGTATAATACGCACCCCTAATTTCGCTTATTATTTTTTTAGAAAAATGCGTATTATACATGAGGAATTTCTTTTATGTATTTAGGCGGCAAATTCTCTTTCAGACATGTCTGATTGAATATGAATGGATTATGCTAAAAATAAGCAGACATAATGTTTGTAATTTATTCAATCAGACACACACACACACACACACATATACATACACACACATATATATATATATATATATATTATTTGCAGACAATCCTGTTTCGCTGCAACTAGACATCCGAATACTTCAAGTCAGGACCAAAACCCGCCTGATTTGGTGTCAGTCAGAGTTTCTATCACTGATATATATATATATATATATATATATATATATATATAATTAAGTAATTCATTGTGTCTGAAAGAAACCTCAACAGAATGCAGAAAGCACTGGACGGCCGTTTCGTCCTATATTTGGGACACATCAGCAGCGCGCATCCACTACCGAGAATTGAAACCCTGATAGGTGAGTTATCAAGCAAACGTCATACCAACTGTTCCAACGAGCTGTCAGGGTTTCAATTCTCGGTAGTGGATGCGCACTGCTGATGAGTCCCAAATATAGGACGAAATGGCCGTCTAGTGCTTCTTGCATTCTGTTGAGGTTTCTTTCAGACTCAATGAATTACTTAATTATAATTATCAAATCCTCCTAATAATTTCTATCATATATATATATATATATATATATATATATTGTTTTTAAACTACAATCTTCCATGATTCTCTCACGTACATTCATATCTGCTCAATGCGTATCCAAATGTAAACGAATGACGTCATACATTATGAAATGGACAAAGTCCGATACTTATTTTAAGACATTTTTATGCTTATACATTTTTTTTATAGATACAAAAAATCGAAATCGGGAAAAGCACGTATAGGATACAGGTTCGATTCCTGTCGGATATATATATATATATATATATATATATATATATATATATATATATATATATATATATATATATATGAGATTATCTTTTGCTAAGTTAGTAGGCAAATTTCAAAACAATTTTTATTAATCTGTTGTTTGGTCTGCTGTTAGAAAAGTTCTTTCAATCCGTCGTGTCAGTTTTTCTGGTGTCTTTTACGTTTTTAATTCTACCATTCGACCCAGTATTGAACAGTACTGCCATATCAAGTGTGCTACTTCTGCTATTTCGATATTCTTGACAAAATCCAAAGAAGGATCAGAAATGTTATCGGTCCTGCCCTAGCATATCAGCCTCGGTTACTTTCCAACACCCGCACTGTAGCTTCTCCGTGCCTTCTCTATAAAGAGCTTCATAACAATTGCTCTGGTGAATTTTCCACTTTGATGTTTTAGTTTCTTTTTCCAGTTAACTTAGCTAGAGTATGTATGCTCATTTGGCCCCTTTTATTACTGTCCCCATTTTTCTTTAACTTTAATTCCCTATCCCCTCTCTCGTTAGGTGGTTAGTGATGTCAGTTCGCAGGTAGGATGCGGGGCGCCTTTCGTTTCGTGTGAGTGTTTTCGTATTTGTTGTCGTGTCTGAATGAATGCGTGTCAGTGTGTGTGCTTGGGATGAATGAATGTTTTATAATATTATAGTCCCGCATTGATTTCGGCCAGTGAACTGCCACATTTAGTGATTGGCGGGGGGGGGGGTTATGACTAATATTATTTTTCTTTAGTTTCTTGTAAATATTTTGTATTCATATTGTAAACACTTATTGGGGTTAGTTTTTTAGATTTGTTAATTTATACCCCTCCCCCCCAAAGACATTGTATTGTAAATATGGGGACTAGTTAGTATTTCCATAGAGACAGTGAGGTATTATGGTGGTTGTAGTAAGAAAGGTACGTATGAATGTGTTGTTTTGGTGTAAGGAATATTCTTCGTACGATTGGGTCAGTGTTTTCAGCTAGCTAAGTTATAGTTAAGACAGAAGAAGACCGTCCTTTCCCCAATTCCCCCCTCGGCCTTGTGCCACATTTCTGTAATTTATACAGAATAAATATCATTTTCCTCTTTGGTGCCATGACTTTATAAATTTAAACGAAGTACTAGATTGGCAGCAGGGTGTCATCATTTTACTGTCGAAATGGCTTTATGCAACTTTTAACCGCCGTGACGGGTCTCCCCTCTGTCTTTGGTATAAATATTTCAACGGAAATTGTTCCGATGAGCTCTCCGTCTTGGTAACTCGACTGTATGAAACTACGTGTGCCACCAGATTGGCAAGGGGGTCTGATCATTTTACCGTAACATAGCTAGATGCCACCATAAGTTATATTCTGTCGCACATCTTATCTGTGGAACTCTCTGCTGGCGGAAAGTGGGCTTGGAGAATTTGATATTCGCAGGAGATTTTGAAGTTCAGAGAGACAGGGTGTTGTATCGAATAACCCACTTAACGTAATTGTCTAACTGGATGCCAGGACAGAGGTTTGGATAGAAAATAGGAAGACAATATTGCTCGGTCAAACCCTAAAAAACATAGCACAAGATCATTTGGTAAAATATTGCATGGAAAATCGGATCGAGAACTGTTCGGAAACTCTTTATATTTTTACGTAGGAGTTTCCATTTAACCATATCAATATACTAGTCTACAGAGAGATAGATAGCTAGATAGATAGCTAGATAGATAGCTAGATAGCTAGCTAGATAGATAGATAGATAGCTAGATAGATAGATAGATAGATAGATAGCTAGATAGATAGATAGCTAGATAGATAGCTAGATAGATAGATAGATAGCTAGCTAGATAGATAGATAAAAACAAATTAGGTCAGAGAGATAGATAGATAGGTAAAAACAAATTAGGTCAGAGAGATAGATAGATAGGTAAAAACAAATTAGGCTAGGTAGAAAGATAGATAAAAACAACTTAGGATACATAGAAAGAGGCACCTCGAGGTGGTGTAACGGTTAGCAAGCTTGACTTGCTAGAACAATTACAACTGTGTAGTGAGTTCGATCCTCACTGGGTGTCCCACACTTTCGGCCTTGTGCCACATCTACGCTTAGAAAATCATTTGGCCACCTCTACGTGGTGTAATGGGTAGCAAGCCTGTCTCGCTAGAACAATTACGACTGAGTAGTGAATTCGATCGTCACTGGATGCCCCATACTTTCGGCCTTGTGCCACATCTAAGCTACGCTTGGAAAATCACTAGGATACATAGAAAGAAAACACACTAAGATAGATATAAACATAGAACGGAATATATATATATATATATATATACAGAGAGAGAGAGAGAGAGAAAGAAAAGTGGGTAGTGACGTCAATACAGAGCGGCGACAGTATTTTTCATGCTTAAATGTAATCTTGTAACCAGCTTGGTGACCTCAATGTACACTGTTTTATTTACATGTGCTTTGTTCCTGATATTGAGTGCTTTAGCGCATAAGTATAGCGTACCATAAAACTATATTTTTTATCATAGACATATACGATAAATATGAATAGATAAATGTGAATGGAGCTGCAAGGATCGTTATCACAGAGGTACATACATATATATATATATATATGTACATATATACGCCCTGAGCTATATAAAACCGATCAAACTTAGTCATTTTAAGTCGGAGTTGCTGATTTTATATGTCATTCATCGTTGGGCCATTTAATGCCGAATGTTTTATAGGTGAAAGCCAGTGTGGATCGAATTTATCATTTTGTCGTAAGCCTCCCTAATCATTAACCCAGATCAAGAATTAATACGTGCTTAATAGAAATTAAAGCTGCCTTTGATGCTGGTGAGAGGCAAAAAAAAATAATCACCATCAACAATAACAATAACAACAACAGTGTGTTCTGCCCATGTCCATATGAAATAGTAATTAGTCTGACCCACACACCCCAATCAGCAGCTTCCCAGGCTGGGCTGCTTTTCTCACCCGGAACAAAGCAGATAAATAAATATGTTCACACACATTTACTTTTTTTTTTTTTGACACACACAGACACTCATTTTTCTAACACTCATTTTTCTAACACACACACACACACACATATATATATATATGAAGAAATATAGTCTTAAGATGTGCTATATTTATGGGATAAAGTGCTCAATATCAGAGAGAGCGTGTGTAAATATAAAAGTGAACATAGAAGTCAACACTTAGAGGCGACAGTCTGTTTCATGCTAGTGAAGTGGTCTGACGATTGTACCTAGCCTGAAACAGACTCTCGCCTCTAAGTGTTGACTTCTATGTTCTCTTTATATATGTATATATATATATATATTGAATATCTGGGATGAGTTATTTTTTTAACATTTTTGCACGTCCTGGATATGCCGATAAACGAAATCAGACAGCAAGGCCTCCGACGGGGGAGGGTTTGAGGAGCGTGGGACCACCTCTTAATTGCTGTTGCTACAAGATCCACACTGACCCAAGTTAGTAGCAACTTTTACGGTCCCAGTTATGAGAAAATAGTGAACCCCTAAACTGTATTCAAAAGATGAAAATAAAAATACAAATTAGAAAAAATTGCCAACAAGAAATTTTAACAGTAAAAAAAAAAAAAAAGATTTAAGAATTACCATCAATACTTTATTGCAAAAAAATTCAGCAGTAAGGCATTTTTTAAATAAAATTACAAAAGCTCACAAAAACAGAACATTTCGCGATTAAATGACCCATAAGGAATTGATATGCCTTTAAACTAACAAATCCAAACCAAACGCGGATAATCCACACAAGTGTCCCAGGGAGTAAAAGCTTTAAGGATTAAATTAATTTTAGGGCAGTATGAACTCAGTAGAAATGGGTCGAGAAATAAAAGAATAGCAATATATCATATATAAGAATATAAGAATAGCAGATATCCCTGGATATAGACTGTGAAACGAGTACAATCTACCCCTTAGATTAAATAAAGGATTCAGCTTTTAAATTCCCTGAAGAGTTACACTGACCGACAAAGTACCTGATGAAGTCAGAATAACACAATGACTGAAACGCTGTGATAACAACAAAAATGAGGACAGTTGCCCGCTTGTAAATAATGGAAATCATAAAAACCTGTTCAACTAACAGTGGGCAACTGAATGACAAAATAGAAGATATATTGTGTGATACGTTTCGTCGTTTGAAAGGACTTCTTCAGATTAAATTGATTTTTATGGAATCATATTCATGAAAGTCGTACTGAAAACGAAGCCATATGAGCAATTATTATTACAATATTATTATTGTAATTATTATAATTATATATATATATATATATATATATATATATATATATATATATATATATATATATATCGTCCCTTTATTTTATATATATATATATATGATTACTTAAAAATAACTTTAATCTGAATGTTTTATTTTTGTGAGTTTTGGCAATTTTTCCCACGGGTGTGAAGTCTGGTGAACTTGGCCACACAACAGGACCACTTCTCCCTATCCATCAAACCCAATGGTGCTCGAATTTTTGTCTCACCATATATATATATATATATCAGTGAACATTGAAGTCAACACTGATGATTGGGTTTAGCATGAAACAGCCTGTCTGGTCAAAGTGTTGACTTCAATTTTCACTTTTATATTTACATACGCTCTATCTCTGATATTGACCACTTTACCCCATAAATATAGCATAACTTACAACTATATTTCTTCATATACATGTATATATATATATATATATATATATATATATATATATATATATATATAATTATATTATTATAAATTATTACTATCATTATTATAACTGAGGCACTACTTTTGTATTGAGCACTGTTTTTTTTAAAAAATAAAAACGAAAATACTAAAGAACTTCGGATTATTTACCTAACGTGTTCTTTACTATTTTTCTATATATTTGCACACACACACACACACACACACATACATACATACATATATATATACATATATATATATATATTGAAGATTTTGCATTCTGCAAAGTCATGTATCTTTATATAAATTTTAAATTTTTTTATGAACTATTATTTTAAGTTGGATATACTCTTTTTTAGTTGTATCAGAAATGTGATTAATTCCCGGTAGTTTTCAGAAGTTGTAAAAGATACCATCATCTCGTCAATTTTCCTTTTATTTCCACTAGGAGATATTTTATCTGATCCTAGGATTTCTAGATTTCTCTTTCTGAGAAAATGCCGCAAGTTTATTTTGTTATATATTTATTGTGTAACAGCATGCCAAAAGTTTCATCTAACGACTCTCCGCAGGTTTTGAATTCAGAGTTTTCCTTCCCACCTCCCAACGTTAGAATACCTAGTCTGTCCTGCTATTTGACCAATAGCTGAGGTGGGGGCGCAAAAGCGATTGATTGATACCATTCCCAAGGATATTAGCACGTAAGTGAATGTAATGAACGCGACTGGAATTCGAACTCGGCTATTCGATTCTTTAATCCGAGAATATTCATTACTCCATTACACACACACACACACGCATACATATTATATATTATAAGAGATTATAATAAAAATATTTTTGCAATCCCTACGCAAAAGCTTTCATGTTTCAATACTATGATTGTACTTCTTCAGGCTATCGTAAGTAACTGTTGATTCTACTTTGTATTCAACACATATTTCAAAAGTAAATGTTACGAACAGTGGATTCTTACTCAGAGTGTCCTTTCTCTCATTTGTATATATATATATATATATATATATATATATATATATATATATATATATATATATATATATATACATAAATATAAAAGTGAACATCGAAGTCAACACTTAGAGGCGACAGGAAGTTTCATGCTAGACGCAATCGTGGCCTGACGATTGCGTCTAGCTGGAAACTGCCTGTCGCCTCTAAGTGTTGACTTCAATGTTCACTTTTATATTTACACACTATTTTTGATATCGAGCACTTTATCTCATAAATATAGCACACCTTAAGACTATATATATATATATATATATATATATATATATATATATATATATGGTAGTCCAAAAGTAGCAATACATTAGCTTAGTTTTTCATTATATAATAATGCTACTTAAACATGCTTCGCGAGACGTGCCACGGTTCAAAACCAGTGCTAACTTCGCCGAACTGTTATTTTTTTTTCCGACCAGATGCGCATCTTCATCATTATGCTTTGGCAGTAAGGGACTACCTGGAACCAACCTTCCCTCGTCGTTGTATCGGATGACGCGACGTCATTGAATGGCGACCACGTTCACCCGGTTTAACATAGACGGACTGTGTAGTAAAGAATAAGTTTTATGAAAAAATTCCTCACTGTAGACGAATTAAAAGAGTTAATTTGGAAAGCATTTATTGACATTGATGCGTATCGGAATTAGTGTCGTACTGTTTGTCACAGTGTTCTGGAAATGTTCGCGGAACGTTGCAATGTTGAAGGAGAACATTTCGAGCACTTAGGAGATTAAACTGTGTTAAACAAATGTACTTGTAATAGAATGTAAAAAAAAAAACAACAAAAAACAAACAAACTATATATCTTCTTTTGACCCATCCTTGATATTAATATGCCAGGTTCGACAAAAGTAACGCCCTTTTTTATTAACTTTTATTGAACAAAAATGAATTACAGTAGTAAGAAAATGTGCAAGTGTTATCTTTTTTTTCTTTTTTTAAGCTTATCACCCTAAGCAAGGCTGGAAGCCACTAGCACGCAAGAGGTTACAGAAGGTTTGGAGGAAGAGCAGGTAGGAGTGGTAAAGGAGAGGATGTGGAGAAAGATAGGGGATCGATCAAGGCAAGGGGGTTACAGAAGATTTGGAGCGAGAGCAGATAGGAATGAAAGGGGGAAAGGATGTGGAGAAGGGAAGTGGATAGATCAAGGCAACTGGAGATGTCGACTGACGCTACACTTAAATAGTTGGAGATTGTATTTGTCAGGGAAACAGGAATAAGGAAGGAAGTTCCACAGGCGAGATGTGCGAGACATGAAGCTATTGGAGTAGAAGAGACGTCTACATCTAACAGTTTCAACGGTGAAGGGGTGGGAACGCTGATCAAAACGTGTTGTGTTATGATTAACAAACTATTTAACATGTTCAAAATGTACCCCCACTTCGTGTTCAATACAATGCTGAACCTTATCAGCCACACTTCTCCAAACCACTTGATCCAAGTCTGCATTAATGTCAGAAAATCTATCACAAATTGCTTGTTTTAATCTAGGAATTGTTTTTGGTTTGCGCCTGTAAACAAGATCTTTCACGCTACAAAAAAAAAAAAAAAAGAAGAAGTCTGATGACGTACACTCATTTGCTCCACGTTGTCCTATCCACCTTCTTCTTCTTCTTCTTCTTCTTCTTCTTCTTCTTCTTCTTCTTCTTCTTCTTCTTCTTCTTCTTCTTCTTCTTCTATGTGCAGTGTCCCTTCAGGAGATAGGCGATCATGAATCTCCTCAATTTCCTGTCCTTTGTAGCTCTTAATAAATTTTGATTTCGTTATTTCTCGTAAAACTTGTTCCGCCATCCATTTACTGAAGTTCACTATTTTATGCGTTGTTTTTCTTCTGTCCCTCTTGCCTTCAATCTGCCCTGTGGGTATCAGAATTTCCAAGCCCTCCTTTTTTAAATATGTGCCCCAAAAATTTCAACTCTCTCTTCCTAATGTTAAATATAAGTTTCCTTTTTGTTTACATATTCTCTAAAACTTGCTCACGTCCCGTTCATGGTATCCTCAGCATCCTTCTGTAGAGCTACATTCCTATTACTTCAAGTCTATTGTTCATCTTTGAGGAGATTGTCCAGCATTTACTGCGAACCAGTTCAGCACTCTTTTCTTTCTACCGAAGTTTTTTTCGCTTTCTCAATTCACTGCCACACAGGAGGACTGATATTTAGAAAAAAAAGCCTTACTTTTACCTCACCCTATATATATAGTGCAGCTATCAATATTTCTGATATGAGGTATTCCAACTATTTACATTGTTCCGACAGTTATATTCGCGATGTTTCGGCCGTTGTACGACCCGGCCTTCTTCAGGTGATATACGTTGGAATTTCAAACAGAACCCTTTATTTACTCCACCAGGGTAGATTGTTCTAGTTCCACGTGCCATGACCTTTCAAGTTACCTCAGTTTCAGTTAAATCCCTTTAGTAACTCAGTTTTCCTTTGGCCAGGTATTGAACTCACAACTCTTTGTGACAAATCACTGGATTAATTCAGCCAACGCTTTTATCCACTCGGACATGAGTCCTTGGTGAATGTGACGCTAAAGATAAGGACATCGCTCCGTGAAAATGCAAATAGTGCAAAAATATAGTGTATTTGGGCAGCAACCTCTCTTTTATACAGGTTTCAATAAGGACGAATCATAAGTTACTGTGGTCAAGATTTTATTTAATTTTTCTAGAGTCCATGTAAGTTTTCTTTTTCTTTTCTGGACATGAAGTATATAATTATTGACCAAATATTCTGCATATCCGAACGATATCGGCTATTTTTTTAGCAATTATCAAGGACCATTTTTAATTTTTCTTTTTAACTGAATGTATAGATTTTTAGGTTTGTATCTAATATATATATATATCTATATCTATCTATCTATCTATCTATCTATATATTAAAGTTCTCGATTGCGTTTATAATTTATTTCACAAATATTTATATATATTGACATATATATACATTATGAAATGAACTAAGTCAGACAATTATACACACAAACACACACACACATATATATATATATATATATATATATATATATATATAAAACAGAACATTGAAGTCGACACTTAGAGGCGACAGGCTGTTTCATGCTAAATGCAATCGCTAGGCGGCCTGACTGATTGTACTTGGGTTAAAAATAAAAAAATACGGCGCTTTCCTTGATAAATTTCTTCAAAAAGATAAGACAACTTGGAACAATTATTATAAGAAATAAATATACATGTCTATATTATTAATGACACATGCATGAATAAAAATATGGTTTCTAAATATATATATATATATATATATATATATATATATATATATATATATATATGTATTTAAAAGTGAACATTGAAGTCAACACCCAGAAGCGACAGACTGTTTCATGTTAGACACAATCGTCAGGCTACGTTTGAAATGTACACCACATACTATAGTATCCCTAAATTGTGTTCATGCGTCTTGCATGTAACAGTCTGTCGCCTCTGAGTGTTGACTTCAATGTTCACTTTCATATTTACACACGCTCTATCTCTGATATTCAGTATTTTATCCCATAAATATAGCACACCTTAAGAATATATTTCTTCATATATATATATATATATATATATATATATATATATATATATGTGTGTGTGTGTGTGTGTGTGTGTGTGTACGCGTGTGTGTATGTGTGTGTGTGTGTGTGTGTAGGCTTCTTTTTATTGATAGATATTACCTAACATGAATAAATGAATCGTGGTAGTCATATCGAAGAATTTTTATTTTTTTTAAGTATTTTCTTTCTTCGTATACGTTAGCTTTTTTCTGTCGTTCGTTGCCGGAAATGTTGTGACGCGGACATGAAAGAATGGCAGTTGAGTTCTAAAAATTGACCAGATAATATCAAGTGATTTACGTTTGCCACTACGAAACAAGACAAATATATCTCTTTGTATTTTCTTCTCACAGGACCATATCCCTAGACAGCACCTCTCCTTCGGGTGGGGGCTTAGGTCAATACCCGGCGCATGTGATGTTCCCAAAAGAGGAAGTGCCGAGGAAGCTGGAGCAATTTTTTCTACGGTATTGCCGTTAAACTCACTTTAAATTGACCTTGTGTCACTTTCGGTGGCGTCGCGTGCGCACCGAAGAACAAATGTAATTTAAGATGTGATTTTCTGCATTTTACTAAATTTATTGGGAGAGAGTGATCACTACATAAATATATATATATATATATATATATATATATATGTGTGTGTGTAAAAAGTAAGCACATACCAATCAGTACTTTTTGAAGACCATCAACATATATATATATATATATATATATGTACCACTATCTTACAAATAGGCTGTAAATATGACGGAATGACGAAAAAGTTTTTAATTTGTGAGTGACGATTGCTACGTGCATGGAATTCAGACTTGCATCGAACGGTGCTGAACAAACATTTGTTCTTAATATACATACATACACACACATACATATATATATATATATATATATATATATATTGATATGTATATGTGTGTGTGTGTTTATGTGTGTGTGTGTGTTTATGTATGTGTATGTACTAAGAACAAACATTTGGTCATCATATGTAGATATGTATATATATATACATATATACATATATATATATATATATATATATAGAGAGAGAGAGAGAGAGAGATAGATAGATAGATACAGATATATGTGTAAGTATGTATATACATATATGTATATGTTTGCATATATATACATATATATGTAGATATATATATGTATATATAGATATGTTTGTATACATATATATATATGTAGAATATATATATGTATATATAGATATGTTTGTATACATATATATATATGTAGAATATATATATGTATATATAGATATGTTTGTATACATATATATATATGTAGAATATATATATGTATATATAGATATGTTTGTATACATATATATATATGTAGAATATATATATGTATATATAGATATGTTTGTATACATATATATATATGTAGAATATATATATGTATATATAGATATGTTTGTATACATATATATATATGTAGAATATATATATGTATATATAGATATGTTTGTATACATATATATATATGTAGAATATATATATATATATATCTATATATATATATGACATTTTAAAGCATCTTGAAGATGCTGAATTGACGTTAAACCATGTGAAAGAAATGTTGAGTGATTTTGCGACATGCCAGTTCTTAGGTCATTTAATGTCGAAATTTTTATGTGGCACACGGTGAGGATCAAAATCTCCAATCAGTAGAAATGCCGAATTAAAACAGTTTGTCTACCTATTAACTCCACGCCTATGTCAGTTTTCGACAATTAAACCTGTCCGAGTAGTCAACATTCATCAAACCCTTTATATATCTATATATATATATATTATATATATATATATATATATATATATATATATATATATATATATATATATATATGTGTGTGTGTGTGTGTGTGTGTGTGTTGCAATGTATGTGACTGCTGGCTATTATGATCTCGGAACATGAAGTAATTGGGAGGTGATGATAAATATATATGTTATAACGTTTTTTCGTATAAAATTGTACACATACATACACACACGCAGACAC
Source organism: Acanthosepion esculentum (assembly GCA_964036315.1). Lineage (NCBI taxonomy): Eukaryota > Metazoa > Mollusca > Cephalopoda > Sepiida > Sepiidae > Acanthosepion > Acanthosepion esculentum. The sequence continues at coordinate 93,353,184 of OZ038485.1, read as the reverse complement.
ACACACACACATATATATATATATATATATATAGAGAGAGAGAGAGAGATAGAGAGACAGAGAGAGATAGAGAGACAGAGAGAGAGATAGAGAGCGGGTGCGAGAATATAGATATAGGTTAATACTGTAGACTGCAGATGTGGAATTCAGGGCTACACCATCACCACACTACATGTTTTTGTGGTCGCAATTTTTTTTTTAAGGGGTGGAGTTGCTAGCTCCACTTCCAAGCGGTTTTGGGTCCAAAGTTTACACACACACATATATATATATATATATATATGTATATACGTATGTGTGTATTCTTACACTATAAATCATTTATATGTATTTGTACACAATCATTAGTTCATACACCTACCTATATTTACCTATTAGTTTATATATATATATATATATATATATATATATATATATGTGTGTGTGTGTGTGTATGTTTGTGGGTGTGCGTTTTTGTGATTGTTGATGTGTTGGTTGGATGGTTACTTTTCGGACTTGTTCGCTTATTCAATGTCGAAATTTGTGTTATGCCACCCAGTGTGCAACGGACTCCCTACTCAGTAGTAAATGATAACCAGACTAGCTCCGGTAATCTTTAGCGCACGTTGAGGTACCTACAATTGTCCGTTGATTTTTAAGACGTGTCAACACTTGTTAGGTTACTTAATGCCGATGTTTGTGTCCACGCACCCAGCGCGAAAAACAAAAAAAAACAAAACAAACAACCCCGCCCAGTAGCAATGGTCAAATAGACTAGCTCGGTTAACCACATTATCCAACGCTTACGTAAACAATGATATCGTGCAAACTTTCTTTGTGACTGGGTGAGCGAAAGAACGTGTTACTTACCTGACCGACTCAAGGTACATATCCACGCAAATGAAACAATGACCAACCACGGAAGTTTCGTCATGTTGTAGCCAGGCATGAAGGCTTATTTTTTGTTTAATATATCAAAGTCGCACACTTTGCGTCACGTTCTCTTTCGATGTGTCGGCAACGTTACACTATTTACTTGCTTTGTCACAGGAGACTCTTCAACAATTGCCTGGGGAGTGAGATGGAAAGTATTCAGTAACGCTGACAGATCCAGCAAGTTACGCTCCAGAGGGTAGAAAGAAACGGTAATAGGTTCACAACGCCACCCGGAGACCGACACGGGTGCTCATGCTCGCCTATCTGCACAGCGAAACATCAACTAAATGCATCAACACTGGAAAGTACTGCTGAGCCGAGCGTGTAACCAGTGTTTGTGTCGGCACGGGCGCGTACACTTTGTTAAAGTAGTTGCCGCTTTGTTTGCGGAGGGGGTGGTTCTACAGGACAACGGTGTTGTGAAGATGTGTGTAATGTGTGGCGGGGATGTCTCAGGATCGTAGTAGCCGTCCGAAAATTGAGACAAAGAGAAAGACGATGGACCCCGATGTGAACTTCGGCGTTGTATCAGAGAGACTCTCGCATTAATCTTACGAGCTTGCCACTGCGATAGCTGAATGCGAGGTGCAGGAGAATCTGTTTGAATGGAAATACGTTGCGGATACATTCGTCAGTGTGAGGGGGAGAAAGGAAAGAGGGATAACACTCGTAGATCGCTGTGTCTGTGTGTTTGATTTCGCCTCTTTACATAAGCCTGTGTGTGCGTATGTATGTGTGATTGTGCGAGTGTGCTTGCGTATGCGCGTATATGGTTTCTGGGTGGTTTAAGGGGAAATTGTAAGAGTAGTCGAAGGTTATCTCAGAAAGAAAGAAAGAAAGAATGATGAAAAGAAAAGAAAAAACAGAAGGAAAGGGAAACAGTAAGAAATAAATAGAGAGAAAAGAAAAGGAAGAAAGGGAGACAGACAAACAGGCAGACAGCCAGAAGTAAATAGACAAAAAAAGAAACAAAAAAAAAGATAGATTGATAATCAGATTTACAGAAATAAATAAATAAATAAAAAAGAAAGAAGGGTAGGAAGAAAGAAAGAAAGAAAGAAGGGTAGAAAGAAAGAAAGAAAGAAAGAAAGAAGGGTAGAAAGAAAGAAAGAAAGAAAGAAATACGGACAGAAGAAAGATAGCCAATCGGCGAAAAAAAAGAAAGAAAGAAATACAGACAGAAGACAGTCAATCCAAATGACAGAAAGAAAGAAAGAAAGAAACACAGGAAGAAGAGAGTACAAAGAAAGAAAGAAAGAGAGACTGATAATAGTCAAAAAGAAGGAAAGCAAGAAAGGAAAAAATTAAGAAAGCAAGCAAGCAAGAAAGAAAGAAAGAAGGAAAGAAGGAAAGAAATACAGCCATAAGAAAAATAGCCAATCAGAGAAAAGGAAAGCAAGAAAGCAAGAAAGATATACAGGCAGAAGACAGTCAAAATGAAAGAAAGAAGGAAAGAAAGACAGGAAGAAGAGAGTAAAAAGAAAGAAAGAAATAAAGAAAGAAAGGAAGAAAACACAGAGTCGGTCAAAAAGAGACAAAGAAAGAAAGAAAGAAACACAGGAAGAAGAGAGTAAAAATAAATAAATAAATAAATACATAAATAAATAAATAAACAAAGAAAGAAAGAAAGAAGACAGAGAGTCGGTCAAAAAGAGACAAAGAAAGAAAGAAAGAAATATAGGCAGAAGAAAGACAGCCAATCAATAAGAAAGAAAGAAAGAAATACAGGCAGAAAATCAATCAAAAAGAAATAAATAAATAAAGAAAAAAAGTAAGAACAAAAAAAGTAGAACTTGCCGGTATAGCTAAATATTATAATGTCGGATTAAACGTTATCCCTTGGGAGGCGATGGCGCCTCCCAAGGGATAATAGTTAATGCCTGTTCTTTTTTACAAAAGGAACGATGTGCTCTTGAGTTTATTTTAGGAAAGTAAAAAGAGTTATGCAGGTCCAGACCCCCCCACTTTCAACTTTCCCAGGTTCCATCCGCAAAATGTGGTCTAGTGTGGTCAGTGCATGGTCAATTGCAGCGCATGACAACAATATACTGCATGTGCGTGCCTATGTGTGTATGCATGTATGTTTGCGCTTTCGTACGTGCATTTGAATGCATCTACGTGGGTATGTGTATATAGATGTGAATGTACGTGTGTACGTTAAGTGTTCGCTTGTATAGTAGTATGTGTGCATGTTTGTGTATATACAAGTGTATTTTTATGCGTGTGAGTGCAGATCCATGTATACATGTATGTACGTATACATGCGTGTGCTTGTCTATGCATGTGTAACTGCATGCATGTTTGTGTACGTGCATATATGTAAATATGAATGTTGATGTGTATGTTTATATGTATATATGTGCCTGTGTTTGTCTGAGCACGTACACTACGGGGTATGTATGTACGTATGAATCTGAGGGTGTTTGTATGTGCGTGTATAATTATTTGTACCTGTGTGTGTGTATATATATGAATATGTGAGTGTGTGCATATGTGGGTATACAGGTGTTCGTACGCTTATGGATCTGTATGCATGTGTGTTTGTGTGTGTGCGTTTAGTATGTCACATGACAGGCATTAAATTTATATCCGTTAGCATCAACTCTCAAGGATAATAATAATAATAATAATGATAATAATACTTTCGAAATATAGTTAATAACTGTTACCCAAAAGTATGCTTGTAAAATCATAATTATGGACAAAAGAAAGAAAGAAAAAAAATGAAAGACAGACAGGAAAAAAGAACAAAGGAAGCAAAGAAGTTTCAAAGAAAGAAAGAAAGAAAGAAAAATAAAGAAAGGAAGAATCAAACAGCAAAAACGCGCCAAATTCTAATGAGAGACTGATTTAGCTCATCGAATCAAGTTACAGAGTATAAAATTATCTTCGTAAAATACATGCTTGTAAAATCAGCACTGTATCTGTAGACAAAAGAAAGAAAGAAAGAAAGAAAGAAAAAAGAAAGAAAGAAAAAAGAAAGAAAGAAAAAAGAAAGAAAGAAAAAAGAAAGAAAGAAAGAAAGAAAGAAAGAAAAAGACAAAAGAAAGATAAAGAAAAAAAGAAAGAATCAAACAGCGAAAGCGCGCCAAATTGTAATGCGAGGCTGATTTCGCCCATCAAATCGAATTGCAGACAATTAAATTATGTTCGTAAAATATATGCTTGTAAAATCATCACTGTATCCGTAGACAAAAGAAAGAAAGAAAGAAAGGAAGAAACTATATGTAGCTAAGTAATAGAACGTTGAACTACAAATTATAAACTTATTAATATTGCGACATGGTGTAACAAGCTTGTCTCGCAAGATCACTTATGCCATATCTAAGCTACATTAAGAAAACCAGCATATTACGATAAACATGTAAATTCGTTTGTGTAATATAGGATCTCAATTCCATCATGTTAGCTGTTGTTTCTGTTGTTTCCGTAGCAAGAAGCTGTTTACGGGGGTGGGGTGGGGGGAAAATTTGCTAATCTTACAACCAGCCGCTTTAATGTTTCAATTCAATGTTTTCTTTCTTCTAGACTGGTTGCCAGCTAAGACAAGAGTACCCAATCCGCCTTGCTATTAGCCAAGGTATTAAGAGATAGATGAGTACCTTTCCAAATATATTTGTGCAAAAGCGAACACAACGGCATTGGCGGGAATTTAAATTCGGCAGCCAATCCTATTTCCCGCGTCGAAAGCCGCTAACTTAGTCGGACGTCATGTTCACACAATTACAAAATTGAAAATGACTCTTCTCAAAAGCACGCTTGTAAAAGCTACGCTATCACCTGGCACACAGAGCGTGCGCTGGATAAATTGTCGTCTAAATTACGCAAGAATGAAAATAACACTGACATCTCATTTTAACACATATATTTACCAAAATTGCACAAAAATATCTTGAAATACTAAATACTAAATTTATTCAATAAAATCACCATTGGCTTCAGACGAATCTCCTGCATCTCTTCAGAAAGGTCTCCTTGTTTAAGTTGGGGAATGCTGCCATAATCCTTTCTTTCAGTTCATCTTTGGTGTTAAAAGTTTTGTTGGTCTCTCGATCAACTGCGCCCTGCACATAATAATCAAGTGAGATGCAGTCTGTGGAATTAGGTGGCTATATATAAAGGGTGATATGTCCGCAGAAATTGTTTGACAGCCATGACTGGATTCTCCTGCTTGTGTGGCGCAGTGCAGAGTCATGTTGCCAGACATAGGGTCTTCCACTAGCCATCCTCTTGAACGAGGGCATCACTAATTCCTCAAGGCACTTGATGTTGGCCTCCGTGTTGGCCTGAGACCCAGTGAGAAGATGAATGGAGGATTAAAGTCGCCATGACGACTTATCACGCCAAACACTTTTGTAATTACCATTAGACTCATCCAACTCTTTCTGAATTCCAAATACTCTGAAATGTTTGTATTGGAGCTTCCGATGCGAATGCCAAGAAGTACAGCATGCCGTTTCCAAATTTCAAGCGGACTGAATTACGGCATGATACTGTTTATCTCACAGACTGTTCTCAAGGGACCCTACTTTTCTGTGCAGTCGGCAAGACCGAAACCAAACAACGTGCATGCGCGAAATTAAAAATATAGATATATGGCGGCTACCCATCGCATCCTGTAAGCATTCTCACAGAAACACTTCTTCTTCTTCGTACGGGGTCTCTTCAGGACAAGGGTGATTATGGCTCTCCTAATCTCCCTATCTGTCTGTGGCCCTTAGCATTTTTTCTATTTTTGCTAAGGCTCCACCCTCCGTCTCGCCTTCCATTTACCCGAGCTGGTTAATTAGGTGACTCGCTGCCTTGCCCTAGCTAGTTTACCCTCAACATGCTTTGTGAACGTTTTTCCGATCCCTATTACGATCCACAAATATATATTAGTCTTTTTGCAATTAAAGGTTTGTTCTGTTGTCAATGCGTCTGTGTACGGGTGGTGCAATGGATAGCGGCTCCTAATGAGAACTCGGAGAGCCGAGTTCATATTGCAGCCTGGTTCGTTACAATTACTTACGCGCAAAATACTCTCGGCAAAGGTATGAATCCACCTCCTACCCACGGCTATGGATTAAATAGTATCTGGGAAAATTTGGAACAAAATCTTAATACAATATTCACTTGAAAAAAAAAAAAGAACAAAAATCCTTACAGCCTAAATATGTTTCGGCTTTAATTTAACTTAGAAAGGGGCCGATAGGGTGTAAAAAAAAAAACAAATCGATTAATCGATTACAATTACTGCTGAGTCGGTGAGGCTTGTTATTCTTATTGGTAAGAAAATTAATACTGCAAGGCAATAAATTTTCTTTCCATTCCTGGTAATTTAAAACATTCATTTCTAGGAAGGAACATTAAAAAGTATTAATCATTAATTTAATTAGTAATTTTTGATGTATTTAATGATTTTTTTCTTTTTAAATCAATATTAATAGAAAAATTATATAAAATCAATATATATATATATATATATATATGTGTGTGTGTGTGTGTGTGTGTTTGTTTGTGTGTGTGTGTGTGTGTGTGTGGATGCCTAAGTGTATCCATGTGTATATGAACACGTCTTTGTATGTCTGTGAAGATGTGTGCAGGTGTGTGCGTCTGTATGTCCGTGGCTTTCATTTTTATTCCGACGGTAATGATACTTCGACTCGGACGTATTCGTGGGTACATTTACCCGCGTGTAGGCGTGTGTGGACGCCTATACGTTGGTGTGTTGAAGAGTAATCTGTGCGAACAAGTGAGTATTGCAAAATTTCTGACATTAAGGGATTTATCCAGATAGTGAGAAAAGTAATGGGCCGAGAATATATCAGCAGGACATCGTGTATCGATATGGCATCTACACAACTATCAATATATCGAGCTATTAACCTGTTTCCGCTCAAGCGATCTATCTCGGTGCGCTATCTATCTATCTATCTATCTATCCTAGTCTGTTCATTATCTATCTATCTATCGTAGTCTGTTCATTATCTATCTATCTATCCTAGTCTGTTCATTATCTATCTATCTATCTATCTCTCTATCCTAGTCTGTTCATTATCTATCTATCTCTCTCTCTATCCTAGTCTGTTCATTATCTATCTCTCTATCTATCCTAGTCTGTTCATTATCTATCTATCCTAGTCTGTTTATTAATCTATCTATCTATCTATCTATTCTAGTCTGTTTATTAATCTATCTATCTATCCATCTATCTATTTATCCTAGTCTATTCATTATCTATCTATCTATCTATCTATTTCAGTTTATTTATATTTGTCCCCTATGTATATATATATATATATATATATATATATATATATGATTCCATTCATAATTTTCTTTTCATTACTTTCTCTCTGACACTTGATTTGTCTATTTAAGTTTATTTTTATCTCTGTCTCTGCTTATCTATCTTTCTCTCTCTTCCCTCTCCTCTCTCTGTATATATTAATATATATATATATATATATATATATATATATATATATATATATATATACATACATATATATATATATATACATACATATATATATATATATACATACATATATATATATACATACATATATATATACATACATATATATATATACATACATATATATATATATATATATATATATCAGCTTTTCATCCTTTTGTATCTCAGTCTTTTCATTTTTTTTCTCGTAATGTCTATCTTTGTACAGAAAAAAAACACCATACATCAGAAATCGTCATAGAAATGCTGTTTATTTTTCTCCCTCACATGTTTACAAATACACGCATAAAACTAACATATATACACTTATATAAATATTTCTCTCTATATATATATCTATCTTTATATATTACTAATAATAATACAACTCAGTATATTAAAAATACTAAATTTTGACGTATTTTTAAGACCAGCAGAAGTTAAAAAAAATGTGCTCAATAGATAAGTAGAGCCATTATTATTTAGAAAATGTTCAAAGATCTTATCTTATTGACAAACCATAAAGTTCCACGTAGCAACGTCGATCAAGGTCAGAGGGTCCAATAAATCTATCTATCTATGTGTTCGTATCTTTTCGTTTATATGTTGGCGTCTTCACATTTCACTGGAAGGGCAAAGAACAAGATAACAGAAGCGAGTCAAGAGAAAACATTGCAGTCAAAAGCGCCATTTTCGAAAGTCTGCAAGAGTTATACTATTATAGGAGTAATGGATAGCTATCCGGAATAAAGGATTCTGAGAGCCGAGTTCGAATTTCAGAGATTACACTTACATGCTAATACCCTCAGGAAGGAATGAATACATCCCCAGCTATGGATAAGTAGCAGATCAGATTGGGCCCTCGAGCCTTTGTTGACAACCAGTCTTCAAAAAGCCAGCTTGAAGAGTGTTTGGGCTCCGTCAGTCTGTCTTGCCCAGGAAACATCGTTGCTGCTATGGCTGTAGTAGATGTGGTGACCCTAAGAGGATACAGTATTCTTGACTGTGATTGTGATAAGAGTTCAGTCAGTTAAATGCCATGTGTGATTCACGGTTCGGCGATCACGTCTCTTTCGATCGATGACTTGACTAGGCAGAAGATTTTCCCGCTGTCCGATGCCGTTTCTTTCTGCGGTAGACAGGTTTTCAACCAAAGTTATACGACCCAGGATATCCTGCTATCATGTGGCGAGAAGAGGTGGATTGGCGCGTAACGAAATGTAACGAACCCGACTGGAATTTGAACATGGCACCCCGATTTCACATTCCAAGCCGATATCAATTACACTCCAACCGTAATCCGAGTGGCTCTCGGGAAAGGATGTTATATGACCATAGTCAGTGTTTATTCACCAACCATGAATTTGATTGAAGAAAAAAAAAAGATGTGTCCTCATGAAAAAAAGTTTTGCTGAAAGTTCTCCAAACTGATAAAGTTTTCATTCTTAGTGATTTTAATGCCAAGGTGGGTAGGGACTCGGAAAACCTGGTGTTGGTAATTGTAACAGTGATTTGTACGCTGCATCTCTGATTGAGAAACAGGGTAACAACAATTTCCAATTCAAGAAGAGGATGCACCCTGTTTCAAGACATTTGAACCTAATAGACTATATATCTCCTTGGCGACGAGATATTTAAGATGTCCTTTGTGTTCGTGTTACGAGGGTGCGCTGAATATTGGTCTGATTATCGATTAGTATCTGCTAGGCTGAATCTTGCTATTAAACCAAGAGTGCCCATTCACAGAAAACTCAATGTCTCCCATTTGAGAGAGAAGGATTAGCTTTAAGGAGCTTGGTGATCACTCGGACACGACTCTGAAAACAAATGGCCAACTTTGAAAGAATACATCTGTCTGACACATGTATATGTCTGCCATCTGGCTATGCATTTAATATTGCTGACATCTGTTCTGGTGCTTCCGTTATGCATTTAGAGATTCTTGATAAAAGAAGAATCATGAATGTTATTGGTCCTGATCTGGCATCTCGGCTTCCGTCACTTTCCCACCGCCGTAACGTTGCTTCCCTATGGCTTTTCTATAAATATTTTCATGGTAATTGTTCTGAATATCATTCCTCCAAGGGACCTAGATTTTACGAATGTAAGCGCAGTACTAGATTAGCGCCAAGGTCTCGTCATTTTACAGCTGAAAGGGCTAGATGTAACCGTATGTTCTATGCTAACAGTTCCCTTTCTCGCACTTCTCGCTTATGGGTCCTTGCTTCCCCGCCAACATTGATCTTCAGAATATTAAATGCAAATTCAATCGTTATCTTCTGTCTTCTTAATGCCTATTCTTTTATTGTTTTCTTTCCTCAATAAATTTTTCTAATGCTCTCTCACACGTAGTTAACCATCCTGCGTCTTAGTGGTTTTATCTATCTATCTATCTATCCTAGTCCATTCATTATCTATCTATCTATCTATCTATCTATCCTAGTCCATTCATTATCTATCTATCTATCTATCTATCTATCCTAGTCCATTCATTATCTATCTATCTATCTATCTATCTATCTATCCTAGTCCATTCATTATCTATCTATCTATCTATCCTAGTCCATTCAGTATCTATCTATCTATTTATCTATCTATCTATCTATCTATCTATCTATCCTAGTCCATTCATTATCTATCTATCTATCTATCTATCTATCCTAGTCCATTCATTATCTATCTATCTTAGTCCGTTCATTATCTATCTATCTATCTATCTATCTATCTTAGTCCATTCATTATCTATCTATCTATCTTAGTCCATTCATTATCTATCTATCTATCTATCTATCTTAGTCCATTCATTATCTATCTATCTATCTATCTATCTTAGTCCATTCATTATCTATCTATCTATCTATCTATCTATCTTAGTCCATTCATTATCTATCTATCTATCTATCTTAGTCCATTCATTATCTATCTATCTATCTATCTTAGTCCATTCATTATCTATCTATCTATCTATCTATCTATCTTAGTCCATTCATTATCTATCTATCTATCTATCTATCTTAGTCCATTCATTATCTATCTATCTATCTATCTTAGTCAATTCATTATCTATCTATCTATCTATCTTAGTCAATTCATTATCTATCTATCTATCTATCTATCTATCTTAGTCAATTCATTATCTATCTATCTATCTATCTATCTTAGTCAATTCATTATCTATCTATCTATCTATCTATCTATCTTAGTCAATTCATTATCTATCTATCTATCTATCTATCTATCTATCTTAGTCAATTCATTATCTATCTATCTATCTATCTATCTTAGTCAATTCATTATCTATCTATCTATCTATCTATCTTAGTCAATTCATTATCTATCTATCTATCTATCTATCTATCTATCTATCTATCTATCTTAGTCAATTCATTATCTATCTATCTATCTATCTATCTATCTATCTTAGTCAATTCATTATCTATCTATCTATCTATCTATCTATCTATCTATCTTAGTCAATTCATTATCTATTTATCTATCTATCTATCTATCTAGCTAGCTAGCTAGCTAGCTATATAGACGGATAATTTCTATGAAAATCTCTCGGACATTCAGGCCGGTAAATGATGTTTGAATACAGAGCATTTACTTGATGTTTAAAAACAGAGCATTTACTTAAATATGTGTATCTATAAAAAATATAGTTTTAAGGTGTGCTATATTTATGGGATATCAGAGATAGAGCGTATGTAAATATAAAAGTGAACATTGAAGTCAACACTCGGAGGCGACAGCCTGTTTCATACTAGACGCAAACATCAGGCCGTGTTTCTCGTGATCAAATCGCGGCCTGACGATTGCGACTATCATGAAACAGCCTGTCGCCTAACTTTTATTTAACAACTGCTTGAACCAGAAAAATTCCTTCCCAAATCTGTGGAAAGAGTCAAGTGCATGCCCAGTTTTTCAGAATGCGGGTGAGCGCTCATTCCCTTCAGTCTCCTAAGTGTCATTACCAAATTCTTTGAATCTATATTCAACACGAATCTTGTTGATCACCCCAATGGGTGCAACCTCTTGACCGACAAACAGTACAGGTTTCGATCGGCTCGGTCCACTGCTGATTCCTAACTGCAAATACTCACAGAATTAGTGTAGACAACAAATACATCTCACAGACGATCGCATTATATATTTCAAAAGCCTTTAACAAGGTGTGATATAAAGAGTTACTAGACAGGCCCTCTAGGCTTGAAAGCACTGGAAGAGTCTTCTCGATTATAAAGTCCTTCCTAACGGGTAGGTCCCTGAAAGTAATTGTTAACCGCTAGTCTCCGTGGCCCACGCGATCAACGTAGATGCTCCGCGCAAGGTTCGCTTCATGGTCCAAACGTTTTCTTCATATAAATGATCCTGGTCCAACCCTCGGCTCGGTAACCCGTTAAAAAAAATAAAAACAAATCATAAAAACAAATTTTATACAATCTGTCCTATCCAGTGTATCGTCTTCGAGCAAAAGATGCACATATTTGTGACACTAAAGGCATATTGAAAAAGAAGGCGCCTACATTTTGATGAGCTGCTGAATCGTCTTCCGACAGTCGATTAGGATTTTCACAGAGGATTTACAGACACGTTAAAGAATAGCTCGTCGCTTCTCCGTCGTTTTGGCAAGACAGAAGCTCTTGTAAAAATATACATAGTGTGTGTTTACCTTGGTTGGACGGTATATACGGAATTAAAGTATGGAGGAGGAACTGTTATATAACATCTGCAGTTTTAATTACATGACACTTCCGAAAACGAATGGATTCTTGACGTCTGTCGTGATGCTTTAATGACAGGTCTTTGCAAGGGGATTCCTGGTGGTCAAGGTATTTTCAGCAACTTCACGAGAGCATCTAGCTGTGCCTGCTTCGTCTCACGTTTTCCACTGACCTGAAGTGGACCAACTACATTGAATCAATAGCTTCATCGAACGCAAGGAATGTTGTTTCTCTGTGCCGCGCCAGAAGGTTTTTCTTGTTTGAGTCCAGCCTTCAAATCTAAAAATCTACCCTTCGTCCGTGCATTGAATACAGCTGCCATATATGGTCTGGTGCCCCCGCTGTTTATCACGGGGTTCCCGACATAAATCCAAAGACGGATACGCAATCCGATAGGTCCTGATCTGGCATCTCGACACCGGTTACTTTCTTACAGACGTGATGCGACTTATCTCTGATTTTTCTACAAATATTTTCATGGCAACTGCTCTGACGAGCTATTTACGCTGGTGCCCCAACTGCATAAATTTAAGCGTGATACTAGGTTGGCATCTCGTTCTATCCTGTCACTGTCGAAAGTTTAATGTAGCCGCATCTTCTAATTCAATAGCTTCTTCTCACGCACTTCCCGACAGTGGAACTCCATTCCTCTTACTCGCTTCCCTGCTAGCTATAATCTTGAAATATTCAAATGTAATGTCAATCGAAAGTCTTTATCGCTGCTGAAAATATCTTGACCACCAGGTATCCTTTTGAGAAGTCCTACCATTAATGCATCACGACAGTCGTCAGGAATCCATTCGTTTTCAGAAGTATCTCGTAATAAAAGCTGTAAATGTTGACCCCCCATCCTTCACACTGTCCTTTCCTCATACACCCGTATTTACTCTTAATTTAATTCTGTAACTTAAAAATTATCATGTTGAATTTCTCAAGTTTTCATAAAATTAAGTAAAGGGGTAAAATACATCCCCCAAAAAAATTTTGCCAAAATTTTCTAATAAAATATTTCAAAAATAATTTCATTTATTAGAATTCGAAATTTACTTAATTTTTGCAAGAATTTTCAAATTAATATATACAGGTACCACCATGAGATCGCTAAAAATCAACATACCGAGATGAAAATGTTTTCATCTCCAAACGTAAGGAAAAACATAGTATTATAATCAAAATCTTTATGTTATTGCTTAGAGTAAGGATCAAAGTATCTTTTGGAATATTTAATTAAATTTTGGACTCCTTAGAACAATTGAAATTTTGATTAAAAACCTTGTTTTTCTTGCGTCAGTAGTTGTACTAGCTTTTAGCATACCAAATACAGACATATTAATTTTATGAAAACTTGAGAAATTCAACGTGATAATTTTTAATGACTATATTACTTAAAAGCAGAATTCTTTGAAGAATTTAAATCACCGAATTTTTTAGCAAAATCGGACCCCGTCTTACTGAGAGTCTGTTCTGAATCGAAAAATTAAAAAAAAAAACACATTAAAACTAAGAGATTATTTAATTAGAGAAGCTTATAATTGTTTTTATGAATAATATATTTTAAAGATAATATTGTCTGAAGAACAAAGATTTCGATGAAACATGAATTTTTACAAGATTTGTTTTGTTTTTTACAATTTTAAATTGAATAATTCATAAAGATTTAAATCTTTTAAAATTCAGTTTCAATGGTGTCGCTCTTAGTAAATAGTGGTATTAAGTAAAACTATATGTACTAATCATATATTGTAAAGCTTATCACAATCTGACGACCTCGAACATTTTTAAGAGTTTCAATTTGCTTTTCTATGTATGATATACGTGCAGAATATGTAAGTAAGGATGTATAAACCGACAAATCTATCATTAAAAGGTTACGTTTTTTATACTTGACCCCTCTTACGATGAAAAAATATATGAACTTTATTATTTACTCTACCATATTTAACTATGAACACGTTCGGCGGTCAATCGGCTGTCATTAAATCGATTAACACATCAGAAAAACAAAACGCGGTGGTTAAGTAATGTTTGCATACAATATTTTATGCTATAAGTAAGTAATGTTTGTTTGAGATTGATTTAACTTTACATTTGCGAATTTTCATCAAATAAATTTTCAGAAATATATATTTTATTTTTGCAAGATTTGTAAAACCTATAATTATCTTTTGTTTACAATTATTAAAAAAAATCTCCGTTTCTTTCGGTTTATTGAAAAAGAAAAGATCCCAGTTAATATCATTTTTGCTGGAGATAAACCACAGACTATTTTGCTGAATGGAAATAGTAAACGTTAAGTCCTTTAGCGTTCAGTTAAAGCTAAACTGAAATCTTTTTCTTTTTTGGAAAATTAATTTTAAACCTTACGTATACCGAATTAGTGGAGGTATCGACACACACACACACACACATGTATGTGAGAGAGAAAAAGATCTAAACTATATTGACTTAGATATCAATACTGCATGACGACATATAGTTTTACGCGTTAAGCGACATCAGACCATGTGTTCTATTTAAATATTGCCACTGAAGACATGACAAGACGTCATGGAACTACCAGTAACAATGCGCTGTTTATATCGGCATATACCGTGGCTGCAATCTTGATTATTCTCAGCCCATAAATATAACAAACTTTATATATATATATATATATATATGTTGCAAGCTAGATTTCACCAGCCAAAATAAGTCTTGGCTTTAAATAACCTACTAATGGTCGTTGATTATCCGTAAAAAAGACGAATTACTAAATCAATCAATGTCTCCATAAGAGCGATTATATCGTGTTTTTGATGTCATCAGTTATTTATAAATTCACGAATGAGTTCTCGGCGTCTCTGTGTGCTCCCATATGACACTGATAGTTTGAAGTTATGCATACACACATACAGACATATGTTTATTTACACAAGTTCTATCCCCATTACTGAACACATTCATACACAAATGTAGCAAATCTTAAAACTATATGTTCCTCATATATATATATATATATATATATATATATATATATATATTATATATGTTCTATATTTTCATCATATACATATAATATATATATATATATATAATATGTATGTCTTCTGTATTTTCATCATATATATATATATATATAATATGTATGTCTTCTGTATTTTCATCATATATATATATACATATATATATATATATATATATATATAATATTAGTATTCAACATATATATATATATATATATATATAATATTAGTATTCAACATATATATATATATATATATATAATATTAGTATTCAACATATATATATATATATATATATAATATTAGTATTCAACATATATATATATATATATAATATTAGTATTCAACATATATATATATAATATTAGTATTCAACATATATATATATATAATATTAGTATTCAACATATATATATATATTAGTATTCCACACATATATATATATATATATATATATATATAATATTAGTATTCAACATATATATATATATATATATATAATATTAGTATTCAACATATATATATATATATATATATATATATATATATATATATATATATATATATAATATTAGTATTCAATATATATATATATATATAAATTTCCAAGAGGATAGAAACCTGGTAGAAGTCAACGTCCAGGACAGAGTAAGAATATAATATAAAAGGCTCAAACACTAATATTCCATGGTTATAATTTATTATATTGGAATCATAATGACGATCCAAATCATCAGACCTACAAATTCAAAAAGCTTTTTGAATTTGTAGGTCTGATGAATTGGA